>CM053750.1:45483660-45530343 GCA_028658305.1 Pachyuromys duprasi
GATAATATACATGAGTGACCCCAAAAATTCAACCAGAGAACTCCTTCAACTGATAAACACCTTCAGTAAAGTGGCTGGATACAAAATCAACTCAAAAAAATCAGAAGCCCTCCTGTACACCAAAGACAAAAGGGCCGAAAAGGAAATTAGGGAAACAACACCCTTCACAATAGCCACTAATAACATAAAGTACCTTGGGATGACTCTAACAAAGCAAGTGAAAGATCTATATGAAAAAAACTTCAAATCTCTGAAGAGAGAAATCGAAGAAGATATTAGAAGGTGGAAAGACCTCCCGTGCTCATGGATTGGTAGGATTAATATAGTGAAAATGACCATATTGCCAAAAGCAATCTACAGATTCAATGCAATGCCCATCAAAATACCTTCACAATTCTTCATAGACCTTGAAAGATCTGGACAATGAAGAAGAGAATGATAAAAAGGTATCTTCTGCATAGGACATGGCCATGGCACTCAGGAGCTCACAAAAGCTATGGTTGCCTCATATAGAGCCCATACATAAGACGCTCTGCTGTAGATGGGGGAAAAGCTCATGGGGCTTCATCCTGCTTAAGGGGGGACAAATGGCAGCTGAAGGCTCCTGGGAGACAGGAAGTCTGATGTATCTTGAGGGATGAACCACTGGTGGTTACTCATGCTCCAGTAAATGGTTTCTCAGCCACACACATGCAGGTGACCCTGGCTAAACCGAGTGATTCACAAAGCAAAAACAAACTCAAATGATACAAAAGGAAGGTAGCAGGAGGACAGAGGTTGGTAGGAATAGGAAGATAATAAGAAAGAATGGAAGAGCAAGTGTGACCAGAATGTATTATGCGTGTATATGAACTTGCCAAGAAGTAAATACTTTGGTTTTGTTATAGTACACTGGGGAGTGGTTAGTGAAGAGAGTCTCAGTGTGTGAAAGTGCCCAGACTGTGGAATCCAAGCCACAAACGGAATAGGCTCATCACACCCTCCGTAAGGCTCAGGAAGAGGAGGCTGGTAAAAGACTGTTAAAGGCCAGAGGTCAGGGAAGACCAGAGTGAAACAGAATCTTCCTGGACATGACAGGACCACTGCACATCTCATAGCAGCTGTGCCTGTCTGCCCAATGTATGAACAAGATCAAGCCAGTCAACATTTTAGTATGCTCGGAGGGAGGATCTCGCCGGCCCTGATCCACAGCTGAGGAGTTATTAACAGTTGATGGCTCCTTGAAGGACGCAGCACCTGATGGACGGCCCCACAACTGTGGGCTGCACAGATTCGACCCTGTGGGTTAAAAATTTGGCAGGAGGTATGGGAAAATGAGGACCTGGTCAGAGACAGAAGGAGAAGTAGAATATATATGACCAAAATACATTGTGCTTATGCGTAAAAATCTCAAAGAATTGATAAAAAATATATATACACTATATTTAAGTAGCATTTTAATTTTGGGGTTGTTTTGGGGGTTTTGTGTTGTTTGTTGTTTATTTGTTTATATAGTGCTACATAGCCCTGGCTATCCTGGAACTCACTACGTAGACCAGGCTAACCTCAAACTCAGAAATCCTCTTGCTTCTACCTCCTGAGTCCTGGATCTAAAGGTATGCAACATCATGCCTGACCCATGTATTTTAATTTTACTAAACCATGATGGTAAAACTATAACCCTTATTTGTATTTCCAAGATGGTTTTGGTCCATTCTCACCACCAAAGCAGAAAGGATGCCTTTCCAAGGATATCCACAAATTACATTGAATTCTAGAGTTTAATTTTCTCAGGGCTTAAAATGTTCTAGACATTTACACTATGTACAAATAAGAAAAAGAAAGAGAGAGACGGAGAAAGAGAGAGAAAGAAAGGTTTTTTATTATGAAAAGACCACAATACAAATGTTTGCACAATGAGTCCATTTCCGTTGGCTGCATATTCATTAGTTGAACAATGGGGTCCTGTACGGTTCACTTTTTGTTCTCATCACAGGAAAATGACAAAGTTAAAAAACTCGGTATCCTCAGTTTCCTGAGCTTTCAGTGCATAGGACAAAGCAGCATCGTGAAACATCCCACCAGGCATCATGAAAACGTACAGTAATTATAACAGTGGCGAAGTAAAAACTGACAAAATATCACAGTAATAAAGAAATGACTGGCTGCTCTGGAGGGGATGGAGACTTCGCAGAAGAGGTAAAAGCTGAATTGTTCTGTGAAGAGTGAGCTAACATTTCATAGGCGAAAGAGTGGAAGGGAGGAGACCAGAGAGGTGACATCAAAAAGCCAACATAAAGCATGGTGGCACAGGTCTGTAATCCCAGCTATACAGGATGCTGAGACAAGAACAGCGCAAGATCAAGGCCGCCTGTGACAACTTAGAAAGTCTCTGTCTCAAAAAGTGAAAAGCAGGATTTGGGACATACATACATACATACATACATACATACATACATACATACATACATTTCAGTCATAGAATGCTTATCTAGTAAATGCAAGATGGCAATCACAACTCTCAAACACACACACACAGCCAAGCACGTCATCAAATATTTTTATTTTCTTTCACGAGAACGTCGTTGTTAAACTGGACCCTATTTCCTTTTACTGATGAAAACTTTTAAACTATAACAGCATAAAAGAGAGTCCACTAAGAAAAATAATGGTCTCAACTTTCTCACCATTTCTCAAGTAAGCATCCCAGGGATCAGGAGTCTCTGGTGATCCTACACTGAGCAGGAGTGGAGTCTACACACATCAGTGTTGTTTAACTGTTGTTCTGGAAGCTTTGCTTTTCACCTAATGATAGAACTTTGAACATGGGCAGGAGTACTCAGCTCACCATCACCCATTCTAACGGCTGCAGCCCATTCTGTCCAACAGCTGTGTCATCATTTATTTGAACAGCATATGGCCTGGTCCGTAAGCATGGTTAAGCAGGTACAAAGCCTTTTGCAAAAGATGATGCTAGCAAATATCACAGGAACAAGCTCATTATTTGTACTAGTTTAACAAAGTACAGAAAAATTATAGTGTAGAATCTTCAAGTTATTTCCACAATTTCACACCTGTATTCACAATTTATAGCTGAATCACCCTAGAATGAGGACTCTGGGACCCTTTTTTTCCTTCTTCCTCTTACCTGGAATAGTAGAAAAGTTCCTTAATATATGAGGCATTTGTTGAACCATGTGGAGGAAAGAGATAAGACTCTTTTCATCAGTTAGTATTTATGATGCTTTTTTTTCCACCAGTGAAAAATAACTATATTGAAAAAGAGAAAACTAAATAACTACAAGGGCAGTGAACACAGGACCACCAACCCAGGATAGTGATTCAGCAGGAATACACTAAGAGTTCCTCATCCAAAAGTGCTTCGGATTTCAGGGTTTTTCCAATTTTAGAATATTTGAATATATAAAATGACACATCTTGGAGATAAGGCCCAAGTCTGAATACAAATTTATGTATGTCTCATATACATGTTGCACATATAGTTTGTGAATATTTTACATGATCTTTTTAATCCAACATTTAGGCTGGAGGTCAGATAGAAGGGGAGGAGGTCCTCCCCTATCAGTGGACTACAGGAGGGGCATAGGGGGAGAAGAGGGAGGGAGGGCGGGATTGGGAGGAGACGAGGGAGGGGGCCACAGCTGGGAAACAATGAATTGTAATAAATAATAATAATTTAAAAATAAAATAAAATAATTTAAAAAGAGGTCACAAGTGGAATTTTCTTACTGCTGGACCATCCTAGCGTGTGAAAAGCTTTGTATTTGGGGACGTTTCAAACTTCAGATTTTTGAGGCAGGGACCCACAACCTATACTCACAAAGCAGCTTCACCAGACTTTTCCCTCTTGCACAAAAAGAGGACACTTCCCACTCAGGGAATTGCTGCAGTACCCTCCTCAGTGGAAGAGACGCTTGCACTATAGGCTGGGCAAGGTGACCCACAGAGGTACAAGTGGGAAGACAGTAAAGCCTCAAGCTTCTGTGTGGGTTCGACGGCTAGCTCCTTAGTGCTGGGTATCACACCCAAGGCTTTGTGCGTATGATTCGAGGCTCAGTCACTAGAGCCAGATATCCAACTCAGGTTTCTTTTTACTCTTCTTTTACTCGTGTTTGTGCTTCATCATGAAACTTACATTTCTATTATATTCTGCTACCAAATTTTATTCAAAATATATTCTATATGTAAAGGCCTTTTCCTTGACTATAACAAATGAACAAAAGTTCAAATTTAAATTCAGCCTTTTATTTCCTACAAAACTGTGTCTTTAAATTTAAAATATTCATCTGGATTTGAATTATCACTATGTAACCCAGGCATGTGATCTCAAGCACCTAAGAGGCTGAAAAGGAAAGATCACAGCAAACTTCAGGTTATCCTAGGATATATAAAGAATTCTAAGCGAGTGTGGGCTACAGAATAAGGTTTTGCCTCAAACAAAAACAAACAAACAAAACATGGAAAAGAAGTATCATTCTGCTTCCTGACTGTGAACAAAGGTGGCAGACCCCTTGATGTTCCTGCCACCACATCTTTCCCGTCATGCTGGACTGTGTCCCTTCAAACTGGCTTCACAGGAGATGGCAGAAGAGAGAAAGAATCTCCCAAGACTGGGGATAGAGTGATTTGGATAACCTGCCAGAAGGTCTACTAACCTACCAGAAGGCTCAGCAGATAAAGTGCTTGTTTGAGAGCCTGATGATCTGAATTCAATCTCTAGAATCCACATGGTCCTCAAGAAGAAAACTGACTCCTGAAAATTGTCTTCTGTCATTCACATGCATGCTGTGACACATATACATGGATGCGTGTATATACAGGCATACACATGCACAAATACACATGTATGCAAATAAATAAAGAAAACCTTACATTAGCTATCAGCAGAGGTAGATGTTGTCTAAGTAGCTCTAGCTTTATGACAAAATAATACAGGAAATCTACATAGCAATCGACAGAGCCTAGGACCTAACCATAGTGGGCACACAAACAGCAGACAGCAGGAGCCACACCTTAAGACAGGCTTGGGAAATCTGGCCTATAATTCCAGTAAAGGAAATCTTAAAATGCAGGAGCCAGACAGAAGGGATACAGTAGCAACACTGGCAAAGGAAGGAGAGGGTCTGTGAGAGTCTTCCCCATACTCACTGAATCAGCATCAGGACACCATTATTAAAAGACTTCTGCATCGTGAGCAGAGAGCAAGACAGGGCTCTGAGTCACGTTCCAAACATGGCCAGCAGAATACCTCCAGGCTCAAGGAAGAGCCTTCAAACAACACCCGCACAGCAATCACTGAGGTAAAAATCTGATAAGAAACAGTCTGCACAAGAATTTAAACACAGGTCCCAAGCCACACACATACCAAACTTTGGACAAGGTCAGGGCCAACATTTGCAACAAGACTCAGAGACAAAACACACCTTGTATAAGAACACCCTACAATGGTAGAAGTCTCCTGAACAGACAGGAAACTGGAAGTTCAGGAAGGGATTCCAAGAGTCTCCAGATGGAAACTGGCAAACAGACCAGACAGCACTCACAGTAAATGCCTTCCTCACTGTTACAGCTTGAATCTCAAATACCCTGAAAAGGTCAGCTGCTTAACAACTTAGTTGCCATTGAGACCGAGCTGTCTATGGGCTACATCTGAGCATGGGGTCTAGGTCCTCTCCAAGCATGGGGAACAGGGGCTGTCTCTAACATTGCATCAGTGACAGGCTCTCTGATCACCTCCCCCTGAGGAGGGTGCTGCCTTGCCAGGCCACAAAGGAAGATATTGCAGTCAGTCCTGATGAGATCTGATAGGCTAGGGTCAGAAGGAAGGGGAAGAGGACCTACCGTATCAGTGGACTAGGGGAGGGGCATGGGGAAGAAGAGGGAGGGAGGGTGGGACTGGGAAGAGATGAGGGAGGAGGCTAGAGCCCAAATACAAAGTGAATAAATTTTAATAAACAACAACAACAATAATAATAAAAGAACTTGGTTGTCAGCTGATAACACTATTAAGAGGCAGTAGAAAATAGGGCCAGAGTAGAGACAGGGCTTCTACTTTTCCTTTCTTGCTCTGTTCTTTCCCAGCTGTCATTAGATGAGCATGTCTCCATCACAATGCCCTTTTCTTATCAGGCCTCAAAGCACTGACACTCTTGGGTCACAAACTGAAATTTCTGAAATCATAAATCAGAATAAACATGTCCTCCTTCAGTTGTTTGAGCAATGAAAAGCACACATGCTCACTAAATAAATACACAGGAATAATGGCATAGCTTAGCACAGCAAAGCTGCTCAATTGAAGAATTCTCAAATTTCAGCATACTTATATAGCATCAGTTTGAGGAATCCTTTGACAATTCAGTCGTATTACTCAATTAAATTGCAGCACGAGGAATGGGATACTTCACTGCCAGTTATTGGCCAGGGACACCCCAGATATCTTCAAAATCAACAGCTATTACCAATTACCTTGGTTGTCTACTGTATTGCTGAATTCTTTGGCAGTTGGGAATGAAGAAAATAAACAGGGAAACTTCTCCTCCTTTGGCTAAATTCCATAGCCCTGGACAGTGCTATACAGACCACTGATGGAGAAAAGTTATCACTAGTCTTACTCAGTGCTGGATGCTGCATTCTACAACATGACTCTGCCAGACAAGACATGTCCACTAGTGTAATTGTGGTACTGACCATGGTAGAGTAACTAATCACTTTCAGGTTGCATTTGAGGCCTGCTCCATTGGAGTGAAATCATGCATGATGTTACAATCTGAGTCAAAAATCTCCAGCTGGAGAGGTCATGCTGTCTATATCTTCTCGATATCTATGTTTATAAACTTACATATAGGTTGCCTTCAACTTTGGTCAACGAAACTTCTTTTTGCAGTGGGCATCAGTTAATTCAGATGCATAACTGACCAAAGAGTTGAGAATGAGACTGAGTGTCCATCCTAAGTAGAACAGCTTTATGAACTTCCACATTGCCCCACCAGGTCTCGATAAATGTTAAGGAACAATGGGATAGAATGATGGTGGGGAGGAATGCTGCTAAATGCTAGCTTCCGGGCATGGCACTGCTATCGAACTCATGAACTCACAGCATCCGTGGTTACCCACACAAAACTTGCAGAAGGTCAAGCCAGCTAAAATTCTGGGAGAGAAGAGGGTCCACATTTTTTTAACTGAAGAGCTATTAGCAGTTGATAACAGCTTGAGAAGGAAATCATTCTTTACTGAGAATATGGCCATTGGTCATTTTCCTTGCTCAAGCACATGGCCCTAAATGGATGGATGGATAGATAGATAGATAGATAGATAGATAGATAGATAGATAGATAGATAGATAGATAGACAGATAGGACAAGAAGTTGGGAGGGGTACATGTTAGGAAGAATTTATGGGAAACTAGAGAAGAATACATATGAGTATATTTCATTACATACATTCATAAAATTCTCAAGGATAAAGACCAATTATATTTTAAAAATAACAGAGAGAAGAAATGAAAACAAGTAAATGGCTCAACTTAAGAAGGAATAGCAAACCACTCCCTAAAACCTATCACTGTCTTCAGCCCACAGCAATATTTCAAATAATTCCTCTCTTGGAAGAGAAGGTTACAACAGGGGCCAAATAGGCCCTGTTTTTAAAAAAACAGCGGGTAAAACCCGTTACGAAAGAGAGACCTGAAAAACTCCTGATCCATGGCATTCTAGGCAAAACAATCCACCTGCAAGTTAATGATATTAAAATTGCTTGCCTTAAATTTCTCCAAACTCGAGCAGGCATGACAACCCATGTTTATAATCCCAGCACTTGAGAAGCTAAGGCAGGAGGATTGCATGTTCTAGGCCAGCCTGACCCCCCAAAACAACCCTGTCTTGAAAAAGAAAGTCTCTATAATCAATAATCATGCATCACATTTCATGGAGCCTTTACCACAAGCTTCTGTGGCTTCTGCCGCCCATTGGTAGGGAGAAAAATAATGTGCTGAGTCTCAAGGCTGCCACATGTTGGAGGGAATGAGCTCTCCTGGAGCAAGACGGTGGAAAGGTTCTATGAAGAGGAGCATCCAATGCTGATGTTAACTTGAAAACATGTATATCATGCTTCACTTGCCCAAACTTAATAAAATCTGCTGCTGCTGCTGCATGCAAAGAAATCCCAAGAGCACATGAGGAAGCCGGCAAAGAAACTCAGTCCCACTCTCCTCAATACAGAGCAGAAAAGAAATCAGCCTAAGAGAAAGGATGAGGAGAAAAGAAGCTCAAGAGCCCATCTAAGCAAGGACTTTGAGCCAGAAAGGACGAGGGAGCAACACCAACAGGAATCCACAGACACTGCAGAATTCATACAGGATGTGAAGCAAGAGTTTGTGTTCATTATTTTTCTTGATCTCAGAGGACAAGAAGATCTGAGCTAAGAGCTAAATTGCACCGGGGAAATTAATTCCTGAAAAAGAGGCTGCAGAAGCCAAGCAGGCCTGTAGGTATCAGGTTGCTGTGATATATGCACTGGGGCTGGGGTGTAAGACACATGCACAAAATGATTTCCTCAGCCCCTGGTGAGATGAGGAAATCAGTGGTCTCCATAGATTCAATGTCTTCGTCTGTAAACTAAAAATTGTAGTTTTATGGATCACATGCATTCCTTGTGGTGACTAAATAAAATCACACATACAGCAAATATCTCACAATATTGTCAACTACTGAAATCATTACTTAATTGCTCAGGTTTTTGGTTTTTGGTTTTTTTTTAGGGGGGGTGGGAATATGCTCTACCATGTAACAGATACAAAAATAAAATACTCACAAACTGAATCCAAGAACACATCAAGATCATCCTCAATAATCAAGCAGGTTTCATCCCATAGATGGATGGATGATACAATATACAAAAAGTACATTGTGACCCACCGTATAAAAAAGCTGAAAGACAAAACCACATGATTATCTCACTGGATGAAAAAAAATGTTTTTTACAAAATCTAATACACCTTCATGATAAAAGTCCTGGAGAGATTAGAGATACTTCAACATAATAAAGGTAGTTTATACAGAGCCCATGGCTAACATCAACTTAAGTAGAGAGAAACTCAAAACAGTTCCACTAATATCAGGAACAAGACAAGACTGTCCTCTCTCCCCTATCTGTTCAGTATAGTACTTAAAGTTCTAGCTGACAGAATAAGACAACTGAAGGAGATCAGGGGGACGCAAATTGGAAAGTATCATATTTGCTGATTATATAAGAGTACACATAAGTCTCCCTAAAAATACCACTGGGCAATACCACATAATACTGGTCTTTTTCCTTTAAGGTAAAAATAACATCACTCCTAATGACATTAAGCTACATTCATAGAGCAGTGCCTTACTCTGCAAGCATCAGAGATGCTTCCTCCTGCAACAGATGCAATCAAATACAAAGACCCACAGCCAGACATTACACCAAGTGAGACCTTGGAACACAGAGCTCTAAACAGAATGTCTCCATGAAGTCGCTATCCTCAGAGATCAGGGAACCCTGAAGAGAAAGAATGAGTGTCAGAAAGAGACAGAGGGGATGGTGGACACCAGAAAAATTGGCCCTCTAAATCATCTGAGGAAAACACCAATAAACTCACAAAGTCTGTAGCAGCAAGAACTGGGTCTTGGGAGGGATCCAAGATGGCAGCACTGATTGTGCACTGTGTCTGATCAGCAGAACAGCAGTGACTGCAGAGTGACTGACAGACCCAACTGTGAGCCCTAGAACACCAATGTCAATGTTTCCCAGGTGAGAGGAGAGCCCACAGTGAGGGAAATAGGTGGGTATAACCTCAGGTTACCTGACTAATACCTGGAAAAGTTCCCAGGGAGGACCCTAGGGAGGATGCGTAATTCTCATTCAGAAGGGCAAATAGAATAGACACCAGAAGTAGTTGAATAGAGGGAACAGAATGGGAGCCTACAATAGATGTCTTCTGAAAGACTCCATCCACCAGGGGATTGAAGCAGATGCTGAGTCACAAGCCAAACTTTGGGCAGAGCACAGGAATCTTATGGAAGAGTGGAGGGATAGACGGACCCAGAGAGGACAGGAGCTCCACAAGAAGACCAACAGAGCCAACAAATCTGAGCCCACAGGGGCCTATGGAGACTGATGCACCAACCAAGGATCATGTATGGAAAGTACCCAAGCCCCCTGCTCAGATGTAGCCAATAGGCAGGTCAGTCTCCATATAGATTACCTAGTAAGGGGACCAACAGGCTGTCTCTGGCATGAACTCTATTGCTTGCTCTTTAATCACTTCCCCTGGGCAAAGCAGCCTTGCCAGGCCACAGGCAAGAAGATACAGGCAGTCCTGATGAGACTAGTCTGGAGACAGTTGGTAAGGGAGGAGGGCTCCCCTTTTCTGAGGACTAAGGGATGGGGATAAGTGAGAAGAAAAGGGACTGGTGGAACCGGGAGGAGTCAAGAGATGGTGCTATAATCAAGATGTAAAATGAATAAATGAAAAGAGAAGGAAAAAAAGAAAGAGAGAGAGAAAGGAAGGAAGGAGGAAAGGAAGGAAGGAAGGAAGGAAGGAAGGAAGGAAGGAAGGAAGGAAGGAAGGAAGGAAGGAAGAACAAGAGAACAGGGTCTACCCAGGTCTACATCAGGTCTTCTGGAAATATTTTAAAGAGAAGAAGAGGAGGAGGAGAAAGGGAAGAGAAGTAATGAAGAAGAGGAGAAGGGGAGGGAGAAGAAGGAGCAGGAGGAGGAAGAGGAAGACAGAACAAAGAAGAAGGATGAAGAAGGACAAAGCTAAGCGGAGGAGCAAATTATGTACACTGGTAATCCCAGCACAAGACATTCCATTAATGTGTACATTAGATTATAGAGCCAAATTTTTGAAAACATCTTTACACCTTCAATTTATCATAAATCAGATAAGAGAGTATTCAACAGAATAGACGTAATAAACTCATTAGAAACCAACTCCTTAATGGTGGTGTAAACATACTCCCCATAAAAATTTATATAAAAGGTTGTAGGATTTGATTTGCTGATCCTAAATATACGTTTAGGGTTCAGTACAGCCTGTGTTTGTATGTGAACCAAAGAAGCTACAAACATGTATTACATGGAATAGGCTAGATCCAGGGCAAGCCATAATTTCTGACATAAAAGCATCTGGTTGGTGTCATAATGGTTTGTCAGCTCGACACAAGCTAGAGTTATCCAAGAAGAGAGAACCACATCTACCTGTAGGCAATACTGTGGAGTGATTTTTTTATTATTATTCATAATTAATGCAAGAGGACCCAGCACATTGTGGGTGGTGCCACTCCTGGATTGGTGATCCTAGGGTGTACAAGAAAGCAGGCTAAGCAAGCCAGGAGAAGCAAGCCAGTAAACCACATTTCTGCAAGTCTTCTGCGTCAATTCCTGCCTCCATTTTCCTTCCCTGACTTCCCTTCATGCTGGTCTAGGAAGGTAAGCTGAAATAAACGTTTTCCTCTTCAAGTTGTTTTTGGCTATGGTGTTTTAACACAGCAATAGAAAGCCTAACTGTAACAGATGCATACAGTTTTATATATTTATTGCAAAATGAATAATACTACATTCAGAAAACCCCATAAATATACAATAAAACGTAGGCTTAGAGGGATAGAAAAAAATCCATTTCTTTTCATTTTAGAGTTTGAAAGTGTCCTAAAGATGATCGTGTCTAACCACCCACTTAATGCAGAAATATCAATTACATTCTCTCCAACTAGTGATTACTTATTCTTTAAATACTTTCAATGGTTTAAGAAAACATTCATTTTTGAACTATACTCTTTGTTGGAAAGTTCTTTGTATAAGTAAAGGTGAAATGCACTTTCTATAAATTTCCTCCTGTGTTTTGTTTCTGTACCTTGAGCTTTATAGAACAATCCCGGTCCCTTTATACATACAATCCCTAAATGTGGCAGACAGTGAGGACACAAACGTACATATCTGTGGACATGTACAGAGGCCTACACATGTACATTGGAGGCCAGTGATCAACACTAGTTGCATTCACTATTCATGGTTTTTATTTTTTTTAGACAAGATCTCACTGAACTTTGATGTCACCAATTTGGCTAGACTGGATGGCCAAGAAATCCCTGGGATTTACCTGTCTCTACAGGACCACACCATAGCACCAGGATTATGGGTGATATAAGCTCACCCATTTCTGTTTTAAAATAAGCACAATGCATGTATCAAATGCATCAAGACTTCACATAGTATTCCATCAATATGTACCATTTGAATGTATCAACTATGATTCTGGAAATTAAAGATAGCAAAATAAAATGCAGATATTGTGATTTGTGTATTAAATGTCCTCTGAACCACTCTTGTTTTTAAAACTTGGTATTCAGCTCAATGTTCAGAGGTATGGGTTGGGGAAAATGATTGGGACATGAGGGCATTGACCTCTTCTGCTGGACTATTGGGAGATACTGGAAACGGAGGAGAGTAGAGCATGTCTATTGGGAGATACTGGACACGGAGGAGAGTGGAGTGTGTCAAAGGATTTGTATCTCTGGAGGACTTGGGTTTTCTTCTCTTCTCCCCATCTCTGTTTCCTGGCAGCCATAAAGTGAGAAGCTTCCCTCTACCAGACCTTTTCACCATATAGTGCTTCCAGCTTTCAGAGGCCTAGAGCAGTGGAGCAAGCTGATTCAGCAAGTACCTGATAACAAGGAAGCACAGAGGATACAGAAGTCTTCACCATGTTCGTCTATATCAGATGCTGGTGACAGGACTTAGCCTCAGGCACGTGCTAGGCAAGTACTTGGCACTCTAAGGCCTCTGTTGTAGCTTTTGAGGGGAGGAATTAGACAAGCAGGGTTAGCAGAACAGGTTGATTTGAGGATGTCATATTTTGAGTGATTTCCATGGTTCTGAGTCCCAGAAATGAGTCCTCATTGTCCAGTGCCTGGCCTTGAAGTAACTCTGGACATTGTATTCTGGACTACATGGGCCTCAATAATAAAGTGAGGTAGGCATGGACGGAGCTCGTTGGTTTAGATGTTAAAGGTGTTCCTAGCCACGTTGTCTGCTATTTTTAAGGTTACTTGGCCCTACAGTAGAAGGTTACCTCCCCTGATCAATTAAGACTAATATGTTAGTCTAGTCTTTTCTTATCACCAGGAAACATGTTCCCTGAATACCATGTATGCCCAAGACAGCAGACACTAAATTCTGTGTGCCTGCTTCTCCTTATACACAATTACCTATAATGGAACTTAATTAGGTATTAATCACATTAAGATTGACCACAATAACTCACTATAAACATTATGTAATTGTTCACTAGAACAATTATACACTGTAATGAAAGTATGTTAGTCCAGAGTCTAGTATCTTCCATAGACAAATAGCTTTCACAGTACAGTTGTACTAGACACAGGATGATTCATGCCCACAGCAGGATAAGCAGGAAGGTGAAAGATTTCATCACACGAATTAGAATGATGCACGATTTCAGACTGGTGAATTGTTTGTTTCTGGAAATTTTCATTGAATATTTGTGGAATACAGCTGATCTCAGATACCTAGACCAATCAAATATGAAACTAGAACTAGTTAGGAGGGTGGAGGGGTGGGGACAGTTACTATACCAAAAGTGCAGAAAACAGAGAATACAGTTAATTTGATATTACCACCTTGTCTCTAAGGACAGAGTCTTGCCCTGACTTAAAAGATTAGGTATTCACCTAATCTTCAATCTGAGCTTTTTTCCCATGGGTTAAAAAGGCAGGTTTCTAATACACAGTCTAAACTTTAAGAATTTGCAAGACTGCAGAGAATAACATATATGTGCACGGGGCAAACCAGAGAGGTAAAGACAGGTACCACGAAGAGCAGCTAGGGACCTTGAAGCTGGGGCGTCGCCAGCCTAGTGTAAGCCTCCATAGCAGGGGCAACCTTACAGAAAGCCTCCTTCCTGGAATGGATTTTCTGTTTTCCAAAGAAAGGAATGTGACTTTCAGTTGTCTGGTATGTCTTATTAAATGTTCCCTGACAAGCCTGGGGACTATGATAAGTCCCCAAGTTTCCAAGCAGAGGCATAAACAAAAAAGAACTGTCAGCACCAAGGGTATCCATCTGTGCACTCAGCCCAGAATTGCTGATGGAGGATTAGGGCTGGGATCATCTTGCTTGTAAGAATATCGTTGCTCAAGCCCAGAAGTGAAGGATATCTCTGCAACTCTGACTGTGACTCTCAAATTTGTCTTCTCACCCACACTTTTGGATAAAATCTCTGCCAAGACACAACCATGGGCAATAAAGAATGAGCCCAAATTGTCACATATGCCAGCTCTTCTAATTTACTACTTTAAAACCTGGAAAAGCAAAAAAGTAATAGCCAGAATAAAAGTGAAGATCAGTCTCACTTACTTCTAACTGTATTTGCTTGGCCACCAGCAGAAAGAGAGACAGATTCAGGAAGACTATCCTCTACTCCACTGTGTATGAACTGTCTCCCAACTCAAACCTTGCTGGAGTTGAAGCTCATTGGTAGAATATATTCTTAACATGTACAATTGTATTTTGACTATAAAAACAAAATTTTACGTAATAGAAAATCGGTTTCCTCTGACATTCCTTCAGTAAGTGTTAAACGAGATGCTTACCCAGCGTGCACAAAGCCTTATGTTCAATTTCTAGCACCACATAAATTAGGTGTAGTAGGGTACACCTGTAATCTCAGGACTCAGGGTGTGACTCTCAATAGGGGCATTCACTAGCCTACTCCAAAAGATTTTTGTACAAAAATTTATGGAATTAACAGAGCAAGTGAAATGGCTCAGATGGTGAAAGAGCTTCCTTCCAAGCCTGATGACCTGACTTCAATTCCCAGGACCCACATAGTAGGAGAGAATTGACCCCTATAAACTGTTCTATGTATGTGCACAACACACACACACAAAGCGATGATAGAACTAACAGTGTCAGACATAGTGGGGCATGATGTTAATCCCAGCACTATAGAAATAAATAGGGAAATCTCAAATGTGAAGCCAACTGGAGGTAGAAGAGGAGGAGGAAGGAAGGAAGAAATCAACTTATGAATAGATGGTAACGGGCTCAATCAGAAAAGAAAAGAAATAAAACTGAGGACCAGTCAGCATGGAGTCTAGATAGTGAAGGTTTGGGGGTTAAAGATTTTTATCTAGGATCATTAAAACACAGAAATTACACTGTGAACATAAATATCTCTACTAGCAGAGACTGTTTTTTCGTGTAGGAACAGAATGGTTCATCTCACCTCACAATTTCCTGAAAAAGGGACTTCCATTTTTTTCTAGGAATCATTAAAAGAATATTGAAAGCCTAAAGTCAAGTCAGTTTGTAATCCTAGCACTTGGGAGATGGAAGAAGAAAGGTCAGGAATTCAGTGTCATTCTTAATATATAGTGAATTCAAGGCCAGAATAAGCTTCATGAGATCCTGAAAACAGAAATGGTATCTAAGTAGTCTGCATTTCAGACTCATCAACTGTAAAATAGGCATATTATAATCTTTGTAAATTTGCTGCAAATACTAAGTTAAAAAAAAAAAAGCAATGTCAGCCTAGGACTTGGCTTTGGGGCTTAAAAGCTACACCCTGAAAAAAACTCGGGGTTACACTAGCATCTCAAACAGCCAGTGTAGTTACCAGATAATAAGAACAGTCCAGTAATCATCTCTGGTGAATACCCCACAACAATCAGATGGAAGTTATCATAATTGCCTTCGTTTTTAACTGCCTCTAAGGATAGCCTATCACCTGATTCTAACGCCAACCTTGGGACACAGATGAAAGGGAGTCACCACCTTTTGTACAAAGGAAAATGTAAGGTTTAGAAAAGTTAAAAGTCTTGCCCATAATCACACAGTTGTATCATGGAGTGAAATTCTATATAAATCATTGAACCATAATTTCTCGTGAAATAATATATGGCTATATTTATAAATGTGCAACTTGGGCTATCTGCTTTAGTTGTGACCTTTAAAAAAAAACATTTCTCTTGCAATCACTTCTGATTTTTAAAGTGAAATAGTGATAAATAATAACAGTTTAAATTGTAAATAGGAGAGAAACACCTACCATGGTGAATCGGGGAGGTTTGACTGAACTCTTGAACCTACAAAGATGAGCTGGGAACAACAGTAGTTCCTATGGGACCATAGGCAACACCTACTAAACTCTGGATAAACTGCAAGAACAACCGCCTGAACCATACACACACACACAAACTAAAGGAAGAACATTCTTGAGACACTGAATTTCCCTGTTCCTATGGTTACAACCTTGAGGGGAGGTTCTAATACATACTGGCCTGAAGACTGACAGAACTAAGAAGCACCTGGAAGGTGGAGGGGTAAGTCTCAGAAAGGAGAGAGCCAGAGAAAGAAATCCGAATGTAAACATTCACCATACCCACCAGCTTCTAAGTCACATTTGCAAGCACAAGCCCAGGCTAAAGAAAAGCAGGCAGTCAGCACCCACACTCTGAACAGGCTGCTGACCCAGGTAGAACAGACCTGCTTTGAGAACAACGGCAGAATCCAGAAAACACATAAAGACCATTCACAATATTCAAAACACACTCCAGAACCCTTCCACAGGCGCGCGCGCGCGCACACACACACACACACACACACACACACACACACACACGCACGCACGCACGCACGCACGCACGCACGCACGCGCACGCGCACGCACGCGCACACAATGCCGGGGGGTGCATACTTTAAAAGACAATGACCTCAAATTAATGCTGAGATGATGCAGAGGCTGGGGTTAGTAAACAGGGCTTCTAAAGCAGCCATGAAGCCTGTGCCCAGCAGGCAAGGAAATGTGTACATCATTGATGCAAAAGGAAAGTCTCAAGGAAAATACCAAAAATTTTAGAAAAAGAACTTTAGGTCTAAGAGTTTAATACTTGACATTTGAAATTCATTAGATAAACCTGAGAGGATTCAAAATGTCAAAAAGTAAACAAACAGAAATAGAAATCATCAATCTGTAAAACAAAGAGGGAAAGATTTTTTAAACTTTTTTATTAATTACACTTTATTCACTTTGTATCCCTCCTGTAGCTCCCTCTCTGCTCCCTTCCCAACCCCTCCTTCCTCCTTCTTCTCTATGCATGCTCCTCCCCAAGTCCACTGATAGGGGAAGTCTTCTTTTCCTTCCTTCTGATCCTAGTCTATTAGGTCTCATCAGGAGTGGCTGCATTGTCTTCCTCGGTGACCTGTTAAGGCTGCTCTTCCGTCAGGGTGAGGTGATCAAAGAGCAGGCCAATCAGTTCATGTAAGAGGCAGTCTCTGTTCCCATTACTATGGAACCCACTTGGACACTGAACTGCCATGGGCTACATCTGTGCAGGGGTTCTAGGTTATCTCCATGCATGCTACTTGGTTGGAGTATCAGTCTCAGGGAAGACCCCTGTGCTCAGAGTTTTTGGTTCTGTTGCTCTCCTTGTGGGGCTTCTGTCCTCTCCAGATCTTACTATTTCCCACTTCTTTCATAAGATTCCCTGTATTCTGCCCAAAGGTTGACCATAAGTCTTAGCATCTGCTTTGATAGTCTGCAGGACAGAGCCTTTCAGAGGCCCTCTGTGGCAGGCTCCTAACTTGTTCCCTGTTTTCTCCTTTTTCTGTTGTCCATCCTCTTTGCCTTTCTGGGTGGGGATTGAGCATTTTAGCCAGAGTCCTCCCTCTTGATTAGTTTCTTTAGGTGTACAGATTTTCGTAGGTTTATCCTATATTATATGTCTAGATGAGTGAGTATATATCGTGTGTGTGTTTCTGCTTCTAGGATAGCTCACTCAGGATGATCTTTTCCAGTTCCCACCGTTTATCTGCAAATTTCATGATTTCCTTGTTTTTTATTGCTGAGTAGTATTACTTTTAAAAGTGCATGGAACTTCAAAGAACTATAAGCCTGCCCACAAATGAAAAACTCAATTTCTCAGGACTTGTACTCACATAAATTTTTTCAGGGTGACAGCCTAAATCCCAAAGAGGAGAATAATCTTTCAATCACTTAAAAGGAAAACACTGGGTGGCCATGGTAGATTTTAAGCAAGACAGTCACAATTCCCAATAATAGAAAGAAATTGAATCACAATGGCAAGATAAGCTTTGAGATGGACCTTCTCGGAAATACACAAAATTTTAATAACTAAAAAGCCTCCCGAAAGACCTGGAATTAAAAGCCATCAATTTAAAAAGAGAAACTGAATTACAAGAAAAAAACACTATGCTTCTATGGAAACTCACATTGAAAGCTCATGACCTGACAATGGATGCTGGTTTCTGGCCAAGAACCAGTTGCTTAATATATCTGTAAGCTCAGCAGTCTAGGGACAGATATCTGCATTTCCAAACCATTCTTTATAAAAATGTCTGCAATTTCAGGAAGGCAACTTCAGCAAGATATTTTGAACGAACTAGTTTATCCTGGTATCAGTAGGCATAATCAGTTTTTAATTATTAATTATAATTATCTGTCCCTTTATTCTTTTCAAAAATATGTGCAACATTAGCTATATTAGTTTGTTTTTATTCAATGATAGTTTGGTTAAATAAGTTTGTAATCAATACTGAAATATTGGGTAACGTAATTTTTAAAATGTATAAACGTTGCTTTTTTATTTTACAAAATATGCAAGTACTTAAAGGACTTAGAAACAGCTGATGCTCACAATATATGAAATGACATGAAAAAAATTGATGTGAAATACAATGAAAGTGGTTGACAGTGCTTTACTGTTTGGGGTGATTTTGCCCATGCAGAAGAATACAACATTTTTCAACAAAGATTTACAGAAAACGGAGGCAACCAGGTATGGTGGCACATGTCTTTAATTCCACCGTGTGTAAGAACCACATGATATTCATCTCTTTGTCTGCTGATAAACACTTAAAATTTCACATCAGTGAATGACAATCTTTTGAATATGGTTGGAAATATCTGTTTGAGGCCCTGCCTAAGCAGAGACCCAAAAATAAAGTTTGGTAGTTCTACATGTAAGCTTTTTTTTTTTAGGAACTACCAGAGAGTTTCACATAGCAATTGAGCCATTTTATACTTTACATTCTTACCAACTGTGTACAAATTTTCAGTTTCTTCATATTTTCACCAACAGTTATCATTTGGAAGTCAAGAGAGAGACAGAGTGCTCATTTATTTATGACTCATTTATTTATGAGCATGTGTGCACACAAGAACACACAGACATTTGTCACTGCCTGGAGATGTCAGAAGACAATTTTTGAGAGTGAATTCTCTTTTTTTTCTACTATGTGAGTTCTAGCTTTGAAATTGGATCATCAGCTTCCTGAGCTACCTCACCAGCCCTTGTTTATAATTTAATAATAACTGTCTTCAAAAGTTATTTTCATAGTCCTGGCTGAGGTTAATATCCTACAAGAAACTCATATGTTGTTTAGTCATTTCTTTTAGATGTCCACCTCTAGGGCTGTCTGTTAAGCTGACAGATGTTCACACATAGGCTCGTGGGCAGTAACTGCTGAATAGGGGTTATGGAAGCACCTTGAGACACATTCTATTTCACAAGACAAAAGCAAAACAAGACAAACAAACAAAACTAGGAATAAGCCTAACAAGAAGTGAAAGTCCTTATGGGAAACCACTAAGATGCTCATAGATTAGTAGAAATAATATTTTAAAAAATGATCAAAAGTAATTTACAGATTGAACAGAATTTCAGTCAAAATCCCATGACACTGATATTCTTCACAGAAATGGAAACAAACAAATGAAAAACACACCATATAATTCTTAAAGAACAACAGAAGAACCAAAGTAATCATGAGCAAAAAGAACAGTTCAAGGGGATTTCAAGCTATTTTGCATAGATATAATAATAAAAATAACACCATACTAGCACAAAGGTAGGTATGTACACCAATGGCACAAAATAGAAGACAGAAATAATATAGTTATACAAATAAATAAATATTTAATGAAATGAGAGAAAATTTAGTCATTTATAGATTTTTAAAAAGGGGGGAGACATTTTTGAGAAAAAATTCAAGCAAGAAATTTGAGGTTGTAAAAAAATGGCATGGTGGATATAGAGGAGCCCAGAGGCGCGGATTCAGAGCTCCGCAGACACCTCATCCAGAGCCAGAGCCACCGCGGCCCGTCCACACCGTCCACCAGCCACCACCAGCAGCGCCGCTGCCAGCCACCGCCATGCGGGAAATCGTGCACCTGCAAGCCGGGCAATGCGGCAACCAGATCGGGGCCAAGTTCTGGGAAGTCATCAGTGATGAACACAGCATTGACCCCACGGGGACCTACCACGGGGACAGCGACCTCCAGCTGGAGAGAATCAGCGTCTACTACAATGAGGCCACAGGTGGAAATTATGTGCCCAGAGCCGTGCTGGTTGGCCTGGAGCCTGGCACCATGGACTCTGTCCGCTCCGGCCCCTTTGGCCAGATCTTCCGGCCAGACAACTTCGTGTTTGGTCAATCCGGAGCTGGCAACAACTGGGCCAAGGGCCACTACACGGAGGGCGCTGAGCTGGTGGACGCGGTCCTGGACGTGGTGCGGAAAGAGGCGGAGAGCTGAGAGCTGCGACTGCCTGCAGGGTTTCCAGCTGACGCACTCGCTGGGCGGCGGCACGGGCTCGGGCACGGGCACGGGCATGGGCACGCTGCTCATCAGCAAGATCCAGGAGGAGTTCCCGGACAGGATCATGAACACCTTCAGCGTGGTGCCGTCGCCCAAGGTCTCGGACACGGTGGTGGATCGGTGCACCAGCTGGTGGAGAACACGGACGAGACCTAATGCATCGGCAACGAGGCCCTGTACGACATCTGCTTCCGCACGCTCAAGCTCACCATGCCCACCTACGGGGACCTCAACCACCTGGTGTCGGCCACCAGGAGCGGCGTCACCACCTGCCTGCGCTTCCCGGGCCAGCTCAACGCCGACCTGCGCAAGCTGGCCGTCAACATGGTGCCCTTCCCGCGCCTGCACTTCTTCATGCCAGGCTTCACGCCGCTCACCAGCCACGGCAGCCAGCAGTACCGCGCTCACCGTGCCTGAGCTCACCCAGCAGATGTTTGACGCCAAGAACATGATGGCCGCCTGCGACCCGCGCCACAGGCCACTACCTCACCGAGGCCGCCGTCTTCCGGGGCCCCATGTCCATGAAGGAGGTGGACGAGCAGATGCTGAGCGTGCAGAGCAAGAACAGCAGCTACTTCGTGGAGTGGATCCCCAACAACGTCAAGACGGCCGTGTGCGACATCCTGCCACGCGGCCTCAAGATGGCGGCCACCTTCATCGGCAACAGCAGGGCCATCCAGGAGCTGTTCAAGCGCATCTCGGAGCAGTTCACCGCCATGTTCCGCCGCAAGGCCTTCCTGCACTGGTACACGGGCGAGGGCATGGACGAGATGGAGTTCACCGAGGCTGAGAGCAACATGAACGACCTGGTCTCCGAGTACCAGCAGTACCAGGACGCCACGGCTGAGGAGGGCGAGTTTGAGGAAGAGGCCAAGGAGGAGGTGGCCTAGCGCCCCCCAACCCCCGCCGCCGTCCCCTTGGAGGCCATGCGCATCGTCACCGTGAGGGCCAAGGCCGGAGCCCAGGTTGCTTCACTTACTTGAACCCCTGCACCCCACTTTCTCTCCAACCCTGCCAGGAAGGCTCTTCTTGTCCCCTTGAGGCCCTCCCTTCACACACACACACACACACACACACACACACTTCACCTCCTTGGATCTTGAGATCCTACTTTTTATCCTATGGCCCTTCACCGGGCACTCCTGAGCCTCTGACACGCCCAGCTGTCTCTCTAGATCTTGATTTGTATTTTACCCACTCACACAAGCCCTTTTCACCTGTCGCCTTGCCTCACCTTTGAGCTCACACCTCCGCTCTCACTCCCTGTGTGTCCCTGCCCTTGTACCTTAGTTCAGTTCCTACCAGAGAAGTGGGGAAGGGAGGAGAGAGGCCTGTCGCCTGGGGTGAAAGAGGCCCTCCCCACTGTCTCCCCCCCCTCCCTGCTGACCCTCCACCAATAAAGGAGTCATTTCTTTGAAAAAAAAAATGACATGGTGACAATGATGAACTGAAACGGCTGACCTGTTTCACAATTGTTCAGGCTGAGACGAGAGCAGGATTTCCCTCTTTGATGATCCTTCCAAATTCTTTTCCATTTAATTTTAAATATGTGATAAAGGTGATAAATAAAAATCACAACACACAGTAACCAACCACACCGACAGGCCCAGCTGACTGGTCTTAGCACTGGTAAGTAGAATGTCATCTCAGTCATTGTCACACTTGGGCCATTGTCATTTCTTCAACACAGGACTGCACCCTAGTGGGCTTCATAGATAAAGTGAACAACATGTCTCAGAACTAATCAGTGCAATCAAAGTGAACAATAATAGATAAAGTTATCTTAAAGAAATGAGTGGAGAAACAAAGTGTTATATACAAGCACGTAAAACCAAGTGTTATTCAAGAGCAGTAAACTAGAAAGCATGTTTTCCCAATTCTTAATACGGAAGCGATTAAATAAGTGATGCAGCTATAGAATGATATATTGCTAATAGATATAAAATTAACAATTAAGATTAGCATCTGTTGGAATGCCTATGATACATTGTTTTTACAAAATAGTCATATTCTATGTGCATAGAAACATATGATCTGTTTCTAGGGTCGAGTCCAGTAAGTTGATGAAACTGGAAAAGTTTATATAGAGTGAAATAACCCAGACCCATAAAGAAAAATACCATATGTTCTCTTTCCCTCATCTGAGTATCCTAGCTCCAAGTTTTCAGGTGCCAATGTGTACCCTGAAGTAACTGCAGAAACCAGGAATGTAAAAGGGACCAGGGTGGGAGTGGAAGTTGAGGGGAGCAATTGAGAGGGGAATAGCAGAGTACAGTGATCTAATCAGGGAAATGGGGAAAATCAGAGGGGCTCTAATTAGGGAGGAAACAAGAAGATAAAAACACTAAGAATGTCTGAAAAGTTGTAAGAGATCATACTATTAACGACCTACCATGGCCAGGCCCCCGCCCCCAACTCTGACATATTCTGACTTCTCAGGTGGAAGCCACACCGGTCAAAAACCAGGTAAGTGACCTGCCTGGCAGTAGAGCTGTCCTACTGTTGGTTCCAAAGACTGGATTCTAATGCCTCCTCCTCCGCTTCACCACCCACCCTACTGCTGGGCTTCTGCCCCCCGATTCTGGGAGACTTTCTCTGCTCAGGTGCCGGCCACTCCAGTCAGAAGAACAGATGAGTGACCTACCTGCCAGTTAAACTGCCCCATTTTCTAAATTCAGTTCCCCCAAACAAATTCCACTGACAGCCCCCTCCCACCTCACTGCCCACTCTGCTATCTGGCCCCTATCTCCAACTCCAGAAGACTTGAGCTGCTAAGATGCAGCCCACACCAGTCAGGAGAACAGGTGTAGGCCATAACAGTCAGAACAGAAACACCCTGTTGTACCAAATGCCAGGCTAGGAGGCCAGAGTCCAGCCACCCAACTTGGTCAGAGGCTCCCTCGTGGTTCAGATGTTATGCTGGCTGCCAGAAATTCAAGCCACAAAGACCAGAAGACCAAAGAGAAAACAAACCAAGGAACAAAACACCCACCCAACAAAGACAAACTAAGAAATCAGCAGTTAGACCTATAATCATCCTAAACCCAGATGGCTAAACGTCAGTGTAAGAACAAAATCAACAATAGCCAAGGCAATATGGAACCACCAAAGCCTAGAACAATAAGAAAATTTCACTGCTGAATATTTCAATGCTGCGGAAGAACAAGAAAATGAAATATATATATATTGTAAAGATGCTAGAGGTCCTTAAAGAGAAAATTTCTAAATCCCTTAAAGAAATCAAAGAAAAAAAAACAAACAAAAAATTGGAAGATATCAACAAATCCCTTAAAGAAAGCCAAGAAAATAAAAACAAACAGGTGAAGGAAACTGTTCAAAGCCTAAAAATGGAAATAGAAACAATAGAGATGACACAAACTGGGGGAATTCTGGAAATGGAGAAGCTAAATAAGGAAACTGTTGTAGCCAGCTATTTGAGACGGAGCTGCAGCCATCTTTGTATTCAGCTTCCGTCTTGTTTCTAAGGTGAAATTGTTTCAGTATGTTAATCTTTTCCACTCTGCTTCCTGGAAGCGGTTGTTCATAACTGGCACTGCCCTGCCAGAGGGCAGAGCTGAGCTTATATTTTACTATGTTTCGATAGTGTTATAACTCACGCTTTGTTATCTACGTACTTGGCTACACTCTGGTTGCACCCTTCTTATCTATACATCTGGCTACACTTTGGATGGACTCTAGAAGACCCTAAGCCCTGCCTCACTTACCTCACTTAGGACCAATCAGCTTAAAGGTTAATTGATAATATTTTTGCCTAGTTAGCAAAAAATGTGTTACTACCCTTCTCATGTCTTTTGCATTTGGTTCTTCTTATAAAAACCCTGCTGTGAGAACTTGTAGACGTTGCAGTTAGGCTCACGAGTCCTTACTGTGGCCCTGAACGATCAGCTTGGAGAGGCATTCCAATAAACCATATCTAATTGGGACTGAAGTCTGAGTGGTTTGTGCAGCTATTTTTATACTTGAACAGAAACAGGTACCATAGGTGCAAACATCACCAACAGAATACAAGAGAAGGAAGAGAGAATCTCAGGCCTTGAAGATAGGGTAAAAGAAATAGATTCATCAGTGAAAAAAATGTTAAATCTTAAAAAAGAAAAATCCTAACACAAAACACCTACGAGATCTGGAATACCAAAAGACCAAACCTAAGAAAAACAGTAATAGAATAAGGAGAAGAATCCCAGCTCAAAAACCCAGAATATATACTTAATAAAATAAAAGAAGAAATTTTTCTAACCTAAATGACTATAAAGGTATAAGAAGCTCACAAAACACCAAATAGATTAGACCAGAAAAGAAAGTCCGCTTGTAACATAATAGTCAAACACTAAACATACAAAACAAAGAAGACTATTAAAAGCTGCAAGAGAAAAAGGCCAAGTAACATACAAAGGCAGACTCTAAGAGAGCAGAGATGCCAGTACAGACTACTATAGCAAGTAAAACTTTCAATCACCATAGATGAAGAAAGCAAGACATTTCATGACAAAGTAAAATTTAAACAATATTTATCCACAAATCCAGCCCTACAGAAAGTAATAGAAGGAAAACTCTAACCCAAGAATGTTAATTACACCAATGAAAATACTAGTAATAAATAATCTCACATCATCAAAATCCAAAGAAGGGAAACACACACAAATACACACACAGATGCAGACGGATACACAGTACCACCACCACCAAGAACAACAACAAAATAACAGGAATTAACAATCATTGGTCATAATAGCTCTCAATATCAATGGACTCAATTATCTGATAAAAAGACACAGGGTAACAGAATTGATATGAAAAGAGGATGTATGCTGCTGCATACAATAACCAAGCCTGTACAATAAAAAAATTCTGGATATATCCTTGATTTCAAGCTGTACTACAGAGCAATAATAATAAAAACCACATGATAGTGACATAAGAACAGAGAGGATGATCAATGGAATCAAAGACCCAAATGTAAATCCACACACCTATGAACACCTGATCTTTGATAAAGCAGCCAGGAATATACAATGGGGACAAAAACACCTTCAACAAATGGTGCTATTTTAACAGGCTGTCAGTACGTAGAGGAATGTAAATAGATCCATGTCTATCCACCTACAGGAAACTCAAGTCCAAGCAGATCAAAGACCTCAACATAAACACAGATATGCTGAACCTGATAAAAAAGAAAGTGGGATATAGTCTTGAACACATTGAAACAATAGACAACTTTCTGAACCAATATCTCAGGCACTAAGATAAACATTTAATAAACGGGCCTTCATGAAACTGAAAAGCTTCTGCAAGGCGAAGAACATCATCAGTAAGACAAAATGGCAGCCCACAAAATGGAAAAAGATTTTCCACATCTGACAGAGGGCTAATCTCCAAAATATATAAATAACTCAAGAAACTAGACATCAACAAACTAAATAATCCAATTGTAAAATGGGGTAAATATATAAAAAGAGAATTCTTAACAGAGGAATCTCAAATGCCCAAGAAACATTTAAAAGAAATGTTCAACATCCTTACCATTAAGGGAATGCAAATCAAAAACTACTTTGAGATTCCAACTTATACTTGTAAAAATGGCTGATATCAAACTCATACTGGCAAGGATGTGGCACAAGGGGAAGACTTTGCTACTGCTGTTGGGAGTGCAAACTTGAACAGCCACTTTGAAAATACGGTGATTTCACAAAATTAGAAATTGAACTACTTCAAGATCCAGATATACAATTCCCATCATATACTCAAAGGATATACTCCACCATACCACAAGGACGCTTGCTCAGCTATGTTCATAGCAGCTTTATCCATAATAGTCAGAAACTGGAAACAACCTAGATGTCCCTCAACCGAAGAATGGATTTAAAAAAAAAAAGTGGTACATTTACACAATGGAATATTACTCAGCTGTTAAAAACAATGATGTGAAATTTGCAGGCAAATGTATGGAACTGGAAAAAAATCACCCTGAGTGAGGTAATCCACACCCAGAAAGACAAACATGGTGTGTACTTGCTTATAAGTGGATTTTAGCTGTAAAGAAAAAGACAGTCATGCTATAATCCACAGACCCAGATAGGCTAAGTAAAAAGGAGGGCTTCCAGGGGAAGGCAAGGATCTCCCTGGAATGGGAAGTAAATAAATTTTGCAGGTGGACTAGGGGTAGATGAGGTTGGGAACCAGGCAGATCAAGTTAGGGAGAGAGGAGAAAATACTGGGAGAGACTGGAATTTACGGGAATCTCAAGGCGGCAACTAGTGCAATGAAAACTCTATGGAATCTATGAGAATAACCCTAGCAAAGACTCCTAGTAATGGGGGACATGGAGGCTGAATCATCCATCTTCTGTAGGCAGGAAAGGGGTTACAGAACCAAGTGGGGGGATTGGAACACCAATACAGCCACAAAACCTTCAACCTACAGATTGTCCTGCCTATAGAGTGTTCTGGGACTGGAGCCTAGCAAAATCACCATCAAAGAGACCAGAGAGACTTCATCCAGCAACTGATGGGAGCAGATGCAGAGTCACACAGGCAAACATTAGGTGGAGTTCAGGGAGCCTTGCAGAGGAGGGAGAGGAAGGTTTGGAGAAACCAGAGGGGTCAGGGACACAGGAGAAAAAAAAGCACACAACACAACTGACCAGGAATCATGGGACTAGCAGAGATCAAGAAGCCTGTAGAGGTGTGGTCTAGGTCCTCTGCACATATGTTATGTATGGTGTTCTTGTGGAATTCCTAACAGTGAGAGCAGGGGCTGTCTCTGACACTTTTGCCTGTTTGTGGGACCTTTCCCCCTGCTGGGTTGCCTAGTACAACCTTAATTTGAGGCTATCTGTCTGGTCCTATTGTAGCTGTTATGCTGTGCTTGGTTAATGTCCCTGGGAGGGCTGCTCTTTTCTGAGGGGATGGGTGGAAGAATGGGGGGAACGGAGAAAGAGGAAACTGTAGTTGGGATATAATATATGAGAGAAGAATAAATAAAAAAGAGAAGTGATGTATATAGTATATATAGTACATATATAGTATTCATGTATGAAATTTTGAGTAGGGAGGTAAGGAGGATCTGAGAAGAATTGAGAGAGGAGAAAACAATCAAAATATACTGTATAAATTAAAATTTTAACTGAAAAAGTCTGATATTATGTACTTTAAAATATTTTAAGAAAATACAGAAAGCACACATCAGAATGTTAATGTGAATATCAGTAAGATAAAGGAATAGGAATCCTTAGTCTCCCACAGGTTAACAACAACACAGAGACCAAATATCTTTTGAGAACCCTCCCCCCCAAAAAAACTATTTAAGATACCTAAACAAGAATGAAACAAATAAGTATGTCTAGACAAAATGGACAGACCCCAGAGGGACTGCTGATGGGACAAGCATCTTTGTCTGGAAGCTGCTAATAGACACTACAACCACAGTATGTTAGAAATGTAGTTCCTCAGGCAGACAGCAGGCAAAGCAATAGATTAGCAAAGCTGCTTATGGAATTGCAGATGGTGGGAAGTTACGGTCAAGGCTAGAGAAAACCCATACTCAAGAAAGGCTGGAGGGATCCTAGAATCTCCAGTAGGTTTGGCTTGGTAAAGTCTTTGCCCACAAGAAGCCATCCCATACAGATTAGTCACTGCTTCCTTGTTTTCAAATAGATAAGTCTTAAAAAGAATCACAAAGCATACAAAATAGCAGAAAGAGTGGTGGGGAGGGAGGAAGAGAGGGAGAAAAGAAGAAAGGAAGGAAGGGGAAAAGAATGAGGAACTATGAGGAACCTCAGTGATTTACATATGTGAATGACATTTACTAAATTATGTGTTGGCTGTGAAAGAGCCAAGGCTGTGTCATGGCAACAAAACAGGATTTGTTTGTTACCTGAACTGTGATGTCTATTCTAGCTATCCTTTCTTACCCCAATATTTTTAAAAAGAAAAAAAAATTAAGTGGGTTTTTTCAATTTCTTTTCAAATTTATTTATTTATTCACTTTACATCCTGATTGCAGCTCCCAGCCCCGCTTCTCTCGCGGACCCCTCTCTCCCCGTTCTCTTCCTTTTTCCCCTCAGGGAAGGGTGAATCCCCATGGGTAGCAACGCACCTTGGCACATTAAATCTCAGCAGATCCTCTCCCACTGAAGCCCAACAAGTCAGTCTAGTTACGGAGGCATCAGAGTCAAGGAGGGCCCCTGTTCCAGGTGTTGAGAGACCCACATGATGACCAAACTGAGCATCTGCTACGTTTGTGTAGGGAGCCTAGGACCAGTCTGTGCATGATTTTTGGTTGGCGGTTCAGTCTCCGTGCGCTCCCAAGGGCCTAGGTTAGTTGACTCTGTAGTTTTCTTGTGGAGTCCTTGCCCCTTTTGGCTCCTTCACTAGTTCCCTAACTCTTCCATGGGACTTCCTGAACTCTATCTAATGTTTGGCTGTCTGCATCCCTTTCCATCAGCTGCTGGGTGAAGCCTCTTAGAAGCTAGGCTCCTGTCTTTAAGCGTAGCAGAGTAACATTAATAGTGTCAGGGATTGGTTCTCTCCCATAGGATGTGTCTCAAGTAAGGCCAGTCTTTGGTTGGCCATTCCCTCAATCGTTGCTCCATCTTTGTCCCTGGACATTTTGTACACAGGACAAATTTTGGGTCGAAAGTTTTGTTGATGGGTTAGTGTCCGTACCCTTTCACTGGAAGTCCCACCTGGCTACAAGAGGCGGCCATTTCAGCCCCATATGCCCTGCTTCTTCAGCTAGTGAGACCCCGATAGACTTCCTGGGGCATCCGCTATCCCAGGTCTCTGGGAAGTCCCAGATATGCCCTCCCCCTCCCCATTCCTGTTCTCTCACCTGAGACCCTTCTCCCTCATTTCCCTACTCCTAATCTCTACCCTTGCACCCATCCCCATTCCCTCTCCCACCCAGTCCCCTCCTTTCACTCACCTCCAATGCCCATTTTATTTCCCCTTCTGAGTAATACTCAATCATCCTGCCTTGGGCCCTCCTCATAACTTAGCTTTCTTGGGTCTGTGGATTGTAGCATGGTTATCCTTATATGATACATGTCTTTTTGGGTTTGGGTTACCTCACTCAAGATGATCTTTTCTGGTTCTGTCCATTTGCTTGCAAATTTCAGGATTCCTTGTTTTTAATTGCTGAGTAGTATTCCATTGTGTAAATGTGCCACATTTTATTTATCCATTCTTTGGTTGAGGGGCATGTATGTTGTTTCCAGTTTCTGGCTATTACGAACAAAGCTGCAGTGAACAGAGTTGAGCAAGTGTCCTTGGTAGAGCATCTTCTGGGTATATGCCCAGGTGTGGTATAGCTGTGTCTTGAGGTAGAGCTATTCCTAATTTTCCGAAAAATCTCTAGATTAATTTCTACAGTGGTCATACAAGTTTGCACTCCCAGCAGCAATGGAGGAGTGTTGCCCTTTCTCCACAACCTGCCAGCATGTACTGTTGCTTGAGGTTTTGGTCATAGCCATCCTGACAGGTATAAAATGTCTCTTAGAAAGAACAGTGACAGCATAAGAAAAGTTCACTTAAACTATATGTGCATATTTATACACAAATTATATAGTTTTTAGGTAAATAATATTATTCCTTTTATTTTTAAGACATCCTTACTGTTATTTTACCTTGCTCCCCCCACCCCATGTCCCTCCTCTGAAGTAAAAAATATACCCACTCTCCCATTTCCCCAGTCAGATAACTTGTACACTGTAATTCCTGTTTCTACTGCTCATCAACCCTGCTGCCTCAGCAACGGTCCATTTTTAATTTCCTGCTTTCTGCAGTTATTCTAGGATGCATACTCACATTGGAGGATTTGGGGCTAGGAGCTCCTTATGAGACAAAACATGTAATGTTTGTCTTTCTGGGTCTAGATTACCTCACTCAGTATGATCTTTGTTAGTTCCATTAACTTACCTGAGAAGTTCATGATTTCATTGTTCTTTACAACTGACTAGCACTCATTAGTGTATTTGTACCACATTTTCATTATCCATTCATCAGTTGAAAAACATTTTAGGGTGTTTCCATGTCCTGGCTGTTATTAAGAAAGAGGGATGAACATGACTGAGCAATTACCTGTGGTGTATGAATCAAATCCTTTGGGCATATGCCAAGAGTGGTATAGCTGAGTCGTGTGGTAGATTTATTTTTAGCTTTTGAGGGCTAACATGATTTCCAGACTGGCTACATCAATTTGCAACCCCATCAACAGTGAATGAGAGCTCCCTTTCTCACACACCCTCTCCAGCCTTTGTCAGTTGATCTGTTGGGTTTTGCCATTTTGACTGGAGTAAGGTGAAATTTCAAAGATGTTTTGATTTGCATTTCTGTAATTTTTAGGTAAGATGAACTTTTAAAGGGTATTTTTAAGCCATTCTTATTTCTTCTTTGGGGAAGGTCCCAGGCCCAGTTATTTTTTAATGGTTCAGGTGTTTGTTTGTTTGTTTGTTTTACTCTTTTTTTTCAGTTCTTAACATACTCTGGGTATTAATCCTCTGTCAAATGTATAGCTGAAAAAGATTCTCTCCCATTGATGGGTTTCTCTTCATCCAGTTGATTCTTTGGCTGCACAGGATCTTTAGCTTTATGAAATCAAACTTAGCATAAATAGTTGGCCTTACTTCTTGGGCAAATGGAATCCTGTTCAGAAAGTCCTTTTTTTTTTAATTTCTGCATTATACAGAGTACTACCTAGATTTTCATCTAGTGGTTTTAGTGTTTCATGTTTACGTTTTTTATCTATTTGGAGTTAAGCTGTTTACAAATAGATACATGTCTAGTTTCATTCTTCTGCATGTAGGCATCTAATTTTCTCAGTGTCATTTAATGAAGATACTGTCTTTTCTCCAGTGAATGTTTTTGTCAACTTTGTAAAATATTAAATGGCTGAAGTTACATGGATTCAAGTTTGGGTCTTCTATTTTTCCAATTGGTTTATGCCTGGTTTTTGTTCAAGTACCATATTGTCCTCCATCATTCTTTTTACTCAGGATAGTTTTGGATTTCCAGGGTCTTTGTGATTCCATGCAAATTTTAGGACAGTTATTTATTTATTTATTTATTTATTTATTTATTTATTTATTTATGTGAATAATGAGACAGGGACTTTAATTGTGATTGCAATGAATCTATAAATAGCTTTAGACAAAACTTCATTTTCCTAATATTAATTTCACCAATCCGTGAGCATGGGATGTCTTCCCATTTTCTAATGTCTTTCCATCTCTTCTTCCTTCAGAGGTTTAAAGTTTTTATTGAAGAGGTCCTTCACTTTCTTATCAACTAGATGATATCTCGAATTAAATAAAATAAAATCTAAGTAGTTGGACAAACCCGTGAGAGATTATCTTGATTGAAACATGTAAGGTATGAAGACCCATGTTAAATCTAGAACTGTTGAGGTCACAAGTCCTACCCTAAGTCCGGGCCATGCCTTCTGATGGCAGTGTAAATAAAATGCATGGAAGAAGGATGGCTTTGCTCAGGGGCTGGTTGTCTTTATACTTTCTGGTGAGTTCATTCCTTCATTCTTATCAAAGAACCCTTCTTATGATTCCTTCTAACCTATATTGGAGACCAGGTGACACATCCAGGCTCCTGCACCAAACAACTTAGATTTGGGGTTTTTTTGTCGGGACACAGACATTATTAAACTAACTGTAAGCTGCTATAATAAATCCTCAGTTCTGTTGCTCTAGAGACAACTGACTAATAAACTTGGTGAGGTTTATTCCTAGATATTTTAATTATTTGAATGGGGTGTTCACAATATCTTTTTCTCTGTATTTTTTGATGGTGTATACAACATATACTGATTTGTGCAAGTTGATTCTGTATCCTGTCACATTGCTGAACTTATTTATCATTTCTAGAAGTTTTCTGGTACAATTTCAGAGCTCTCTAATGTCATCATGTCATCTACAAATAAGAATAACTTTATTTATTCTTTCCCTATTTGTATCCCTTTAATTTCCTTCTCTGGCCTTCAGATAGTACCTCAAGAACAATACTGAAAAGGAGTGGGAATAGTGGACAGGATAGGAAACATCTCTGTCTTGGATCAGCAGGATTGCTTAAAGCTTTTCTCTATGAGATTGATGTTGGCTTTGGGTTTCTTGTATACGGCATTGATAGTGTTAAGGTATGCTCCTACTAATTCTGCATTCTCTAAAACTTTTTTCATGAAGGTATGGTGGATTTTGTCAAAGGCTTTTTATTCAGATATTGAGATTAACATGTGATTTTTTTTCTTTAAATCTATTTCTGTGGTTTTGCATATTTATTGACTTCGAATGTTGAACCACCTCTACATTGCATGACTAACACTAACTTGGTCATAGTGAATAACCATTTTGATATATCTGTTTTATGTTTACAAGTATTTTATCACATACTTTTTAAACTATGTTAATCAGAAACATTGGTCTGTACTTTTCTTTCATGTGTTCATATCAAGTTTTGTTATTAGATTCTTATTGGAATCATAGAAAGAGTTTGGGAGAGCTCTTTTCATTCCATTTTTTGGTTTTTTGTTTTTATAATTTCAAAAGTATTGGTCGGCTGTACATTTTCTTTGACTGTCTGGTAGAGTTATGTTATGACTCCACATGACGTTGCACTTTATTAGCTCTGAGACTATTACTATTTTAATTTTTATCATTTGTTATGGATCTCTGTCTTTGTCGGTGTTTCTATTATGAAAAAGAACAACAACAACAGTATGACCATGGCAATTCTTATATAAAAAAAGAAACATTTAGTAGGGGCTGGCTTACAGTTGAGAGGGTTAGTTCACTGTCATCAAGGCGGGAATCATGGTAGCACACAGGCAGATACAACGCTGGAGAAGGAGCTGAGAGTTCTACATCCTGATCTGTAGGCAGCAGGAAAATGGCAAGACACTAGGCCTGGCTCAGGCATTTAAAACCCCAAAGCCCACCAGCAGTGACACACTTACTCTAACATGGCCACAGCCTATTCCAACAAACCCCACCTCCTAATGCCACTCCCTAAGCATTCAAGTAGAACCTATTCCGGGACACTCTTAATCGAACCACCACAGTCTCTTTAAGTTGTACACTTCTTCTTGGTTTAATATTGGTAGTTTGGCTGAATATAGAAATTCATTCATTTCTCTTACCTTTTCCAGCTTTATGGAATACATGTTTTAAAAGTACCCCCTTATAATATTTTTAATTTATTTGGTGTCTGCTGTAATGCTTCCTCATCTGTTCATTTGCATTCTCTCTTTCTTTTGGTTAGTTGGTCTAAGGATCTGTTCATGTGGTTTATCCTCTCAAACAGCCAGCTCTTGCATTCATTGATCTTTTGTATTGTTTCCTTTGTTTCTATTACATTAATTTCTTCTTTGCTTGTTTTTTTTTTTTTTTGCTCTCTACTGGAATTGGGGTGGTTTGAATTTTGCAAATTTTTGAATTGCATCATTAAGTCATTTACTTGAATTTTTCCAATTTTTTTAATGTAGGCACCCTATAGATATAAATTTCATCAGAAGTCTCCCGTCCAATAAAGGCCCAGGGCCAGATGGTTTCAGCACAGAATTCTACCAGACCGTCAAAGAAGAGCTAACTCCAATTCTCTTCAAACTGCTCCACAAAATAGAAACAGAAGGAACATTACCAAACTCATTCTATGAAGCCACAGTCACCTTGACACCTAAACCACTCAAAGACCCAACAAAAAAAGAGAACTTCAGACCTATCTCTCTTATGAACATTGATGCAAAAATACTCAATAAAATGCTCACAAACCAAATCCAAGAACATATAAAAGATATCATCCACCATGACGAAGTAGACTTCATCCCAGGCATGCAGGAGTGGTTCAATATATGGAAATCCATCAATGAAATCCACCATATAAACAAACTGAAGGAGAAAAACCACATGATCATCTCCTTAGATGCCGAAAAAGCATTCGACAAAATCCAACATCCATTCGTGTTTAAAGTCTTGGTGAGATCAGATATAAAAGGCACAAACCTAAACATAGTAAAGACAATATACAGCAATCCTATAGCTAACATCAAGCTAAATGGAGAGAAACTTAAATCAATCCCAGTGAAATCAGGGACAAGGCAAGGTTGCCCATTGTCTCCATATCTCATCAACATAGTGCTTGAAGTCCTAGCTAGAGCAATAAGACAACTAAAAAAGATCAAGGGGATACAAATCAGAAAAGAAGATGTCAAAGTATCACTATTCACAGATGATGTGATAATATACATGAGTAACCCCAAAAATTAAACCAGAGAACTCCTTCAGCTTATTAACACCTTCAGCAAAGTGGCTGGATACAAAATTAACTCAAAAAAAAAAAATCAGAAGCCCTTCTGTATACCAAAGACAAAAAGGCTGAGAAAGAAATTAGGGAAACAACACCCTTCACAATAGCCATTAATAACATTAAGTACTTTGATTCTAACCAAGCAAGTGAAAGACATGTTTGAAAAAAAAAAACTTCAATTCTCCAAGAAAGAAATTGAAGAAGATACCAGACTGTGGAAAGATCTCCCACGCTCATGAATCGGTAAGATTAACAGAGTGAAAATGGCCATTCCACCAAAAGCAATCTACAGATTCCATGCAATTCCCATCAAAATACAATTCTTTACAGACCTTGAAAGAAAAATTCTCAACTTCATATGGAAAAACAAAAAAACCAGAATTGCCAAAACAATCCTGCACAACAACAGATCATGTAGAGGTATCTCCATCCCTGATCTCAAGCTGTACTACAGAGCAATAGCAATAAAAAGTGCATGGTAATGGCATAGAAACAGAATGGTGGATCAATTGACTCTAATAGAAGACCCAGACATAAACTTACAGACCTACGGATACATGATTTTTGACAAAGAAGCCAAAACCGTACAATGGAAAAAGACAGCATCTTCTACAAATGGTGCTGGTCTAAGTAGATGTCTACATGTAGAAAAATGTAAATAGATCCACATTTATCACCCTGCACAAAACTAAAGTCCAAGTGGATCAAAGACCTCAACATAAAACTAGACACACTAAATTGGTTAAAAGAAAAAGTGGAGAAGATCATTGAACTCATTGGCACAAGAGACAACTTCCTGAACAGAATACTAACAACATAGGCTTTAAGAGCAACAATCAATAAATGGGACCTCATGACTCTCAAAAGTTTCTGTAAAGCAAAGGACACCATCATCAGAACAAAACAACAGCCTGCAGACTGTGAAAGAACCTTCACCAACCCTATTTCTGACAGAATTCTAATATCCAGAATATATAAAGAACTCAAGAAGTTAAAAAGCAACAAATCAAGTAATCCAGTTAAAAAATGGGGTACAGAGTTAAACAGAGAATTCTCAATTGAGGAATACTGAACTTCAGAAAAACACTTAAAGAAATGCTTAACATCCTTAGTCATCAGAGAAATGCAAATCAAAATGACCCTGAGATTTCACCTTACACCCATCAGAATGGCTAAGATCAAAAACTCTAGTGACAACGCATGCTGGAGAGGTTGTGGAGAAAGAGGAACCCTCCTCCATTGCTGGTGGAATGTAAACTTATACAACCACTTTGGAAATCAATCTGGCACTTTCTCAGACAACTAGGAATAGCACTTCCTCAAGAACCAGGTATCCCAGAAGCAGAAAGACACACACATTATATACTCACTTATAAGTGGATATTAGACGTATAATATAAAATCTGTACACCGAAAGAAGCCAAGCAAGGAGGAGGACCCTGGGTAAGATGATCAATCCTCACTCACAAAGACAAAGGGTATGGACATTGGAAGAAGGAGAAAACAGCAAACAGGAAAGGAGGGCCTCTGAAAGACTCTACACAGCAGGGTAGCAAAGCAGATGCTGAGAGTCATAACCAAACTTTGGGCAGAGGACAGGGAATCTTATGAAAAGATGGGGAGATACTAAGACCTGGAGAGGACAGGAGTTCCACACGGAGAGCAACAGAACTAAAAAATCTAGGCACAGGGGTCTTTTCTGAGATTGATATTCCAACCAAGGACCATTCATAGATATAACCTAGAACCCCTGCTCAGACATAGCCCATGGCAGCTCAGTATCCAAGAGGGTTCCCTAGTAAGGGGAACAGGGACTGTCTCTGACATGAAATCAGTGGCTGGCTCTGGGATCACCTCCTCCTGGTGGGTGAGCAGCCTTGCCAGGCCACAGAGAAGGACAATGCAGCCATTCCTGATGAGACCTGATAGGCTATGGTCAGATGGAAAGGGAGGAGGACCTCCCCTATCAGTGGCCTTGGAAAGGGGAATGGGAGGAAATGAGGGAGGGAGGATTAGATTGGGAGGGACTGTCGGAGAGGGCTACAGCTGGGATACAAAGTGAATAAACTGCAATTAATATAAAAATTTTAATTACTTACTATTAATTTATTGATTTAAATCTGTGTCTTTAAATCCAGTGGAACATTTTTTACATTATTTGACACCCCAGAATTTCTGGAATATTTAGAATAGTAACATCTGACCACAGATAGATGGATTTTATGTCTTGATTCGTTTAGCCTGTATGTTCTGATTGAAAATTTGAGACCATTAGCATTTAAAGTTATTGTTGAAATGTGTGTGTTGGTTATTGGCATCGTGTAGTTGACTTTTAGTGCTGTTGATTGTGCTCTCAGTGGTGTTTTGTGTTTTAATAACTATAGCTTTGTTTGTCCCTCTACAGTCACTTTGCTGTGCTCATTCCTATCTTCAGCTCAAAACACTGCTTCCTGATTTTTTTATATCATGAAATGTTTTTCTCCTTCAATTTAGGCAGGCATTTTTCCTAGGTATATTAACTGCTGCTGGCCATCATAGTCTTTAAAACTTGAATGTATTTCTCCAGGGTCCTCTGGTTTTTAAAGTTTACACTGAGAAATCAGCTGTTATTCTGATGGTTTTTCCTTTATATGTGACTCTCATTATTTTTCTTGCAGCTTTTTTTGTTATGTATACGTAAGTGTTTAACTATGATAGGCTGTGGGAATTTCCTTTTCTACTCTTTTCTAATTGGTATTCTGTGTGCATCTTATATCTATATGGGTATATCTTTCCTCCATCTGGAAAAGTTTTCTTCTGTGAGCTTGTTGAAGACCTATGCTATTTACTTGAGACTCTTCTCCCTATCCATGACTGTCATTTAAAGTTTTTTTTTCATGGTGTACCACATTTCCAGTATTTTTCTTTCTTGTAGTTTAAAATTTTTCATATGCCTTGCTTATTTGGACTCAATCTCTATTTTATATTTAGATTCAGATATTTTATCTTCTGCTTGATTCATTCTACTTATAAAGCTTTCTTTTAAGTTTTCTTTTGAGTTACTGGGTTGTTTTTTTTTTTTAATTCTTCATTTTGGCTTTAGTAACTCTTCAATGTTTCGATCTTCTCATTGGATTCTATTCTCAATTTCTCAGTCATTTTTACTATCCTTGTTTGTGTTTTATTTGGCATTGGTCAGACATTTACTCTGCTTAAGGTTTTTTTTTTAATCCTCAATTTCATTGAGCTGTTTCTTTGTGCATTCTTTCAACTCCTTGAATTCTTTGATGAAGTTTATGAACATACTTTTAAATTCTGTGTCCTGAGGTTTATCTAGATTATTCTTATTGGCAAACATTTCTACATAACTGGCAGTTTTAAAGAAAAATATTGGCTTTATATCTCATATTGTTTAATATTGTTGATAGTGTCTGATATAGACAGAGTAGGTTGAAGCAGAAAAGAGGACATGTGGGAAGGTTAGGCCTAGAGATTGGACATAGCTTAGACACAATGAAGCTAGGTGAACAGAGAGAACTGGGCTGATGTGATTCCTGGTCCAAGCTGTAACATGCATGTAGATTTGATTGGGTGGAAAGTTTGGATACAACATAGAAGTATCCTGTAGGTTCTGGGATAATTAGGAAGTAGAGGTAGACAGTGCAGGCAGGTGAGGCCAGACTAGGCTAGGGCACTGTATATGGCCTCCAGGCTAGATGTGGCAAGTTGGGAGAAAGTGTGGATGGGAAGGTCAGAGATCCTTACCAGACTTGACCCTGGAGGAGAGAGTGGAAATTCTAACTGAGAGGAAGGGTTAAAAGCAGCACAGAAGGAGTCTACGGGTAAGACAAAATAGTGAGTGAAGCCTAGAGTTTGACTAGGGTACTGGCAGGGGTGGACAGATTAGGTTGGTGTACTGGATATGAGACTGGGTTAGACCTGCATTTCAGAGATACGATAGAGGAGGAGGTCAAAGAGACGCTGTCTTGGAGAAGGATGTAGGAAGTTTGGGCATGTGGGGTGCTTGGGAGCAGAGCAGACGGGACCTGTGGGTAGTTGCAAGGAGGGCAACCTGGTGGGAGCCTAAAGACTGTCTGCAGTGCGGGCAGCAATGGCCAGATTAGCATGAGGCACTACATGTGGGCCTAGGCCTGACCTAGCAGGCTGAGGAGAAGGTGTGGATCTGGAGATCAGGGGGATTCACCTGTGCAGACCCTGGAGGAGGCATGGGAAGTCTGGTTGTGTGTAATGGAAGGCATGCAGAAGGGATCTGTTGCCTTATTTATTTATTTGTTTGTTTATTTATTTATTTATTTATTTAGTCACCATGTTACTACCCTATTCTATTATTTGTTCACCTAACTCAGACTAGAGACCAAAGGTTTAATAAAGACTTTAAAGCACATATGGGTTACTGTGCAATAGAACAGTAATTACTCTCTTTGGGAACCTAATGTTTTCTAGTATAACTCAGTCCCTTAATTAATTAGCAACACTTTGCCAAAAGTACCATGATTATTTTTTATAATCATGGAATGTCTACGTTTAAAGTTAACAAAGTAAGTCCTCAATGGCATACATATGCTCCTTCTATGAACAATAAGCCCCAGATCAACATGCCAGGCTTTCTTCATGTGTTGTGTAATCTCACTGTTCATATCTGTTCATGGTCCCCAAATATCTGTGCCCACTGTACAGTTCAGCAGTGCAGAACTCCAAAGAAATCATCTGCATCTCCAGAGCCTGCTAGTTTGTTTTCCTCATGATCCAGGGAATTGGCACGCAAAATTCTGTACCCAGAAGTCACTGGAGTAACGCCATGAGCAGTGCTGGACCTTTGCCTGGTCCCCTTTGCTTCAGGGAAGTCATGCCCTGTTGGGAAATGTTCTTGTGGCTAGATGGCTAATCACTGAGTCTGTGGCACTCTTGGGTATAAATCTTAACTCTGCTACTTCACAGTTGTTGATCTTGGGGAGTCACCTATATATATAAGCCTATGACACGTCTCTCATCTGTGGAAGGGGAATATGAACATGTCGCAGTGATTATAATGTAAGGATTTAGTATGATCGTACATGTTACACTGTCGTTATTATGCCTAGAACTCAAAATATTTCAATAAATCATAGTGTTGCTGCAATTATTGATAACTCATAATCAGCATTGTTGTTGTCCAAATGTGGCATTCTCTCAGAAGCATTACACCAATGTATCCACAGATGACACACTCCAAAGGACTGATGGAGAGATACGAGGTCGTTTATCCAAGTAACTAAAGAGGAACAGAAAAAGAAAACATTCCTGTGCCCATAATAAAAATCACTATCCCTTCAGGCCTGGGGGAGCAAAAAAAGAAAATGCATCAAATATAGGAGAGGTTCACATAGCAGAGATGCAACCCAACAAAGAAGTGCAAAGATATAAAACTAGGCATGGACACGTCCCAGGTTCATGCAGCTTTTGCTTCCTCCTATTCCCTAATGTCTTGTTTATATTCAATTGGCTGGAATTATAAAGCAGTAGAACAAGAGAATGGCTTTCAGGGTAGAGTACAAGCAGGGAGTGAACCAAAACTGCAAGAATAAGGATCTAAGTAACAGCAAAGTATCTAGAGGGAGAACCAGGAATGAGAACTAAAAAAGGCAGATCGCTGGGACCAAGATGTCTTACATGAGCCTGTGGTTTATGCAGAGCAAGTTTATTAAGAAGTACGGTCAGTACCTTATATACTATTTGTAAGGAGCAAATGGGCCCAGATCAACAGAGAGCTAAGGGAGATAATGTCAGCAAAGAGAGCACAAGATTTCTCAGACCCAGCTGCCTTAGGACTGATAATCAGGGCCCTTCAGAGGAGAAGGCCAAGTTACCAGGAATCAAATCTTAATTCCTCTGAAGGTCAGTCTCCAGCTCCAGACTGGAGCTTGCTACATCTGGTCCTGGACAAGGACACAGAACTTACATTCCCTTTGTCCTTTTATCAGGGCCTCTAAGAAAGTCTCAGGTCAGTCTTGACTCCAACAGGAATGATAAAATTTTAATCTTCTCCAACAAATCTACCAGACACAGTAGCATCCTCCTTTAAAGTGGGCAGGGATATGGGAAATAAGATTAGGAAAAAAATGTATGAGTGGAGGTGTTTTGTTGGTGGTAGAATGGTAGTGGGGGTTCTAAACCAATAGGGGAAGTGTGGAATCACTCGTAGATTGCACCAAGAACTCACTTGTAGGATTGTTGGGCGGTGATGAGGATCAAGCTGATGCTAGAGACTACTAATGCCTAATTTAGACAGAATGTTTGATGCTGACCAAATCAGCAATATTATCAGAGACGTGAAATTACTGTCTTTGATATGAAATGCATGAAGAGAGAGTAGCAGGTGTGCTGACGTAAACTAAATAGATGAAAGATCTTTGTGCTGTTTATGAAATAGAGCCATGAATTAGGAAAAGGAGTTATGTGGTAGATGGCATGCAGGTACTATTAGAGCATGTGAGAATGGGATGTAGGAAGAAAGCAGAGCTGTCCCAGGGTATGGCTGGGAATGCAGTATGGTCACTGGAGAGAGGCTGGAAGTATGGAGACAAAGGACAGAAGTTAAAGAACTTCCTTACTTAATACAGCATTCCATACTGTAGCATGTGCTGAGATGCCATAGCAAATTCATGGCAAACAGTGCAATGGATATCAGGCAGACACTGCATAGATTAAAAAATTGAGGTCATTGACTTTTTCAATGTTAGCTCATGCTATTTTCTTTCAAGGGTGTTATATCTTTGCAAAGCTGGGTTTTCTGTAATTGTTGACAGCAAAACACCACCACAAGAAAACAAATAAAAACAAGAAATGAGGAAGGAACTGAGTAATCAGATTTCAGTTTCAGAAAGGTAATATGCCCTAATACACAAGAATCTCTTTTCCTGCAAAAGCTGAGCTCTTTAAACGATCTTATTAGGCAGGTGAGAGCTCTGCAGGGAGGCAGACAGAAGCCACTGCAGATTGACATAAATTAGCACCCAGCTGAACAAAGCTCTGCAAGTACATTGGAAATCAGGAGAAAGCGCTTCTGAGGAAACAGAAGAAAACTAGCAGAGAGTGTGAGGGGGTGGCTGAGGTCTGTGGGAATGATTAAGCAATGACTTACAGTTAGAGAGAGAGAGAGAGAGGCAGACAGACATGGAGGACCTGAGGGGCAGTGAGACCGCTGCTGAAGTTAAATCTGTTGCTTATACCTCTTAGATTGTACGAGAGGAAACAAGGAAAGTGTGAGCTATTAAAGGAAAAGGAAAAGAGATTTCTTGTATTCTCTGACCACAATGAAACAAAGTTACAAATAAGTACCAATAGAAAATATAGAACATACACAACTTATGGAGGATAGATATGCTAGTGAATAACAGAAGGGTCATTGAAGAAATCAGGAAAAGGATCAGTGAGAGGACTGGATGGTTAAGACACAAGATGTTCTTCCAGGGGCTAGGACATGGGTTTAAGCTATTTGTTTTCCAGCTACAGGGAATCTGATGCCCTCTTCTGACAACTGCAGGCACTGCATGTATGTGGCAACAGACATACCTACAGGCAAAATACCCATACACAACATAAGAATAAATAAATCTTTAAAAGAAAAAAAAATCAAGAAGTTAAATTCCTAGAAATAATTGAAACTGAAAACATACAAAAATCTATAGGATTGTTTACGAAGAAAACAGTCCTTAAAAAGCAAGTGCCTGCTTTGCAAAATCAGAAGGAACTCAAACATCTTAAATAATACACCTTGAAAAAGTGCCGGATTGATTTCCAGAGTGGTTGCACAAGTTTGTGCTCCCACCAGCAATGGAGGAGGGTTCCCCTTTCTCCACATCCTTGCCAGCATATGCTGCCACTTGAGCTTTTAATCTTAGCCATTCTGATGGGTGTAAGAATCTCCAGTCATTTTAATTTGCATTTCCCTGATGAGTAAGTACATTGAGCATTTCTTTAAGTATTTCTCAGCCATTAGATACCTCTGTTGTGAATTCTCTGTTGAGCTCTGTACCACATTTTTAATTGGATTACTTGATTTGTTGGTGTTTAATTTTTTGAGTTCTTTATATATTTTGGATATTAGCTCTTTGTCAGATACAGGGTTGGTAAAGATCTTTTCCCAGTCTGTAGGCTGTCATTTTGTTCTGTTGACAGTGTCCTTTGTTTTACAAAAACTTTTCAGTTTCATGAGGTCCCATTTATTGATTGTTGATCATAGAGCCTGTGCTGTTGGTGTTCTGTTCAGGATGCTGTCTCCTGTGCCAATGAGTTCAAGGTTCTTCCCCACTTTTTCTTCTAACAGGTTTACTGTGTCTGATTTTATGTTGAGGTCTTTGATCCACTTGGACTTTAGTTATGTGCAGGGTGGTAAATATGGATCTATTTGCATTTTCCTACATTTAAACTTCCGGTTAGACTAGCACCATTTGTTGAAGATGCTGTGTTTTTTCCATTGTATGCTTTTGGCTTCTTGGTCAAAAATCAAGTGTCTATAGGTGTGTGGATTTATTTCTGGGTCTTATTCTATTCCATTGATCGACCAGTCTGTTTCTATGCCAGTACCATGCAGCTTTTATTACTGTTACTGTACAGTACAGCTTGAGATCAGGCATGGAGAGTCCTACAGAAGATTTTTTTTTCCTTAAGCCGCCTTTATTTATAAGAATCTACACATGTTTTTAGTGAGGACCTATATAAGTTCTCACAGCACCATCTGGCATCATCAAGAAGCTGGCCTTTTCTACGGAATGCGACAGGGAGGCAGAAGGCTGCCAGGCTCCTTCCACAAGTGCAAGAAGCTGGCACAGATATTAAGGAAAGGAACTGTGGCTTTAAAGGGGTCCCGGAAGCAGTGGAAAGCTCTTGGTGGTGAGAAACTGATGTCTATATCAGTCTTCCTTTTTCAAAGGGTGAGAGTGTTCGTGGCTGTGAGTGTGCGCGGGTGAGAGTGTGTCCGGTGTGAGTGTGCCTGAGTGTTTCAGCAATTCCGTGGTTTTTGTTTTTCCATAAGAATTTGAGTTTTTTTTTCTTTCAAGGTCTGTAAAAAATTGTGTTGGGCATTTTGATGGCAATTGCATTAAATCTGTAGATTGCTTTTGGTAGGATGGCCATTTTCCCTATGTTAACCCTACCTATCTGGGAGCGTGGGTGATCTTTGCATCATCTGGTATCTTTATCAATTTCTTTCTTCAGAGACTTGAAGTTTTTCATACAAGTCTTTCATTTGATTGGTTAGAGTTACACCAAGATTCTTTATGTTTTTTTGTGGCTATTGTGAAGGATGCTGTTTCCCTAATTTCTTTATAAGCCCTTTTGTCTTTTGTATAACAGTGCTACCCCAAGAGCCAGCTAAACTACTTCTATACTATAGTATATCACTAGAGTCTAGTGGTATAGCATGAAAGATGCTCCACCATACAACAAGGACATTTGCTCAGCTATATTCATAGAAGCTTTATTTATAATAGCCAGAATCTGAAAACAACCTATATGACCCTCAACTGAAGAATGGATTAAGAAATTGTGGTACATTTACACAATGGAATACTACTCAGCTTTTAAAAACAGGGAAATCATGAAATTTGCAGGCAAATGGATGGAACTAGAAAAGATCATCCTGAGTTAGGTAACCCAGAAACAGAAAGACAGGCATGGTATATACTCACTTATAAGCAGATATTAGCCATATAATACAGATTTAGCCATACTAAAATCCACAAACATAAAGAAGACAGATAACAAGGAGGACTTTCGGGAGGATGCTTAATTATCTTTCAGAAGGGCAAATAGAATAGACATCAGAAGAGGCTGAAGAGAGGGAACAGGTTGAGAACCTACCATAGATGTCCTCTGAAAGACCCCATCCACCAGGGAATAGAAGCAGATGCTGAGACTCACAGCCAAACTTTGGGCATACTACACTAGTATCTAGTGTGCACAAAGAATTTTTTTAAAATAAAACAAAAAGTCAATAGGGGATTTTATAAAATGAATAGAAAATGTTTAAAAGAGGATACTTTTCAAAGCGTTAAACATCCTTAGTAATCACAGAAACACAAATTAAAAGTACATTGTGTTTCCATCTCACCTTTGTAAGAATGACTACCATAAAGAAAACAAAAGACAGCAAACACTGGCCAAAATGTGGGAAAAGGAAATCCTTATTCACTGTTGGAAAGAGGGTCAATTGCTGCAGACACCACGGAAATCATGATGTGTAAAACTTTCTCAAGAAAAAGAAAAATAGAACTACTATATGACCCATTATACCACTCCTGAATATTTAGTATATGCTCAAAGAACTCTCTGCCTTATGACAGAGATACCTGAACATCCATATTCCCTACTGCTCTATTAGCAATATTATTGTAGAATGGGATTATGCTAATAGAGAAAACACAAAAATATTTCTACTAAAATCAAGAAGACAAGAGTGTGCACTTTCTCCGGTTCAATATAGTGCTGGAAATTTTAGCTTTAGAGTAATATGGCAAGACATGTAAATTAAAGAAATACAAATTGGAAAGGAAGAAATCCAAATATCCTTATTTGGAAATGGAAGCAGGAGGTGAATCCATACCTGGTACTTTAAGACTAGTCAGAATCTGTGGCTGAAGAGGTCACAGACTCTAGTGGTAAGCTCTGACATGTTAAATAGACATCTGTGCTCTCTGAACTACCTTCTGAGTATTTATGTTTATTCCCATACATTAGTGCTTTCATTTTCAGTCAATGAAAATTCTTTCTGTGCTGGGCAGTGATTAATGTGGACTCTTATTTGGGTCAGACTGAGGAAAATAAATGACTGTTGAACACTGAGCCCTAAATCAGGCCTCTATATCATCCCTTCAGGGGCTGGAGGAACACCATAAAAGAAGGGGACTGAAATGATGTGAGAAGGCAGAGGAAAGAGAGGTGTGTTGTGGAGCAGTCTTCCAGGAGTAACACGGCGATTACATTCATGAGGTCACAGCAGCTACAATCACCTGAACAACACCTGGAGAACACTGAGTCCATTGATAAATATTCTATATGGATAAGGGAAGCTGCCACAATGCCCTACCCTTCCCTGAGGATTTACAGGCAGCTAATGGTTGTATTGTCTATGCTCTTCAAAATATCTATTCATGTTATAAATAAATATACTCACCATATAAATAACTGCTCATGTTTAAAAAAAACCTTAGTTTAACTCATTTGGGTTACACACACACACACACACAAATGACAAGAAAGCAGCAGGGAGAGTCAATGGGAAGAGGGAAAGGATCAACAAAGGGTGGAGAGGGAGAAAACAAAGGAATTGGGCCTGAGTATGAACAAATTACATTAACATGCATGATAGGTACTTGTTAATACAAGCTCATAACTAATCAAATGTGTTTTGATAATTTATACTTAATAGTTTTCTTCATGGGGTCAATGTAGCGAGGTATCAGAGCAGATATTAAGACACGCGATCAAGACTTTGGCAGAGAGCGAGAAGTAATGATAGATCTGGGGGAGGTTGGTGAGACTTGGGGAGAACAAGAGCTCCACAAAGACCAAACTGAGCAGGGCATAGGGGTCTTGTATGAGACAGTTTCTACAATCAAGGACCATGTGTGGATGTGGCCTGGAACCCCTGCTCAGATGGGGCCCATGATAGCTCATTGTCGGACTGAAGACCCTAGTGAGGGAAACAGGGAA
>CM053750.1:45530443-45576799 GCA_028658305.1 Pachyuromys duprasi
CATTGCAGCCAGCCCTGAGGAGACAGGATGAGCTGGGTTTGGATGGAAGGGGAGGAGGTCCTCCCCTGTTGGTGGACTTGGAGGGGGCGGGGAGGAGGGAGATGAGGGAGGGAGTGGGAGGGTGGGAGGGAATGAGGGAGGAGGCTACGCCTGGGATGCAAAGTACCTAACCTGTGATTGATATAAAAATAAATAAATTTAAAAAAAAAGAAATTGTCAGAAAAAAATAGTTTTCTTCATGGTTACTTATTTGTTCAGGTCTGAATATGTCTTACATATGTAGGCACTTAATGAATGGCATCCTGAACTATTTCTATTGATGTAGGAGTTCCTATGAAAATTCACGAAGTCTCCTTAACCTGAGAAAGTTCAAGAATTGCAAAGCAAAGATGTTTTCAGCTATACTGAAGAAGAAAGCTTTTTCTTTAAACAACTGAAAAGTGAAAATGGATGAAAAGAAAACAACAATGAAGCTAGGCCTATAACTTACACCATTGGCCAAAAAAAAAAAAAAGTTTGAAATTAAAGATTTGAAGATCAGAGTAGAAACCATAAACCTCCTAGAAAACACACAAGAAGAAAGTTTCCTAGCATTGGACTTGCAAACCAAACACTGGATGCTTGCCCAGAACCACAGGCAACACAAAACACAAACTGTACTTCATTGAGACAAGTTAAAATAAAAGAGGAGGGGACTGGAAGATGGTTCAGCCACTACAGACAAGTGTTGTTCTTGCAAAGGACGGAGGTTCCATTCCCAGCACCCACATTGAGTTTACAACTGTTCCAGAGAATCTGATGCCCTCTCCTGGCCTCTGCAGGCATCATACACATATGACATTTGTACATAAATTCTGGCAAAACATTCAACTAACTAAATAAATAAATTTCTTTTTAATGATGCATAAAATGACATAATTAACAGATTGAAAAGACATCATATGTATGCTAGTGATCCTTTAATCCAAACACTTAGAAGGCTGAAGTAGGAAATTGTGAGTTTGAGACCAGTCTGTTGCCAGTCTAACACTACATAGAGAGTTAGGCTAGCCTGGACTATATAGCAAGATGCTGCCTCCAAGAGAGAGAGTCAGAAAGAAGAAGAGAGTAAGAGAGAAGAGAACAATAAAAAAAGAAAGGGAAGGAAGGTAGAGAGAAAAAAGGAACATTTCAAAAAGAAAAAACAGAAATTATTTGCAAATCAAATTATCTTGTAAGGAGTTGATATTCCAACTATATAAAAACATGCCTAAGCTACAAAATGCTTGGAATATAATCAAAGAATTTTATATCCTACTGCAGAGATACTGCTCATCCATGTTCATTGCTACTCTATTCACAATAGTCAGGAAATAAAGATGGCTTATATGCTGATGAATGAATAAGAAAAATGTGGTGCATTTACATAATGCAATAATATTCAGCTGCTAAGATTAATGAACTTATAAAAGTCACAGGTAAATAGATGGAGCTCTAAATAATCTTACTAGGAAACATAACCCAGACACAGAAAGATAAATATTATATGTTTTCTCTCATTTCTGGGTGTTAGAGTGGAATCTTCAGTCATATGTGTTCCATGTAAAGTAACTGCAGAGGTCCGAAATTTAGTCATGGGCGGTTGAGGGGAGAGGCTGATAAGGAGAGGGAGCTGGAACATAATAGTGCAAAGGGTTTAATAAGAACAATGGAACACGAAAGGTTAAATTGGTATGGGGATATGATGACAGGGTAGAAGAAGGAATGTGGAGAGGGATAGCTAACAGAAGGCTTTTGAAAAACCTGTACAGAAACTCATTACTATAGAGGTTTCATAAAATATGTATATATACATATATGAATACACCAATCAGACATCTCACGCTAGCAAAAAAATGGATTTTTTTTCTCTTATAAAGGCAAACATTTAATTGAGGCTGGCTTACAGTTTCAGAGGTTTAGTCCATTGTCATCATGGTGAGATGCATGGCAGTGTGCAGGCCTACATGGAGCTGAAGTTCTACATCTTGATCTCTGAAGGCGGCCAGGAGGAGACTGTCTCACAATGGGCGGAGCTTAAGCATAAAATACCTTAAAGCCCGCCCACACAGTGACACACTTTCTCCAACAAGACTCTACCTCCTAACAGTGCTACTCCCTATGGTCCAAGCAGTCAAATACATGAATCTATGGAGTGAGGCAAACAAATTCACACCATCATATTCTACCCCCTGGCCTCCATAGGCTTATAGCCATAACATAATACAAAATGCATTTAGTCCAACTTCAAAAATCTCATAGTTTATCACAATCTCAATAACTGCATGAATCTCAGAAGAGACTTTGAACTTGGGACTTTAGGAGATGATTTAAATTAATATTTCTCCAAAAAGTATGTACAAATAGCCAGAAATTACATAGAAAGATTCTGCTCCATATCATTTAAGGGTGACAATTTTTCAAAAACATAATACATGTTGAAGAGGTAAGGAAAATATATGCCAGATTCACTGCCGTTGAGAAAATAAAATAATGCAGCCACTGTGCAAGACATAGTGTTCCTTCCAAACACTAACGACTGCCATGTGACCACTTCCAGCCATTACCCAGAACAGCAGAAAGCAAAGACGTAGACATGGATTTGTACCCCATGTTCATAACAGCATTGGCTACAGTAACTAAAAATGAAGATGACCCATGCATCCATTTACAGATAATGGAGAAATAAAATATATGCTATAAATATATAGAATAGTGTTTATCTCTAAAAATCTATGAAATTCTGCCATGTTTCAGTAAGGACAAACCTTAAAACTCTACATTAAGTGAAACAAATCACATAAAAAGTACAGATTTGGCATAATATTAAGAAGGTACACATAGTCAAATCCTTACAGAAAGAAAATAGAAGAAGACAGACTATTAGAGAATGTGGGGAGGGAATAATGCATATCTGTTGTTTGATAGGCACAGAGTTCATTTGAGAGTGATGGAAATGTTCTGGAAATAGACAGAAGATGTGGTGACAGCAAAGTGAGTGCACTTTAGCCACCTGACTGCACACCAAGTGGGTCAGAACAGTAAATCTTAAGTATACTTTTTCCCACAATAATATTTTCCTTGAAAAGCCATAAGCTATTCCATTTAGTCACCATCAGAGTAAAAACTGATTCAAGCAACAGTCATCAGTAAAGACTAACACCAATGGATAAAAGCTCAATGAAGAAGAGAAACACTCTGTGCCAATGCCGGCTGTAACCCGAAAGCAGTTCATTTGCAAGGTTAGTATCGGGTACACCAGGTCACAGTATGGCAGACATGGGACAGGGCTTCTGTCCTACCTGGAGACCAGGAGAAAACAACAACAAACAAGGAGACAAAAAGCAGAAACCAGGTATCACTTTTCATCCAGATGTTTAGAGTGGACTCGAGGTGACAACACACAAGTCTAGGAAACACATAAGGAACTTTGCAACACGTCATTTCACATAAATAACTAACACTGTTGCTATTAGAAAGCAGGAAACAGAGATGAGAGAATGCATACTCAAACAATGTCTGGTGGATGAGAGAAAATAAATTTTTTCAGAATATGGCTAAACATGGTTTTCATGAGACATCATCTCCTCTTCGTAACGCTCCTTCGGAGTCATAGCTTCCCTGTACAGGTCATTACACTGCTTTACAGCCAGAGCCTTGAGAAGCTCGGTGCCCCCATGGCCTTCATGTAAGCCAGCTACTCTTTCAGAGTTGAACATACATGACAACAGCTGTGCAGTGCCCTGTTCTTTCTGGTGGTTATTCACATGGGTTCTGTAAAATCAGTTCAATTGTGTCCTAGAATGCCTAACAGATAGCTCTTTTATCTCATTTCATGATGGCAGAACTAATTAATAAAGCTTGACAACTCCTAGCTTCAATTCACAGAAAGCTCAATGCACTGCCTTGTAGAGAGAGCTCTGGATCACCGTGGCCCTGAGCATTGATCTTTCGGGAAGTTGAGTTGCTTTGATTTATCACCAGAGGAAAACATTTTTAACTGACTCTAATTTCCTCACTAGTAGGGCTAGTTGCTTGAGATTTATGTACACTGACACACTTTATGAATCAATTAAATTGCTTCTTATTCAAATTCTCATCAAAAATTCAGCACAATAAAATGTTTTAAATTCTCTCTATACTTTTTTTTTCATTTATGTATTAACTGTCTACAATTAGTAAGCATCTTGGAGGAACCAAACATACAGCGGTCTGTAAGATAAACCATTGCTAATTAATGTTAATAAGGTGTAGTATTCATCTAGTGTATGTGCCAGGCACTCTGCTAAACATGTCACATCTCTTACTCCATGAGGCCTCTCTCACTGGTGGGCAATGCTGCCATCCCCTCTGGAACCTGAGACTGAAGAAGAGGGTGTAAACCGCTGAAGAAACAAGGGATGACAATCAGACAAATGAGGTCATCTCTAGAAAGCAGGCTGTCAGCCACTGCTCCATAGCGCTTCTGGGACTGCGAAAAAGAAAGAGGCCTACCTATCCTTGCAAGAAAGTAGTGATGACTACCGTGGGCACGGCATTTTAGCTGCCCTAGACAGCAAGCCTAAGAAGAAAATTAGGTACAAAGGATGGAGATGTTGAGAAAACAAATAACCTGTCCCAGCCAAAGTGTATTATTTGTGTGAGAAAATATCACACCGAAATCCACTATTTCATGCAATTAACACATACTAATCATAGCAGATTTATGTGGCTAAAACCAAGCCGTGGGAGTAAATGGGGGGGGGGGGAGTAATAATGCACAGGGTGTCTTGTGCCCTCTGGCTATCATGCAGGACCTTATCCTAATTCAAAGTCACACATATTGTCACTAAAAGAGACACTCGTGTACGTTTGCATTTCCTTACATATTTTTATATTTTTATTTAGTATGTCAGTATGTTTAGTTACAAATTGAAAATTATTAAAAATGGTTTCCTTATATTTGGGGAGAAATGGGGCTTGAGAAAGGCCTTGCCGACTGCAACTTGCTGTGTAGGCCAAGCCACCTCAAATTGGCAATCCTCCTGCCTCCACCTTCTGAGAGCTGGGATTGCTGGCCTGCATCATCAGATCCAGCTGCTCTGTGGTCCACATACAGGTGCTCCTCCTGGGGAGGTCATAACCTATACATCCATTGTAAGTTAAAACAACCATAAGTTTAAAATGCATTTAATTTACATTTAACCCAGGCTCACTATTTGCAACACAGCACACTAGAATCCAACAGTTGGCTCCTTTCCAAGACAGGAGTCGCGTTGTGGCTTGCTGCTGCCACCTAGCTTCATGAGAGATCAAAATTTAACAATTTGAAGTATGGTTTCCATTGAATGCGATTTTCATACCATCATAAAGTCAAAATGACCTATGTGCTCAGTTAACTAGCACAGTGGCTTGGGTCATTAGTTTTGTTTTGTTTTTTAAGTAAATGTCTTAATTCCACCCCTTGATACAACCCTTATGTATATAAAAACCATTTACTGACTTTGCAGTAGTGATTAGTGATTAAGTAGGAGATGGAAGCGTATCCGCTGCTTGTATGATAGGCAAATGCCACTTTATACACTCCGTATTGCCACTGGCCCCGTGCTTTTGGTACTGAGAACCATGCTTCCACTCTCCAATGTAGCTTCCTCAAAGTCGTTCGTGTCCAATAGAACTCTATCACCTCAGAATTTAAAAAATAATGAAGCTACACAATGGGGGGAGGAGGAGTTTTCACACAGAGAGCATCTGCAGCATCTTCTGTTCCCTCAGCAATGTGCACATCTTGAATGGGCAGAAGCCTCGTTCTGTAGCATTTACTGTTTTGTTTCCTTAAGCTTGGCTGTATGCGTTACTAAGTCTTTTCCTTTACTCATCAAAAGAGTTTGCCACCGTAACTTCATAAGGATGAGAACACATATGACCCACGATGGCCTTCTCCTCAGCAGTGCTTATGAGTCAGCATCCATGAAGAAACAGAAGCAGGGAAGCAAACCGTGCTAACCCAACACTCACAGTAAGGGCTAGAACACAGCTTGGTGGCCAGGCATCTGACTAGCATCACCAGGAATGGGGGAATGGGGGTTCTATCCTCAGTACCACAAAGAAACAAAGCAAGAGGAAGGGGAAAAGTGACAGGGAAGAAGGAAGCTTGCACACTGAATAAACAATCATTTTACAGGAAAAGGAAAAAAAAAAAAAAAGGAACTCACATGCACACAGTGTCAAGTCGTTCAGAACTCCTTCCCAGGAGATGTTCTTTGATTTTATATAAAGATTCAAAACAAAATAGGAGTTCTTATGGCAGGGATATTTTTGTTTTGTTTTGTTTACAACAATTTTCCAATTGATATCTCACTTAACATATTTTTAAAATGCAAAAGCGAGGCATGCTTTGTATTGGTTGGTGTAATGGTACCCAAAGAGAAAATTTATTATTCCTGTGCAACACCCTCTGTAAGCCTGTGAAATATACACTTGGACTGCCTTGTGTACAAATACACCTTTGACTCTCTCTCTCTCTACACACACACACACACACACACACACACGCACATACACGCATACACACACGATCTGATATTTCATCTCTAACAGAAGCATAATCTTTCATAAAATATATGCTCTTATATTCTTTATTAACTCACTTAACAGTAATCTATATTGTGAGTTTTGCAAAAGAAGCTTGCAGATAAACTCTTAGGTACCAAGCCAGTGTGTCAAACCCGAAAGACATGAACATCTTCACCTCTGAGTGTGGCAGTCCTAACAGATACAAACTCCGCTGACAGTTGCAGTGGATAAAAATGCTACAAAGTCAGCAAGTTATCCAGGAGTTATCAGTCCTATGACTATGAGGACATATATTAAAACACTGAACTCAGATCCCAGCTTACTGTCTGCCAGTCAGGCAATGTGCAACAAGAACCTGTCCACCCCACTGTCCACTGAGGGCCCACCCAGAAGGTTAATCCCATAGTTATTTTTGTTCATTGATCGAGAGTGCTGGACACAGAGGGACAGAAGCAGGTGTCAAAAGCTCCTGCATGAAATATGTCTGCCCACATGTGCCTGTTATGCCTATCACCTTAAATGTGAATCCAGCTATGCCTTCTTGGTGTGATATTGTCAGGCTTGAAGCAGATTCCCAGATGATGACCCTGGAATTAAACGGGAAGCAGAAAAGTGAAAAAGCTTTGATAGATAATGAAATGAAGAATGTGTTCCTCCTAACAGTTATTTGGGGAAGATTTTCTCAGACAGACATTGTATTTTCTTTTCTTTTTTTTATACACGGCTCTCACCACACAACAAAAGCTCTTGTGACACAGTACTCAGTTACAGACCTTCACTTTGGGCTTCCTGCCTTCAGGGTCCTATCAATATTGCTGACAGAGGTATTTATTTTCCGGTGCCATGGAGATTGTGACCCTTTAGTTCTCCTAACGTTTGTTTCTCTTGCTGTTGAAAAACCAAAAGCGCTGGCAAAACAGCCCAGGTATTTTTCAAAACTTATGATGGCAGGGTGCACAGGAAATGATGTCAGCACTTCCTTGCTCAGCTCCTACTTCTGACAGACTGATATCACTAAGAGGCAGACGTTCACCAGCATCACAGTAGGAGAGTATGAAACTCTTCCCGTGCCCGAATTTATAATCTGTGGTGTCCGCAGTGTTTAAATGTTTCTCACACACACCAATGATACAGGCTAACTAATGTCTCCCTCACGGGAAAAGCATGATCGCTTTACGCTTCCGTACATACACTTATATTATACCATCTGGAATGTCCTAGTACTAAAGTAGGTGAAGTGAAGCAGCTAGCTTCTTTTTCCCAAATTAATTCAGCAAAAACTAAGCACCACAATCAGAGTTTTATTACGTCATTTGAAAATTACCAGTTTGCTCACTGAAAATTTTTTTGGGTCTACACAAGCTGTTAAGATGTAAGTGACTTCTTAATTCTCTGAGTTAGACTATGGTGTTACTCTACAATTGTTTAGTGACCATGTAGCATCTGTGAATACACATTTTTATATGTGTATTCATTTATACACTATTGTAATACATAAGAGTTAGATGGTATTACATTATCTCTAGCACTATGGACAATGTTACAAAGCATCAAAAGAAAAAAGAAGAGTATGATCACTCTCTTCAATTAGTGGACCTTCATCCCAAGGCACCAGGCTTTTCTTTTCCTTCTGTTTAATTTTTTCTCCTCTCAAGAAACAGCAAAAATCTTTTTTCTTGATTTTTCATGGAAGACCAATATTGCCTCTTTGTCATAAAAATCTTGAATCACATACATATGGCATTTCCAATCTAGATAATGTGCAAAGAAACTAAACATTACTTAAGCTTACATATTTCAAATAACTGCACCTTAGTCCAACTTTAGGCTGTAGAGTTATCAGAATCTTCGGTCCTGGTAATAATTCTGTGGTTATACTTATCTGTAAAAAAATATTAAAAGATAAATAATATCTTGGCATGCTCAGAAATACTTAAAACTGCTTTTAAAATATAATTTCTTAAACATCTTATAACAGTTTAATTTTACATTTCTGTACATGTTATTCTTGAAACCAAATACTGTATAAGATGAGCAATCAGAAACTTGTTTTATTTTTATCTGATAGCAAACAAATTTGAGATTCTCATTGTTGTTAAGGTTCTGAAAAATTAATCCCCCACACAAATATTAAAATTGAAATCATTTTTGGTTGTAAGCCTAGCCTTTAACATCTCTCCCGGAGAGCCCAGAGACCTAGAATAGAACCAGACAGTCTGGCCAAAAGAAAAAAAAAAGTCAGTGAAATGATTCTTAATGATACTCTGCTATACTTATAGACCAGAGCCTAGCATGATCATCAGAAGGGCTTCATTCAGTAACTGATGGAAGCAGATGCAGAGGCCACAGCCAAATATTAAGCAAGTCCCTGGGAAGAAGCCAGAGGGGTCAAGGACACCCGAAGAACACAGCCCACAGAATTACTAAGCAGGGCTCATAGGTGCTCACAGAGACTGAAGTGACAATCGGGGAGCAAGGATGGATCTCTGAGCTAGTTCCTCTGCCATATATTTTATGGTTGTGTAGCTTGTTCTTCTTGTAGGACTCCTAACAGTTGGAGTGGGGGTTGTCTCTGACTCTTTTGCCTGCTCTGGGGACTGTTTTCCTCCTATTGGGTTGCCTTGTCCAGCCTGGATATGAAGGTTTGTACTTAGTCTAATTGTAATTTGTTATGCTACGTTCGGTCGATATCCTTGGGAGGCCTGTTCTTTTCTGAAGGGAAATGGAGAAAGTGGGGAATCTGGGGAAGAGGGAAGTGCTGGGAGAGAGGGGGTGGCTGGGAGAAGTGGGGGGAGGGGAAAATGCAGTTGGAATGTAATATATGAGAGAAAAATACATTATAAAAATTATTTTTAAAAGGGGGAAATAGAAATAATTTGATTTTAAGTAATCAAAATATCCAGAATACTGCTGAAAATTATTAAAATAAATTTATGAGTAATAAAAACTAATTCGAAACTATATACATATAGCATACTTACCATACAGTTGAATATTTTGCAAAAACTTTTGTTATTTCTGAATGGTTGCTTTTCCTGCTGTTTTCCAATTGATCACAGCCACCCTAAGAAACATTTTTATAGGTGGGTGCTAACTGATGTGGAGATCATTTGTATGAACCAGCTAGGGTATTAATAATAAATCCAGATGCTTATGTCGGGATTTAAAACAATTTCAAACAATTATTTACTACTTTGCTTTACTTCAAAGAACATAAACTTTAGTTATACACACCAGTAAAGTCTTATTTTAGAGTAAAATAAAAATATTCCATTGAATTTTTATGCTATAATGTAGGAAAACAATGTTTTATACAGTTTCAATCAATGTTAAATACAATTTAATTATGGATTTCCTGGGGGAGAAACTATTGAACTCATAACTTCACCAACAATAGCTAAGAGGAGACCACACTGCTGAGGAAAAACATCAGTCTTCGCATGGAACTATTTAGTTAATTAAAACAACAATGCTGTGTTTTAATTGGCATAGAAATGCTTATGCTCTTAGGCAAGAAAAGTCATCTGAAGGCAATAGCTCTAGGTTAGAGACATACCTAAAATCACTAGCCCTATAATCAATACTTCTGTAACAAGACACGATCCCATGCGGCTCTCCATCACTGATAGCCTATAGCTGTGCTAAGTCTCCAGCAGAGTCAGGTTCTGCTAATGAGACCCATTCATAACTGTCTCCCCTCTGCTCACTCAGTGAATGCCTTAGTTACCAGAAGCCATACCTATCTTGTCAATTCAGGCTCTTTCCCAAGAACTCAAGAACTTCTCTAGGAGCCTGTCCATGCCATAAGTTTCGATGATCAACATTGTCAGTCGTCAGCATTTAGGGACATCTGGAATTAAATCAGAGCCCAAGCCTACATTTTGCACATATCCTCCCTACCCCCATCTTCCCAGGACAGTCACTGATCTGGCAGTTGTGCTGTGAGGTAATACTGCAGTCCCTCATGGTGTGTCACGCAGCACGGGATATGATCAGATCTGTGCTCACAGCTGCTAGAAGCACCTCTGTGCTGGAGCAGATTGTACTGTATGCTGCCTCCAAGTGTGACAGCATGACACGGAATCTGTCTGACTCTGGGCCCATCAGCCATACACTAGTGTGGCAGAAACCAGGCAGAGCAGCAGCAGTGATGGGAGCATCATACATAGGATTTGTAGAGATCAATTCCTTGCCAACAAGCTATTTCATCTCTTTGGACTTTCTGGTTCCCTCTGTGTTTATACAGCAGGAGGGTAAAGACAAAGAGGCATAAGACAGCAAGTGTATACCAGATGCTGGAAAAAAAGGTTAGCCTGCAAAGCCTGACAATGGGTCAAGTCTACCATGGAGATAAACTGGCTTGAACAACAGAGAGTAGGCTTGTCCTCAAATCAGGCGAGAGAAAACATAACAAAGAGAAGTTCCAATGCAGGACAAAGAAGGTGCCAAGCTGTACTAACTTGGATTAAACTCAAAAAGGATTTGCACTGAGTCTTTAGATGAATCAAAACTTAAAGAATTCTGTACAAACAAAACTGCTAAAATACGTTAACAACTACAATTACATTGCTAAAATTAGAAATTTCAGCATGTTGAATAAGTTAGAAATTAACTTAGAATGAAGAAATGAAATAAAGAGAATAAAATTTACCTGGACTTAAGGTAAAATATTGAAGTTAAATTGTGTGTATTCGTGTGGGGAGAAAAAGAATACTCAGTGATAGCTTAAATTTACTGATTGCCATGTATAGCTTACGAGCCAATCCTGCATTTTGCTCTGATTTTACATCTTGCAACTTGAAGGCTCAAGCCTTTACATGGAAGACTTTATTAACACTCATAGCAAAGCTAAGGCAGGAAGCTTTTCATGGTGATGGGGAGGGAACGTAAGTCTACGTGAGATCTCACACCTGGATGTAGGTAAGCTAGAAGGTAGAATTTTGGAATGCAAATGCTAATGCACATGATGACCATGCTGCTTCCCGTGTGAGAAATTACATGTTATATGTGGATCACCGCAGCTATCCAAGTCAGGGTATATGGATTGCAATAAAGAAAAGAAGAAATGAGTTGGCTCATATAACTGGGAGTCCAGGTGTACAGTGCCATTGACTGGATGTAACAGCCTTGTCGCTCCGTGCCTCGTCTGAAACAGGCCTTATCCCAGTCCTGAGACAGACACGGCAGCTCTAGACCTCACACCCATGTGCAATGAATGCAGGCAGGGAGAGGGCCATTTCCAAATGTTCACACACACACACACACACTTTCCCAAAAGGCCCAGGCGACCTCCTCTTCCATTATCAGGGCTAAAATTACTCACTAAAGAAATCAGGGTATAAATGGGCTTTAGACCAGTCAGACTGGAACGGCTAGTGGAATCTGCCCTAGAGATACCTGTGCTGCCTAGAGGAGGAAAAGAACATCTGAATAGAAGTAGATTTTACACGTAATACATTAGTTCACAAGTACTTTTGCATTCAGTTAATGAAATGTTTTTAAAAGTATAAAAAAGAAGGTAGAATGGCAGTATCAAAAGAAGTGTTATGGGGAGGGAACGAGAGGGGGGTTACAGCTGGGATACAAAGCGAATAAGCTGTAATTAATAAAAATTAAAAAAAAAAGAAGTGCCATGTCAACAAATTTTGTGGAAAAAGGAAGACAGAACAACTGGGAAAGTTGAGCCTCACTTAGACAAGCCTGAGAATTGTACCAACAACAGCGAGCTGATTTCAAAAGGAGATTGAAGGGTATAGTCGAAAGAGGAAGATTCATCAAGGTCCTGGGAAAAATAAGATCACTTTATGGAAATTATTTATATATGTATTTTGAGTGTATGTGTGTGTGAGTGTGTGTGTGCATATGTGTGTGTAAGAGGGGCAGGGAGAGAGGGAGGAAGGAGAGAAAGAGTAATGACAAGGTCAGAGGACAACTTCCAGAAGTGGGTTCTCTCCTTACACTTAGCTGAAGTAAGTCTCTCTTGAACCGCATACTCCAGGCTAGCTAGACCCACAGAGTTCCAGGGGATTCTCTGATCTCTACCTCCTTTCTCACCATAGGAGTGCTGACATTATAGATGACTCACCATGGTTCTAGTAATTGCATTCAGATCATCAAGCTTGTAGAGATCATTCCTTCATGCACTGAGTCATCTGCGTAGGCCTTTGGGATGCTCTTGATAGGGCAGTCAGCACAGTGGAGAAGCAAGACATTGCTTCTGAAAATTGGGGGTTCACTGCAATTTAATGTTTCAAACAGTCATCTGCCACTTTGGCTCCACTTCCTTGCCCATAGGGAAGTGAAGCAAGAATGGCTGAGAATCAGAAAGACTCTCGGGAAGCAGCTTCCATGAGACAGCGAATTTTAATGGAGGAACAAGGCTCTTTGAAACTCGTTATATTGCATGATCATGAACACTGCAGGACCAGCTGTTTCATACTTTTGACTTCCCTCTATGTTAGACTGTGCTCTCAAACTTCAAGACATCAAGCCACAATAATCCTTTCCTTCTTAATCCTGTCCTTCTTTCGTCAGACATTTTGTCCCAGCAGGGAGAAATCCTAACATATCCCCCAGGATGAGAAGCAATGAGAACAGAGCTGCAGCTCAGAGGATGGCCATCTGGGTGCACACATCCTGCAGAAGGGATCCTTCATGTCCTGAGCTCAACTGTGAAAAGTGGAAACACAAACTGACCTTCCTTTTTTATTTTTTTCTGTTATGAGTAAATGGACAATCACATTTTCAGAAAGAAAAACAAAATAACAACATCAAAAATATTTTTTTTAAAAAAGGCTGAGAAATTAGGAGGTTCCTTGATGGTATAGTCCATTGGCAACTGGCAAATTCTAAAAATCTGTTAGGAAACTTAAACCAGACCTCTCAGAATGCCTCATGCACAAAGTTCCAAGATGTAGACGCTCAAACTAAAAAGCACATATCTCAAAAAAAAAAAAAAATACATGAATCCCGGCCTTAGCAGTATTGGATCAGGAAATTCATTGTGTGGCATTCTGTGCACTGTAGGTGTTTGTAAGCATCCTTGGCCTGTACAAAAAGATTTACATTCAAATTCCCTTCCCTAGGATGGCAGGCCAAAATATTTCCAGACTGAGCTAAATGTCCTTTCAAGGGTAAAATTGGACCAATTCATAACTACTAGGGTAGAGAAATAAGAGCACACAGCAGAACCAGACTCCTAGTAGCAAAAATTCTTTATGCATAGCTCAGTTTGGAAGGAGGAAAAGAGAAGAGAAGGAGGGAGAGATGAGGAGGAAGACAAAGAAAAAGGAGAAAGAGGAGAAAGAGGAAAAGGAGACCAAGGAAAGAGGGAGGAGAAGAAAAGGGAAGAAGAAAAAGAGGAGATGGAAGAAGAGAAGGTAGTTGTTTTTTAGGTGGAGGGAAGGAGTGTTTCAGCACAGTAACTCTAATAAAAAAATTATATGGAATTTGTAAACTCAATGTATATGCCAAATAGCAGAATAAACAAACTAAAATGATGATCAGTAAAACTAGATCACATATCAAAAAAACCAATCAAAAATGAGAGAAATGAAGATAGAAAATATAAAAGGGAAATAAATAACGCATGCAGAGAGCTGAGTCACAAGGTCTCCAGCTTAGATCTGTTCATTTGTAGAAGGCCCAATGACAAGGAGAGAAGACTTGGGGACAGACAAATGAAGATGCTTGGTTAATCTAAGAAATGACTAGAGAAATGAGATTAAGGACTATAAAACAGGATAGAAACTTAAATTAAATTGAATAACAAATATAAGGCCCAGCAAGTACATCAGTAACTTTTCCATTACAAAAACAAAATAAAATAAAATAAAATCAACACCCCAGGACCCAAATGGTAGAAGGAGAACTCACTCTCATATGTTGTCCTCTGACCTCCACACATGAGCCAGGGTACATACATATACAAAAATAAATAAGAGAATAAACTGAAATAGACCAGTTATATAAATAGATTGTCAGACAATTATTTATTTTCTAATTACTTACTTTATAATGCTGATTGCAGGAAACACATCAACATGCAAGTATACAGAATCATTGTATGTTACAAAATAGAAAAAGAAGTAAAGATTAACAAAAAGAAAGCCATGTTAGGTATACTAGTAACACACTCCATTTTACGGGAAGAAATGCCACTCGATATAATGAGTTGATATTCCATGGTGATAAAAATCATCAATTCATCAGGAAAGTATGAAATCCTCAATGCATATGGACTTACAACATAGTTTCTGGGGCTTGAGAGATAGATCAGTGTTAAAAAGTATTTACTGCTCTTGTAGAAGCTCAGTTCCCAACACCCATACGGTAGCTCACAAGTATCTCTACTTCCATTTCCAGGAGATCATTTGCCCACTTCTAACATTTGTGGACTCCTGTATGCATGTGGTGCATATAAACTTACACAGGCAAACATATGTACATATAAAATAAATAAACACATAAATCTATAACTTCCAAATATATTAGGGAAAAAATGGAGACAAATGAGAAAAGGTCCACTAACATACAAGAGACACAAACAGCGGTTATCAAAGTTGGCACACATACCAAAATCTTTTTTTGGAAATGTTCATGGAACATAGACCAGACCACTATGCAAACTTAAATGATTTAAATCATTCAACTACATTCACTTATCACAGAGTAATTGGACTAGAAACCAACTGCAAACAAAAATAATCAATTTAATTTGAATGCTTGGAAACTAAGCAATGCACTTCTGTTACCCTGGCAGCAGTAAAGGATATAAATAAAAATAAAAAGAATACTTTCAGTTGAATGCTTTAAAGGATGATTCAGGGGCTGGGTGATCTCCATGGTAGAACTCATGTTTGGCTTTAAAAGGGTTTTCAGGAAAAAAAAAATTAATCCATATACGAAAAGAGAAAGGCTAATGTGTGGTGGTTTGAATAGGTATGCCCACCCCCACCCCCCCATAGACTCATGTGTTTGAATGCTTGGCCCATAGGGATTGGCACTGTTAGGAGGTATGGCCTTGTTAGAGTAGGTGTAGCTTGTTGGAGGAAGTGTATTACTGTGGAGGAGGGCTTTGAGGTCTCATATGCTCAAGCTAAGCCTGGGGGAGGGGAGAGGCAGTCTCTCCCCACTGCCTGTAGATCAAGATGCAGAGCTCTCAGCTTCTTCTCTAATATTGTGTCTACCTACATGCTGCCATGCTTTTTGCCATGACAATACTGAACTAAACCTCTGAAACTGTAAGCCAACCCCAGTTAAATGTTTCCCTTCCTAAGAGTTGCCAGGATCACAGTTTCTCTGTAGAAACCCTAACTACAGGGTAGTTAGAAACCCTAACTAAGACACTAAAGTAACAATCCAAGTGTCCAACCTAGGACATTTTAAAGAAACTATCTTTTTAAAACCTAGGCAAGGGAAACAGCGATTAAAAAAGAAAAGAAAAGAAGAGTAGTTTGCAGACAACAATATCTAGAATTTGTTACTATAAAGGAATACATTGACTCTAAATAAAGGTAGGGAACCCTGTTCTATGGTATCAAGACAAAAACCAGAGAAAATGGAGAAGGAACACAGCCAGATATTCAAAGGAACAATGGAAGTGCATAGACTATTTATCCCAAGTACAAAAGGGAATGTTTCACTACAAAGCTTACAGAACAGAAACATGATAATAAATTTGAAATTTTAGAGAAACAAACATATATATCTCATCAAAATTTATAAAGAAAGAATCTTAGCAAGAAGAAAAACCTCATCTATAACAGAAAACAAAGTTGTAACTAAAATCCACAAAGACTCCAAGAGACAGCCCAACTAATGATTTCTTCCATTTGTTTAAAAGAGACATACCAATATAGAAATTCCTCCAAAGCAGAGAAAAGGCTTGCTTTTATTAGTTCTATGAAGCTAAAATGACATTGATTAAAATCTGACAAAAATATCGTATGTAAAATTAAAGATGAACACATATCACCATCACACTTGGTTATGTTTCCCAATTTAAAAATATTAAAGACTAGAAGAATAGAGCAAAGTTCATATAAGCAATAAACAAACACATTTTGAGGCTACAGGGCAGTATGAAATGCCGAGCTCACATTGGAAAAGAAGAAATGGGAGGACAAATGACTGCTATGAAGAATTTACTGGAGACTGCATCCCAGATATTGAGCTAGCATCTAAAATAATACCATAAAGCCACCCAGAATGCCAAAACAGCTCCAGTAAAAGGCAGTTTGACATCGGAAACTCAATTTGTGCAATATGGAAGATTGAAGGGTTCATATCTATTCTGTCATTCTAAATAATAATCAGAGAGATTCCCAGAAGTACAATATTGATTTGAGAATAGACTAGAATTGCAAATAAGAACACACATTCCTCAATAAAGTCTGTGGATATTCGAGAACGTTGAGGCAAAGGGAAATTTTTTAAGGTAAAAAATAAGGTGAGTGCCACAAGGTATTTGGAAATAATAATCCTTGACTGTGGCAATTAATAACAAGAGTTGAATGACAGTTTCTGAGCAAATGCCTCCACAGAAATTGTTTGTGTGTGTGTGCATCACACACAGGCACACAGTGGCTTTTATGAAAGGCTGTGGTTCTGTTGGAGTCCTTTGTGATAGTAACTTCCAGTCAATTACACGAGAACCCTTCCTTTTTAACTATTTTGCTTTACGAATTTATGTGCATGGGCTGGGGAGAAAGTGGAGGGAGAAAGACAGAAACACAGAGAGTGACTTAGTTGCTATGTGGCCCTGGTTGACATGAAAATCAAAACATTATGTAGACTAGTTTAGCCTTAAACTTGCGGTGATTTAGTTTTATGTTAGGTTAGGTTAGACTGAACCACTCTTTTTATTTTGGCAACTTTTCGACTTCTTTCAAATATGTTGACACTAGTTGCCATCATCCCTAAAAATTAAAAAAGACATTAAGTAGACCAATAATATATGCTTTTACAATATTCATGCAAGATAAGGTACAAATTAAGAAATTCATGACACTACATTTCACAATAATTATTTGGTTATGACAACAAAACCACAAACAAACTAGAAATACTAAATTGGATCTCACCAAATTAAAAAAAAAAAAACTCTTCAACGTCAAAGCATGCTATCAAGAAAATAAAAAAACCAGAAGGGGGGGGGCATTTACAAATCGTATGTCTAATAGATTAATTTTCGGGCTATATAAGGAAGCCTGGGCTTGTGAGATGGCTCTGTGGTACAATATCTGTCACACATATATGAGCAGCTGAGCTGATAAAGGCTGGCTGTGCTCAAGCACTTCTGCAGTCCCAGTTTCTCTACAGCAAGACAAAACGCAGAGAGCACACTTCCCATAAGCAAATATATCTTTGTTAGTTTGGGGGTTTAATATGTGTCTGTTTTCATTTGGGGGGACAGGGCCTCATGTAAATAAGGCTAGCCTCATTTCTTGTGCCTCCTGACTCAATCTCTGGGTTGAAGTCCTGGGATTACAGGTGAGTGTCACCATGCTTAGTTCAGAACTTTTATATCGCGAATAATTTTCTAAACAGGAATGCCTCCTGCATGTTAAAGAGACTACTCATAGAGGAGACTCCATATTGAGCTTCAGGAAGACAGCTGGTATGAAAAGGACACTCATAAGAATAAAAGATTAATAGTTTCATCTACCCTAACCTCAGCAGACACACAGGGTTGTAAGTAGCTTTCAATCACCTATGACCTGTGACTTAATGAATCACTCTGTTATGAAGTCTGGTGGAATCCAGACTTTGTGTGGACATGGGTGTGCAGGAGGTGCTGGCAAGCTCTGCAACCTCACTCCCATAGAATACTCTTCCATTTTGACAATCTCCTGCGTTGCTTCCTTTATAATGGAACTAGTATACCTATGTAGTGAGCTCTATGAGCTGCTCCAGGAGGGTTGTGAAAACCTTTGAGTTATTGGACAGGCAAAAGCAAGGGTAGCCTAGGGACCACACTGTGGCTAGCATTTCAGGTGGGAATAGTCTTTAAGGGGATGAGCATTCACAAGGTGAGGTCTGTGTTCGCCCCTTAACATTGCTGTCAACAGAATTAAATTTGCAGACCACCACATTCTTTTTAGAATATATTTGTTATGTCTAGGGTTTCTATTTCTATGATAAAGAACCACGACCAAAACAACATGAGCAAGAAAGGGTTTATTGGACCGGAGCCTACACAGGGTAGGAACCTGGAATCGGGAACGGAAGCAGCAGCCAGCTTCCTGGCTTGCTCCTCTCCTCAAGGCTTGCTCAGCCTGCTTTCTGACACCATCCAGAACCACTCACCTAGGGCGGCACCACCTCGTGTGGAATAGGTCACCTACATCAATCATTAATCAAGAAAATACCCAACAAGCTTTCCCACAAGCCAACCTGGTGGGGGCAGGCATCTACTCAACTAAGGTGCTTCTGGCCAAATGCCTAGCCTATGTCAAAACTAGCGAGCACAGGATCAGAAAACACCAGCACCAACGCAAAGTGAAAGTAAGAGGACAATAGGTTGATTCTCTTTATTTGAGGTATGCAGAATAGACAAATATAGTCAAACAAAAAGTAGAAAAGGTGCTTGAGGCTGAGCATGTGGGCAGGGGTTGGGGGTGGAGAGCTGATTTTCAGTTATTGCTGGGTCTCTGGGATACTGAAAGAGTTCCGGAACATGATCAGTAGTGACAGTCCCACACTGTGTAAATATACGTAATGACTGTGATTAATATTTAAGTTTATCAAACAATTAACTTGATATAATGTGTATTTTACAAAAAAAACCAGAATACAGTTTTGAAAAATGATCATTATGGGGTCAGAGAGGTGGTTTGGTGGGTAAAGACACTGGTTGCCAAGCCTCAAAGACTGGAGTTCACTCCCCAGCAGGGAGAGTCGACTCCCACAAGAAGTCTTCTGACCTCCACAGGCATGCTGTGTGGCACACAGGCACATAAACATACACAGACACCGACACACACACACACACCAAACAGTTAAATGTAAAATCAAATTTTGAAGAAAAATCACATTACAAATACAGAAACCTGCCCCGCCATGCCCCTTCACCATACTGCGCATGCGAGCTGCAAAAGGCCCCTGTTCAAGCAGCTTAAACACTTGTGTAAAACCCTTTGAAGAATCCCGTGTCCAGCCTCCAGATATTCCTCCTAAACTGCCAACTGCTAAGTACAGACTACAACCAGGAACCTACACTCTTAAAATCCCTGACTAACAATTTATCTAAATGAAGTTAAAGGATGCTAAAACTACTTCGTTAAAGTTTAGGGAAGGTCAGAGATAGATATGCTTTCAGAGTATCTGTCCTTGTATTTACTGATGAAAAGGACAAAACTAACTTTGGGGAAAGAATGATGCATACTGTCTTAACCGACCAGTTGGCTATCATTACAAATGACACAAATCATCATATATCTCCTCGTGTGATGTGCTGGTAAAAGCCACATCATCAAAGTCACAAGTCTGGATCACAGACCCTGGTCAAATCATGATAAACTATCAAAGAAAAGGCAAACTAAGGAAACAAATGTTCCCTCCATTCCACTTTCTCAGGACTACTAAAGAAAAAGTAGGGCTGAGAAATCACACCATATTACAGAGGCACTAAAGAAGCAGAAAAACTAAACGCATGTCTCCTGTGGAGGCTGAGCCACAGAGGAAATCTGATATGACCATTGCTCTGAAAAACTACTGAACCTTGAATTTTTAAAATTGACCTATTTACAGTGCATATGTGTGGACATACAGAAGCCACAGTAGACAGGAATGGGTCAGAGAATAACCAGCAGGAGTTGGCTTTTTCCTTCTACTATGTGGGTCCCAGGAACTGAATGCAGGCTTGGTGGCAAGTGGCTTTACCTGCGAAGCCAACTTGATAGCCCAGATGAAAACTATCTGTGGTTTGTACATAAACGTCTTATATTAGTGACAAATTTCCTTGCTTACTGCTCATTGTTCAGGAGCAAAAAAACAAAACAAAAAAACCTAGATATGCATGTGCGCTGAAGGAGGGTGGGAAGAAAGTAAAACAAAGTGGCATGCTAACAACTTCTGACTATGGGTAGAGCACAAGGGATATGTCTGCTATGACTGCAATATTGTAAAGTTTGTGATTCGTTTTTTTCTAAATACCAGTTCTTTTAAAGGGGGTCTGAAACGTCTCCCTGCAAAGCAGGCCAGTCAAATTTCCAAAGTCCCTTCATGCTGGCATTGGGCTAAGCGCGAACATTGGCCTAAAAACAGGTCAGGCTCTAACGCACCCCACCTCCATCCATTTCAACGTCAAGCCACAGTCCCTGACTCTTACATCGGGATTTAAGTTCAATCAGCACAGAGACAAAAGTATCAATCAGGATGGGATCCTAACACTGTGAGTACCAGGAACCTAAAATCATTTAAAATAGAACAGTAATACTTATACACTTGAAAAAAAATAACTGACTTTTCAATAATAGCAGCAAATGCCACTCTTTCTTCAGTCTTTAAAACCAACTAATATGACCCAGAGGGGATTAAGAACTCCACAAAAAGATCAACAAAGACAACTAAACCCAGAACCATGGGATTTACAGAGAGCGAAGCACCAACTAGAGAGCATGCATGGTCTGGACCTAGGCTCCCTACACACATGAAGTCGATAGGCAGCTTAGTCTTCATGTGAGCCCTCCAGCAGGAGGAGCAGAGGCTGTCTCTGATATGGATTCTGTGGCCTGCTTTGGATCATTTCCCCATAGCTGGCTACCTTGCCTGGCCTCAGTAGATGAGGATGTACTCAGGCCTAATATGACTTGATGTGCTGGGGAGGGTATGGGGAGGATATGGGGAAAGGGGAGCTCCCCTTTCACGAGGAGAGGAGGGGCAAAGAGGAAAAGAGGGAAGAGAGTGGGAGAGGAGGGAGGAGGCTGTGTTTGGGATGTAAAGTAAAGAAATAAGACAACAACCAAAAAACAAAACAAAACTAAAAAACATTAACTAATTTTCCAAAAAAGTTTTCTTGTTCACTTTATAGTCTTTTATTCACTCATTCTGGAAATATTTAATAGCTTTAAACTAGGTAAGGTTCACAAATATGGCGCAGCAAATTGACTCCTTTCACTGAAATTGCCTCTGAAATATACTGACTACATTTGTTTTGACTGTGATTAAAAAAAAAAAGAATGGTGAAAAATATGGAGAGTAAAACAAAAATATCCTTTTTGAATGATGTCACACGTACAATTTCACAAAAGAATGAACATTCAGCTTTATTTTCACATCATTTCTATATACATTGTATATACATATATATCATAAATATACACTTGTAATTTAAAAGGCCATACAAAACCCGAGTACTACAAAGGTGGAAGGAGACATACTCCAGTAGATTCATGACACTCTGTTGTTTAAATACTTTTAAAATCAATTTTCAAGAAGACAACAAATCAAAAACCATTACATTTTCAGAGGGCTCCATGTTTACAGAAACTCATCATTCAAGTACATTTCATTGAAATAATAAACCACATGACTGACTGCAAAGCCCAGTAAAATGAGCCATGATACTGAGCAAGACCAGAGTGTTCCTAGCTTGTTATTCCTCAGCCTAGAATCAGCTTCTAACACAAAGTACAGACAACAACCATGATTCTGTCTTTACACCATAAAAACACCGTACTGACAACTCACCCTATATATTTACTTAGATACTTGTTTAAAATAAATACTAAGCAATTCAGTAAATAAATACTACAAATAACAATGATTTGATTTATAAAACAGCACACCTGTCTTTCAATGTGCTTGGCAGCTGGACATCACACCTGAAGGAGTAGTTTCAACATCCAATGAACAAAAATGTATCTACCTTCTACAGGATTCAGGAATAAATCCAGTTCTAGCTCTCACTACAGATATCTAACACAACAGACATAAGCAACTTAAAATAATGTTCACCACAGTGTTATCATGCTTAAAATAAGTCACTGAAGTGCAAAAGCATTCCACAACTTACCCGAAGTTGTGAATGGAATGAAGGACAGATACATAAAGGCATCTCTCATCTAAATTAAGTGCTACACCCTAACACAGGGAGTCTCTTATGTTGGCGTAATGGACACAGACATAAGAAGCAAAATTTAGAAAAGTCTGCTTAAGCTAAACTGCTCATAACAAAAAAAAGTCTTAACCCCAAAACTATGTTTATCATATACTACTAAAGATTGCAAATGTAACATGATCATTTTCTGAGTCAAGCAAGTGATAAGTTACTTACTAAATTTGACACAACTGATTGAAAAGACAAGACTAACAATATAAGTTTAAATAAATAAGCTCTAAGAAGGATGCTTATTAACATGTTTTAAAAACACTACATACAACCTACAAAAATTTAAAAGACAGTACCATAGATGCAAGCTTGTCACTACAGACACATTAAATCTTCTGCTAATTAGTCTTCTGCTCTCTATGAAAACGTTCCAGCAGAGCACTCATAATGTTCCCCGGTATCCTTTGGTGCTTATCAATCAAAGCTTGAACAGCATTCTTGGTCTGTTTACGAAACAAAACAAAAGCCACTATTGGTTCAGCATCAGGACAGATCATCTTGTAGGATTTCATGTTCTACTTGCAGAAGAACTTCCGTCCCACACCCAAGTCTTGCAGGACCACCACGTCTGCCTTCTTCTAACAATTTTAGTATTTCAGGTTTCGGAGCCTTGTCAAGGGCTTAGTAGATGGAATAGACCTAGTTTTTCATGGTAAAAATCTTCAAGATATCTTCTGTTCAACAACATAATGTATTTTACAGGACTGACTGAACAATAAGTATACCTATTTTTGTTTTTTTTTTCATCTTGTTTTGATTAAGACAGAATATCACTATATATACTAGGCTGGCCACAAATTCACAGATCTGCTTCCCTCTGCTCTATCCCGAGAGCTGGAATTAATGGCACATTAATGGCGCATCACCATGCCCAGCAAGTTTACATATTTTCCACCATAATTCAAAATATTTTAAATAAATCTCACTTTGTATATAAAGGTTGGTATAAAAGTTACAATCAGAACACACACACAGCAAGGGATGCAGTGCAGTGGTAGAGCCACTTGCATAACACCAGCCAGGCCCTGGACTTGATACTCAGCATCATAAAACAGAAACAACAAAAACCTATATGCCTCCTACCTTCTAAATTATTCAACAGCATAATGTTTAAGGTTCTTTTTCATAGTTTGGACTTAATTCCAAGATGAGTAGTCTTTCTCATTCTCACAATTCTTCATCTCTTTGCAAGATTACTGATCACACCAATGTTTTAAAAATCCTCACAACCTTCTGCTACTCAAATGATGTTTTCTTACCTCTTTGCCTTGTAAACTTCAAAGCTTCCGCAGTCATACAGCACCTCAGTTCTAAGTCTTTAGCATCAATTGTGGCTTTTTTCCTTAACTCTAGTTCTTCTTATTATTAAAAATTCAGATATAGAAATATGGTTCTAGATTTTTCCGCAGATGCATATAAATCTACCCCTAGCTTCTAAACGATAAATGTCTGTAGCATACCCCCATCCAAACTCTTTCATGTCAGTAAAAATGTCTCTGGGCCTTGCCAAATGTCTCCCATGGGGCAAAATCACTGAGAATTTTTGGCACATGATACCTAAAACAATGAAATTTCAAATAATTTAAAACAAAAATCTGTCCTAAGACTAAGAAAGGAAGCACAAATTACCTTTTCAGCTAATTCTTCTGCTGTTATCTTTGGGTCATATGGAATGGGATCGCCTAAGTAGGTCCGCAACTTTACAGGAAAACCTCCATACATTGGAGCAAATGGATAGCGGAATTTTTCATAAAGCCACTTAAACAATCCTGTTTTAAAGTAAGCAAAATCATCTTACTGGCCAAATATGCTATGCATATAACTGCAAACTTTCTAATTAATTACACAAGACTTGCAGGAAGGTGACAAAAATATTAGCAATTAGTGTGTGTGTATGTGTGCATGCACATTTCTGAGAATTATGAAGCTCAGGGCTGAATCCATTGCCTCTTCCACCGAGCTACATGACTAGCACAGCATTTCTTTAAGGTGAGCTTTTCAGCAGTTGTAACAAATCCAACACACTGGTACTCCTAAGGATGGACCCTAGAGACTGCTGAAAGAATATACAAGAATTTTCTGTACTTTGTACTCAGTTTTTTTTTCTATAAACCAAAAAGAAAAACAAAATCAACTCATTAAAAGACCACGTAACATTGTAAAAATATAAGAATATTAAAAGACTAACCAGTTACTATTACTGCACAACAAAGGCTGAGAAGTTCCATCAAAAGCTGGAAGCTGAAATGTTTCGGAACGCAAAGCCAGCGCTTTACATGTACAACAGACAAAGACAAGGGAATACAGGCACACTTTATGGAGACACCACGCACTGGCCAACTAGACATGACTCGGTTGAAAACTCAGCAGGATGAGTTTAAAGGTATTAAATATAAGTAAGTTGAAAGGGTTAAAAATAAAAATAGCATCAATGGAATCCAAAAAGGTAAGTTTCATGAAATATATAGTTATGCACTGAAAACACTGATTACAAATAAAAACACAAAATTTACTGTCACACCCAAAGTAACACTCACAAAAATTAAAGTTAGCCAGTTGTGGTGATGTACTCCTATAATTCCAACACTGGTGGGAAGGTGGACAGAAGTAGGTAGATGTCTGTGAGGTCAAGGCCAACCTAATCTACATAAAAGTTCCAGACCAGCCAACGCTGTGACAGTGAGACTCTGCCTCAAAAATGAATGAGTGAATGAACGAATTAATGAATTAATTAAATAAAGTAAAAATAAAAAACAGTAGACACTTTAGAGCTACTGAACTTTAAAGTTAAGTAAAATTTAAAAGCAGCTAACAGAATTTTGAAAATAACTTATAATAAAAAACCCAGAATTCTATAATTTCTAATTTACCATTATAAAAAAAAGGATTAACAGAAAATTAAATATAACTTCCAAAGTTAAATAGTAAACGAGTTAAAACAACAGCAATTAATGGCTTGCTATGGGGTTTCTATGTGGACAGGAAGAGCGCAGTTACATAAAATACAGTCAACTGAATATAATATATAAGTCACAGGTGGAAAGTAAGCTGAGCAATCCAAAATAAGACACATTTTAAGGGAAAAAAAAAACACAGCCTGATTTTTATTCCTACAACTCTATTAAAAGTGAACTTTTAACTAGTAAACTAAAGGCAGATAAAGCACTTATCAATGTAAATATATTAAAGTAATAGGATAAACCAAAGCAAATGACATCCCCATCTTCTTTGATGCTAACCTTAGTTTACTATGTAGGTCATCCAATTTTAAAGCTACTTTCTTCAGCTGACAGTATATAAATGTGTTCTAAATCTTATCAACACAGTTTAACACAATATATTAGATGAATCAATTTTAAGTTTTAAAAAGCCTATTCAAATAAATTATAATATGTATATAATACTCTTAACAGAAACATAGTATCTTCCAGGAACTTAGGATGGTGGAGCATGAAAATCTCAAATTTGAGGCCAGCTTGGCCACATGGCAATAAAAAGTATCAATGCTCAGCCCCCGCAAAATAATAACTCCCATTACCTAGAATCAACTATCACTAGAGTTTATTTAGAACAGTATCTAAATATTCATTTCTAAAATTAATAATTCAAAAGTTGCCAGGCATAGTAGTGCATGCCTTTAACCCCAGCACTCAAGAGGCAAAGACAGGTAGATCTCTGTGAGTCTGGACACAGCCTAGACTATACATTGAGTTCTAGAACAGCTAAAACTACACAGTGAGAACCTGTCTCAAAAAAGAAAAAAGATCAAAAGTTTTCCTAATAGGGTTCAAAACCTATTTTACATATTATACTATAATTAAAAACCATATGAATAAGAACTTACTTGTTCCTCCAAGTGATCTAAATCCTTCTCGAATATTTTGTGTAAACATAGGAATAATGGGCTAAAGAAAAGAATTTGAATTAAAAAGTAAATAAATAAATACACTTAAGGTCTCCATTGAGTTACTAAGGCAAAATTTTTGAGGGCACATTTGAAATCCTAAAAATAGATCTTAACACTAAAGGCATACCTAAGGTGGTATAATTTATCAGACTAAAGGTGACTTCATCACTTATGAAAATATAAATTGGAAAGGCTATCCTCCAGTTGCAGCACTCAATATTTCATCTACCAATTTTCCTTACATTTAAACCCTAGAAACTCAAGAAGATTATAATACTCACTAATTTCATTAAATAAAACAAATGTGGTAAATTAGTTTTACTGGTTCCTAAATAATATGCTCCCTGAAGAAGTTACAAGATGAAGACACTTTACTGGGTGTGGTGGTTAGTGAGAAAGGCCCCTCGAGGCTCACATAGGTGAAGTCTCAGTCCCAGGCTGACAGAACTGCTAGAGAAGGATTAGGAGGTACAGCCTTGTTGGAGGATGTATGTTACTGAGGACAGACTTTGAGGTTTCAAAAGCCCACACCAGATACAGGTAGCTCTCTCTGCCTCCAGCTTATGGATCAGATGTGAATTCTCAGTTCCTTGTTCAGCACCATGCCTACCTGCCTGCTGCCATGTTCCCTGCCTTGATGGTCATGGACTGTGACCTGAGGACTTGTGAGCCCAAAATTTAAGGCTTTCTTTTATAAGCTATCTTCATCATGGCATCTGGTCACAGAAACAGAAAAGTAACTAAAACAAAGGGAAAGTTTATATAAATTTAAATGATAGGTTTCAGCAAGATGTTCTCATGGAAGTAGTAACGCAACATTTTTATGAGCCCATTAAATCCAAGATGTTCAGTATCAATTAAAAAATATGTGTAAGAACTATAAAAAGTTTATAAATTAAAGACTTTTAGATAACAAGTTTATAGGATGTTCCATGAATATCCATGGTTAATTGTGATATTTAATAATAAATAAAAATGTTATATAATATTGAAATATCAGAAAGGTAAATGTTATATAATATTGAAATATCATAAAGTAGCATATAGGAAAGTTATGCTATTGTAAACAATATATCAAAATTAAATATTTTCACATATAAACAAATATAAAGAACTAAATGTTTTAACTAGATAAAACTATATGTACATGTTTGTACACATTTCACATTAGTTACAGAACTATGTGCTTTTAAAAGCAGAGTTTTAAATAAAGACAATGGTATTGTCTTTTTCACTCAGTTTTAGAGACTAGAAAACACAAGGATTAAACTTCATAAACACTTATCCTCACATTGAACTAGCTGATCACTTGCTGTTCCTCTCCTCTTACCAGAGGAAAGATATCTAATATATTTCAGGGACACCTAATACATGTTTTGTTCACTGCTGTATCCCTCGCACTTAGAAAAGTACCTAGAACAGATGAGATAAAAAGAGGTTATGAATGAACTAAAGAAATGAGTAAATAACAGAAAGACAATGCTTCTAATGAACTATGTTCTCTAAATACAGAAGTCAGAATCAGGCAACAGTAACCTCAACATTAGAAAAAGCAGACAAAGCTGTTGAGTATAGAATATAAATTTGATGAGGTTAATTCATGAAGCTACTGTATAAGGATGATATAATGGGCACTGAATTCTTCCGTTAAAAAAAAAAAAACCCTACTATCTATGAGATTACAAGTATTAGAAAATAAAGTGGATAAAAATCTTAATGTTTTAAAAGTTACATTCCCAGAACTGAGAACTACAAATTCACAGAATAAACAGAAAGCTGTTCAGCTCAGATACATTGACTGTTTTTCTTCCTTCCCTGGAACTGCTCAACATTGTCTACAGATGAGCATGGTTCCAAAAGCCTGTATTACAATGTGCACTTCATGACGATGATTCAGGTTCAACTCAGCTTAACTGATTTAGCTTAAACAGCTAAACTTCTAGAGCATAACATTCTAGAAGCCACTTAACAGAAGTGGGCTTGCCCTAACTGGCTCAATCTTCCCTGTTGTGTATTCTGGACCTATGGTTGATAAGCTTCCAGTATTTTTTTTTAATGTATTTATTACTTATACAGTATTCTGCCTACATGTGTGCCTACAGTCCAAAGGAGGGCACCAGATCTCACTATAGATAGTTATGAGCCACCATGTAGTTCCCGGGATTTGAACTCAGGATCTTTGGAAGAACAGCCAGTGCTCTTAACCTCTGAGTCATCTCTCCAGCCCCAGTAAGCTTCCATTCTTGCAGACACACACAACAGCTCGTTACAACTTATCTTGAACAGTCATTTAACCCTTTCCTTGTACATACAAGACAGTTGTACAAGTAATCAAAAACTTATTATTTCTGTGCCCACATGGCTGGGGCAGCAGTTTGGCAAGGTCTTACACTCCTACTTCTGTTACTAAAACATATAGGAACTACTAAACAAATTACTTACAAAATCTAAGCCTTACTTTCTTCATGTAAAGAGTGAAGTATAATTACTTTTATCTCAAAAGTTTTTATGGATAAAGTAACACAAATAAACAATTTTTAAATACAATTTTCCTTTCTATTACATTTGTTATGTTTTCAATTAAATAACCTAATTTTTCACAAAATAGATGTGAAGCTACCTAATTAGAACCTTTGGGAATTCACAAAATAAGAGTCTGTCCCATTCAAATCACCTTTACATATTTTCTGCTGATATTTTGTGAACTACAATTGGATTCCCCATTTAGTTTCTTTCAGCATATCTAGTTCACTTTCTAAATTATTCTGGGGTAAAAGGCATTGCTGGGGACTCAAACTCAATGCCTGGCACATGCTAAGCAATTGTTCTACCCTTTTTAAATGTAGCTAATCATACATCAGTAGTTTTAAGTGTTTTCTCAGTGTTTATGGAAATTTGGTTTGATCTCTTAAGGGACAGTTATCATTTAAACACTCTGCAATATTTTGTTGAGTTCCCCTCACATCTTCTGAAGATCCCGTTACTGACACTGTGAAATAGTCAGGCAAGGCACCAGCACGCTGCTGAACTGCACCCTGCTCTGTGGCTGCCTTGTGAGAACAGGTCTCTGCCATCCCGCCAACTCCCTGCTTGAGTCTCCTCATCAGTAACATAAAGCAGCAGCTCTCAACCTTCCTCCTGCTGAGACCCTTTACTGTAGCTCATCATGTTGTGGTGACGCCAACCATAAAATTATTTTCATGCTACTCTAATGTTGCTACTATTATGAATCATAATATAAATATGTGTGTTTTCTGATGGTCATAGGCAACCCACAAGTTGAAAAGCACTGCACTAAAATATTACACATGTCACTAACCATGTAGAGCCCAGAGATGGACCTCAAAAGTGCTACAAACTCTTTATCAGACTTAAAATATTATTGGCAATTTCACAGAATTACATTTTTTTATTTATTTTAAATTTATAGAAGGTTATTTCTCAAATTTTTGCAATTTTATAAAAAGTTACCAAGAAATTAAAAAATCCTAAAAGTTTTGTCATTTCTCTTTCAGGTCTCTTACGCAATATCCTACTTAAAACTACAAACACAAAGATGAAGAATTAGAATTCCATGATAAACTTGTAAAATTCAAACTTATCTTTATCTGAAATATATATTTAGAAAACAAATCTTTCAAAATATAAACTTAAAGAAAATGAGTCAATATTTTAATTTAGAATTAGTTATTCTTGATTTAAAATGTTGCATTGATTATTCTTAATTCTGCACAGCTGCATGCCGCCTTTTGTGTACCATAGTACTAACAGTCTACGGTTATGATTTCCACATCTGTGCTTATAAAATTCTTCAGAAAATGAGTAAATGTGTTATTAATCAGTTTTCTTTATTACAAACACAACAAATGCATACATGAAAAGTTTTTTCTGGGTTAAATAATCTGTGTTTAAAGACAAAAAATTCAACAACTACTTAAACCCTTCTCAAAGTAGATCATTGCATTAAGGATTTAAATATAAAACCTTCGTACTCAACTTATAATCTACTATAGGACTGTACTGTTTAAACACATGCTATTTAAAAAGTTAGAAAGTAGATTAACTTAAACTAGAAGCCCATTTTAAAGCACAATAGCAATGACTTCTAGGAATCACATATAAGAATATGCATAGGTACAGGAGAGAAAAAACTACTCAGCACTTTGGAATATTCTGTTTTACTATAAACTTTGTAATTCGAATATAAAAATACCCACTCTTCTGTAAATATTACTCTTTGGTTAGAATGAGTCACCCACAATCTTTCTTCCTTAATTAACAGTCTACATTTACATGATGCACAGTCAAACCAAAGATGCAGACTTGTCTCTAATGACAGCAACCTGAAATGCTAGAAGTTACTGCAGTTGACTCAACCTCTCGGCTTAGAGAAAAGAGCAAAAGTCCAACAAGGGACTGTAATGTTCCCTGCCAAACATAAGTGTTCCCCAAGATAAAGTGCCATATGTAGAGCAAGACACTAAGAAACACTTTCCAAATGAAAAACATCCCACAAAGAAAACATATCAAAGTACATTCTTACCACTTGGTCTAGGAAGCACAATAATTTCAGTGAATCTCCAAAGTATGTTTAATTTTATTGATGAATTCATTTGAAAAGTGCTTTAAAAGTATGTTACACCACTATCCATTTCTTACCATTATACTACAAAATAGGTGATCACATTTGATGAAAAATGACATTAGTCATTTAGTACATATAAATGTTATAAAATCTGATTACATATAAAAGAACTATTGAACCAAATTCATCCATGAAACACACCAATTCATTCATGTCCAAGTTACCAAGGGTTTAGAACACAAAGAATGAACAGACTGTATCCTAAAAAAATTGTAGCTGAAAGAATAGCAAGGCTGTGTACACAAGTACAAAAATAATAAATTAAAAAGTAGAATTTACAACTGAAAAATAAAACCTTGTTGGATACTTCCCAAATATCTAAATTAGTTTTTTGTCTTTTAAGATGGCATCTAATACATGCCTACAAATTGTCGTATATAGTAACGTATGTGCTGTTATAATAAAAGAATCTGACTTCGTATACTTTGACTCACTTTCTAAACATTTCTTTGAAATTCAACTAAGCTTTGTTTGAATAATGACTCTGATATGACTCACCACTTTTGCATCAATTGCAACCTGAGCAAAGCCTTTACGATTACCCCATATGATGCTGTAGGTCTCATCGCTAAGTAAGGCTTCTCGAACTCCACCTGGTGAAATGGCTAACAAGTGACCACTTCTCAGGATTTCAACACATTTTTCTCTTGGTCCATGAAGAGCACAAAATACATCAAGTAATAAACTGAACCCTGTAAAAACATGATAACAAAGAAACGTCTTGATCTTGTTCAATCCCTGAAGAGCAAAACTCATCATGATATATGCAATTTTACTCCCCGTGGTTTATAGCTATTAAGGCATAAGACCAGTTTCACCTATGAAGTAATATATAGCTTACTTCCTGACTACCTCCTCACTAAGGCTATTTTACATTTCAAACTTTTAATTATCATGAAACTTAAAATTATCATGAAAAATGGGGTTTCTTCTCCCCATTTTAAAGATGACAAGCCTTGTGCTTAAAAGTTAGGTAGCATATGCAAAGTCACACAACAAAGGTTCCCACTGCACTATGTCCAGTACTAAGTGCCCTTTACTGAATTTTAAGCCATATATATTCTCAGATGCTGTTAAAACAGTCAGAGATGACTTCTCATCAGCAACCAAAAACCTAATCTCCCACTAACCCTGTAACAAAGAACACCTGAGAGAATGTAAATCCAACTATGTTCAGCCATACCAAAAACTAGCTGTGGCTATAATCAAATCTATTGAAATAAAAAGTTAGATGATGCTAATCCTACAATTAAATTTTTATAACAACATCAAAATATCATTGAGAGTCTTTAACCAACTGAGGAAGGGTACTCAATTCAAGAATAGCTAAATCCAAACCTTAATACAGCATTTCAAACTGACTATTTCTGCATAAAAGATACCCTGTCCCTTAAGATCTTACAGTGGAGCTTCTGTGATTGTCTGTGTACATGTATTTTCCTGCTTGAGAGGGAGAACACAGATAGTTCATAGAACTGGGCAGACTAATATAACTTCCCATTGCCTTAAAGAGCTGAAACATTGTGTCACTAAGATTGAAATAATGTTGACTGTGCACCAAAACCTCAATGACTTAATGTGATGCACTCTCAGAGTAAGGAAAGGAGGGTCCATAAATTACAAGATAAAATACAAAATTTCTCGCTAAGATTATAAATGCCTAAAGGTAAATCAATGTCAAAACATAGTTTGAACATAAAGGAAGTATTTTGAAAAAGCTAAAAAATATTTATTTATGAAAAGAAAAAGCTAGAAACAAAGCTGTGCTATGTAAGAGAACAACAGTTAAGTAAACACTTGAGCCATACAATAAAACTGTTCTTCATTGTGGTGTAAGTCAGCGGTCTGATCGATAGGCAAACATGTGGAAGGCTCTAGATGTAATCTCCAGAATCTGACAGAGGTAGGAAGCACTAAAAGATGGTAATGCTTACATTAAATCTTTATGCGGGATAAAACCCACAAAATTGTTTGTAAATGTGTGAAAACATGTCATTTTAAAAAGTCAAAATAACTAGTTATGATGAGATTATAATATCCTTCTGTCCCCAATCTACAAAAGGTTGCCACGTTCTTTCTAAAGGAAAGTCTTACATCTAATTTAGCATATACACAAAGTACAAACAGGTGTTCTACATATACTAAAGCACTAACCATATGTATGGATGGTACTGGAGTAGACTGTTCCTTAACTCGCTGCAGGGTTTGAGTCTGGTTGCTGGGCCAGCTTTGCTTTTTTATTAATCAGAGAACATACTATCAACTCTCCTGGCTTGTGTCTAGTGATTTAGTGATGAAAGAAAATAAGATTTATTTTCAGTAATTTCATTCAATGATTTTTTAAATAACTAATTCATCTTAAGCAATTTGAGTAAACTTTTTAAAAAGACATGAAGTCATGATGAAGAGACTTTTAAAAGGCAGTCTTCAATCTCAAGAGCTTAACTGATGAGGCAGCTCATACACTGGAAGAGATGTAATGCATACACATACACTTTAGGGTAATGTGGACAAATATTCCTTGTATAGTTTTTCCCAATTATGATTTGCTATCAAACTTTAACAGTATTAAACAAGAAAAAACATTACCTTACAAAAATACACAAACTTAACAACCTTGTATACAAAAATTTGTATCATTTTTAAAATTCTACTTGAAAGTTCAAGATTTGCATTAGATATAGTTCAAGTCAGAGCACTTGCCTATTGTTCCATCTCCAGCATCAGAGTAAAAAACAAAGTTCAAGATTTAAGACTGCTATTGGGCATACACATCTGCAGTTCCACCTACTTGGTAGGCTGGGGCAGGAGGATGCCTTAAGACTATAAGCTGAAAGCTAGTCTGGGCAACATAGCAAGATCCTGTCTCAATTTTTAAAAGATCTTTTTTTTTTTAACTTAGAAAATACTGACTAAAATTTTGTTAACTAAAAAAAGAGAGAGAGAGAGAGAAAGAAAGAAAGAAAAAGGGAGGGGTGTAGTTCAGTGGTAGAGCAGTTGACTAGCATGTGTTCATCCCTAGGGTTCAATCCCCAGTACTAGCAAAAAAAAAAAAGAGAGAGGGGGGGGGAGGAGTAGCAGGGAAGAAGGAGGAGGAGGAGGGAGGAGAAAAAAGAAAATAGTTAGAGCCAGTGGTGGCAAGAAAGAAAGGGAGGGGGGGAAGGGGAGGGCGGAAAGTGAGTGGGTATACGCAGAGCCAGCAGTGGTGGCCACACCTATAAATCTAGGACTCTGAAAAGCTAAGTCAGGAGGAACAGCCACTCAAGGTGAGTTTAGGCAACAGGGCAAGACTGTCTATAAAACAAACAAAAAAGTGACCCTTTTTGGCTATTTTTTAAAAAAGATTACTTCATTCAGAATGGCAAACAGGGCAGACAGCAGAAGCAGTGGAAGAGAGGGAACAGGACGGCAGCCTTCTACAGAGGGTTCTTCGAAAGGCTCCACCCAACATGGGATCGAAGCAGATGCTAAGACTCACAGCCAAACTTTGGACAGAGCACAGGGAGTCTTATGGAATAAGACAGAGTGGGGTGGGCTAGAGGACAGGAGCCCCATAAGGAGACCAACAAAACTAAAAGACCTCAGCCCAGAGGGGTCCTGCAGACACTGATGCACCAACCAAGGATTCTGCATGGAGAGGACCTAGACCCCTTGCTCAGATGTAGACAACTGGGTGCTCATTCTCTATGTGGGTCTCCGAATAAGGGGAGCAGAAGCTGCCTCTGTCATGAACTCTTTTGCCTGCTCTTTGAACACCTGCCCCAGTGATGCGTCCTTGCCAGGCCACAGAAGAAGAGTATCCAGGCAGTCCTGATGAGACTTGATAAGATATGGGCAGACAGCAGAGGAGGAGAACTCCCCATTTCAGTGGACAGGGATAGGGGAAAGGGACAGGGAGGAAAAGGGAGGGAGAGTGAGACTAGGAGGAGTTGAGGGAGGGGTCTTCAGTCAGGGTATATAATGAATAAATTGTAAAAAAATAAAAAAGGGAAATATTGCTTACATTGGATAAATATTTTTTCAAATTTGTTATCCTAAACAGGCAAAATACTTTCTAAATAATACTAAAGAGACACTACCACATAATTTGATCGCTACACACAGTTAAATGTTACCTGGGATTTTAAAGACAAAGTGGTCAGCTACTACTCGGCAAGTTCTGCCTTTGTGGATGAAAATTTTAGCCATGAAGTAGTAAAAGTCTATGGGAATAGCTCCATGATAAAAAATTATAAGTGCTGGTCCTTCCGGTATCTTTTCCATCCCATGAACTTCATAACCTGTTTGAAAGACAAGTTGCCAATACATAAAATGCAGTAAATTTAAAACCTGCCTTTGCCTTTCTGATCTCTTCTTCCTTCTTTTTTAACAGAGAATAATTTGGTTCTATCATCGCACAGTGAGACAGAATAAACATGGCACATGAGTAGAAAATGGCAGAGTGGTGCTGGGAGTCCAGGAAGGTCAAGGGATCCACCAGCAAGGAGGCCTAGGAGTGGAGTCAAAGCCAGGGCAGAGTTGTGAAGACAATATGTAGGAAGGAAAGAGAACAGCCTGTAGTGGTGGGAGCTGGGGAAGACAAGGGCAGCCAAGGGTAGACAGGGGCCTGAGTAAAACAAGAACAGAATCCACCTCAGCAGTGAGCTGCCACAAGAAGCTAAGCCAAATGTGGAGAAAAGGGTCACTGTCCAAGATGTGCCTGCGGCAGGGCTGCCTGCGCCACTGAGGACAACCAGCCTCTCCAGGCTCATGGCTTTGCACACAATGATTCACTGCCTAGTTGTGAATACTCCTACATTTTCTTGCTGATGTCGATTTAGCATAAGTAGTCTCCTACTATGAATAGACTTAGAAATTTTATCTGCCCAACAATGTACCTTAGGATCTACAATATGTGCAGTGATCTTACTGCTGTTAAGCTATTACAAATATTTTTAAATTTTCTTTAAAGTACAAAATGTCTATTGAGGACTTTCTCTTATTATATTCAAGGGAAACAAATGTTAAGAGCCTAGCTTTTAACAATGCCATTCCCATGCTCCAGAAATAATACTTTTAAAAAACTGAGTAAAAGGTTTGTGTTAGAAGGCCGCTAGCCATGAGGATAGGGACTTCACAGACAATACCAACCAAACCAAACTGAGTTACTTAAAAAAACTTCAAACTACTGTTTCTTTTGTATTTCACAGAGAATCACAGAATGTTTAGAAAAATTAAAATTATATATAATCTGAGGATAAAGTTTAACTTCAAAATATAAAATACTGAGTAGATTCTGGCATAGAGATATTTTAAGTAGTAAAGACATTATAAACAAAACCTGTTCAGTAACCAGTAACTAAATAAGTTACTGAATTATTAAAAGTCATATTTATGAGAAGGATTAATGGTATGAAAAGTACTACTTGGCCACACACATACAAATAATAAATAGACCAAAATTTTAACAAAGCTCATTTGCATGCTAAGTTTTAGGCAGCTTTATCTTTTTACAATGATCATTTTTTTTAAGTTTCTGAAGTTTAAAAAGCATACATTAAATTTTATTTGAGTAAAACAAAAAATCAAAATATAGACAGAATACTTTTTATTTACATCTCAAGATCAACTTTTAAAAAGTATCACTTATCCGGACAAAATATCTCAACATAAAAAAACAGTAGCAGGCTATGTGTTGAATGCTTTATTTCCTCTGAACCATAAATACATATCTAATAGTACTTAAATTTACCTATATTGTCTTATCCACTCACATATAAATTCAAGTTACTTAATATATATTATCTTGAAATATAACTGATGTGTATGTTGGAGAAAGATGTAAATTCTAAACAAGCATCATAAATTATGTCAATAAATATCACTGTTTTAAAGACCACCAAGGTGCAGCTCTCAGAGAGACACATACATGCTGAGATACTGCCTTCTGTAAAACACTGAGAGGCCAGAGAACTATAATGGCCAGCAGGGATCCAATGAGTAAATATTAGGAATTCAAAGCAACCAAAGTATACGACTGATGTTTGCAAACCTCAGTACTCTGACTTCTGGCCCTGAATCCTCAGTGCAGGACTAATGTACTATACAGTTTAGGGCAGGGTCCTAGAACTATTTGTCAAAGACTGCAACTGTATTCTGCTCTTATGTACCTCTGAAATTACTTCTTTGAATCTGTTTCCTGAGGAGTAAAGTGGAGAAAGAACATAATCTATCATGATGTAAAGATGTCAAAGTAGATAAAAGGTGTTTGACAGTGTTTGGAAGATAAACACTCAAACAATGGAATGTACAGATATTTTAATATGAATGTAGTGTTACCACAACACATTAGCCTAGTAACTGTATCAGTGATGAGTTTTATACATCAGTGCTGTATATTACTAAGTTTCTATTTCAAATTCTGTCCTCTTAGAGGGATTTCTATGAGTTCAGGACCAGCCTAGTTACTCTACATAGCAAGTTCCAGGACAACTAGGTCTGCATTAAAAAAAAAAGGTAAACAAATACCTGTCTTTAAAAAAAACAAAAACAACTCCACCTAGCAGGGTATCAAAGCAAATATTAAGAAACATAACCAACCATTTGGCAGAGTGCAGGGAATCATATGAAAGAAGGGGGAGTTAGTATGACCTGGAGAGGACAGGAGCTCCGCAAGGACCAAATATATCAGGGCACAGGGGTCTTTTATGAGACTGTCTCTCCAACCAAGGACCATTTATGGTTATAACCTAGAACCCCTGCTTGTCTGTAGCAAATGGTAGTTCAATACCCAAGTGGGTACCCTAGTAAGGGGAACAGGGACTATTTTGGACATGAACTCAATGGCTGGCTCTTCGACCTCCCCGCCCCCCGAGGGAGGAGCAGCCTTGCTAAGCCACAGAAGAGGATACTGCAGCCATTCCTGAAGAGACCTGATAAGCTAGAGTTAGATGGAAGGGGAGGAGGTCCTCCCCTATCAGTAGACTTGGATAGGGGCAGGGAGGAGATGAGGGAGCCGAGGAGATGAGGGAGGGAAGGGGTGGACAGGGAGGGCATGCAGGAGGGGGCTACAGCTGGGATACAAAGTATATAACCTGTGATTAATATAAAATAAAAATGTTAAAATTATTTTAAAAAAACAAATAAAAAACCAACTCTGCTCTGAAACCACTTTAAGGCTCAATGATATTCTACAGAAATCTTTGTCAAATGCTGTTTTGGGTGGAGTTACATTAATAAGAAATGGTTTCTACGGGAGGCTGCTAGATGATGGGGCAGTACCCTTACATTTATTCTATTTACATTGAAACTCCCATAAGCAGGTTTTCTGCCTGGGGAATTAAACTACTTTAAGAGTAGGCTGTTTGAATTTTTTAAGATATGACCCATGGCACAGCAACTAAAGTAGGCTGATCACCAACTAAACTGGATGATTACAACAAGCTCAGAAGCTTCTTCAGAGCAAAGGAATGAACAATATTCGAAGAAAACATACAAAATGAGAAAACACTCACAAATAGCAATTGAACAAATCTGATATCTGATATCTAGAATATATAAAATATGTAAGAGGCTCAAAGAATGGAGAACAAAGCCAAACATTTTTAAATTGTCTAAAGAATAAGAGCTCTCTTCTTTCTTCCTTTTTCTTTTCTTAAAATATACTTTAGATCTTGGTTTGTTTGTCTGTTTGTTCTGTTTTTTGAGACAGGGTTTCTCTGTGTGGCAGTAGCTGTTCTGGACTTATTTAGACCAGGCTGGCCTTGAACTCACAGAAATCCACCTGCCTCTGCCTCCCAAGTGCTGGGATCAAAGGCATGGGCCACCACGACCAGCCAGATTTATTATTTTATGTGCATCAGTGTTGGCCGTGTGATTGTGTATACACCATGTATGTGCCTGAAGCCTGGGAAGTGAGAAGAGGGTGCTGGACACCGGTGTTATGAATGGTTGTGAGCCACCACCTGAGTGCCAGGAAGCAAAGCTGGGTCCTCAGCAACAGGAACAAGTGCTGAGTCATCACTTGGCCCCATTTTCTTTTTGTTTTGAGATAACACCCCACTTTGTATCCAGGATAGCCCTGAATTTCTGGTGAATCCCCTGCTTCAGCTTCCCGAATGCTGGAATTATAAAACAATGGCCCAGGAAGGATTAAGTATATTTTTCGAAAGTAAACATACAAGTGGCCAAGAAATAAATGAAAAAAAAAATGTATTTCACTAATTATCAAAAAATGCATGTCAAAACCACAATGAAATATCACTCGCCCTGTTATAATGGATATCATCAAAAGATAACAAAGAGCTCAGGGGGGTGTAGCCCAGTGGTATAGTGCTTTTACCAGTATGAATGAGGTCCTAGGTTCAATCTCCAGGAGTTAGGGAGTTAGGGAGGAATAACTACAAATGTTGGTCACGATAAAGAAGAAAGTAAAGTTTTACACACAATTTGGGAAAATGTAAATTAGTTCAGCCATTATACAAAATAAGATGGAAAATCTGGGCGGGGGGAGGGGAACCAGAAATATTGATACTTTAAGAGCCAGCAATTCCACTACCGGGTACATAGCCAAAGGAGCTGTTGGTATACATAGATACAACTGAGCATTATAGTGAGTAAAACAAAGCAAACACAGAAAGACAACCACATGTTTTAAATCATTGAATGAAAACTTGTTAAGTACAGAATAGAACAGGGGTCACTAGAGACTAAAAAGGAAGAACAGAAAGAAATTAAAAGAACTTTTAGAGACTGGATGAGTGGGAGTGAAGCAGAAAAGTGAATGGATATTAAGGCAAAATGGATATTAATGCGGAAACATGTCAATGAATCCCAATTTGTATATTTAATATGTTAGGAGCCGTTCTTTGTAACAGCAGGCTCTAGTAAAGTAAGGGTTCCCTTTACATTTTCTTTCTTTCTAGGTACCTCCTTCCCTTACACTTTTATGACATTCATGAAGCCACATGCAACTTTCACCAGGAGCCTAGGAGGTATCTACCCACGCTTTTAGATTTTTAGAATTATTAGCCATTAACCGATCACCCAATTTCAGGTACTCTATTTTGGAAATGAAATAGACTGAGATACATATGGACCAAACTCTTGACATTTCTGTATAGTCCAAACACATGGCACCTACAAATAAGGGACTGGTTGAAAATATAGTAAAAATTGGTCAAGAAAACCACCAAGTCCTTGAAAACAGACAATCAGAGACAATTTTAATGACAGCCATAAACAGAGCACCAACCATTAAGTGTTCAGCATCACAGCCTCCCAAGTCATAAAGAAAGAGTGCATTTCCTGCAGAGAAATGTATGGCCATATCATTTATCTAGAAAGACACACTGACTTCTTAGATGAATCAAACAACAAACAGGTAAACATCACTATACAACTTATATTTAATGTTTACTATTATGTTATATATAACATTTACTCTTTAAAAAAATGTCACATTGGTAGAATCAAGTTTACCTTGAACAAAAGAGTAGTGGTAGGCATCTTTAATTCCATGACTCGGGAGGCAGAGGCAAGCTACGGCCAGCCTGCTCTACATAGAGATCCTGTCTCTAAGAAGTAAAACTAAAACAAAAGGAATTTTTCTAGCCATACATGGTGAAATTTGCTATAACCCCAATAATATTCAAGAAGCCAAAGCAGGACTGAAAATTCCAGACCGGTTGGACATACAGACTACATACAAGACTTTATCTAGAAAACCGAAAGCAAGCGTGGCTGGGAGACAGCCCTGCTTACAGGTCTTGCTGCTGTCGCAGGAGACCTAGCTTCAGTTCCACTGCCAATGTCAGGTGGCTCACAGCAGCCTGTGACGCCAGCTCAAAGGCCTCTGACTCCTCCTCTGGCCTCTGCCAGCACAGTCTTACATATGCACACACATGCACAATAAACAAACAAATAAATAAATACGCAAGCAGATTAATTAATTAATCTTTGAAAGCAGCAAAAAAGCGGTTATAAAAAAATAAAAAATAAAAACACAATGTGACAAGACAAAGAGATCTAAAGGGAAAAAAGGAGGGAACAAAAGACAAAAATGAAATATATGTGAACTGAAAGGAGGACTGATTAAAGGGGAAGGAACAGCAAGACGCAGAGATGGGGAGAGGAAAAAGCGATGGGACACTGAACGAGAACAGAGTATATTGACAGACACACATGAAAATGTGGTAAGAAAACAAAGAGGTTGACAGCTTTAAGACTTTTTATAGATGTTTTAAATACCAATTTTTATATTTCAGTCTATAATAGTCAAGAGCTGTGTAAGTCTTGAACAAAAATAAAGATGTTTAGGAAAAATGACTTAAAGATATACATACACACAATACATGTAAACAGATTAACAAGGAGTTATACATGTCCTTCCACTCTATTTTTCAGTAACTTCCCCATCAATAAAGAAGCATATGGTGTCAGTGCTATGCACCAAGGCAACAGAGACTGCAGCATCCCCGCTTACCATGCCAAACCGCTGCGTGTCCATCCCACAGAGTTGCCACTGTTTTCCTTGCACCATCCCATAAATTATGAGAGTAGGCTTCCTTCAATACATTCTTCCTCTTATAGATGTGGAGGAAAATAATGGTAAGATAGAGAAGAAAGATAGTAAAGTAAGGAAGTATTAGAAGTATCAGAGGGGTAAAAACCCACAAGAGATGGTTGGCAAAATTCAGATAGTCTTCCAGCTGCTCCACACCCAGCCACTCTTCCAGTACGTGAATCATGCAAGTCAGGTAGGGCACGGAGTCCTGTCCTGCAGCACAGGTTTGGTTGGTGTCTATCATTTTCTTTAGATGAAAACCCCAAGTTCTGTCTCTTTCTTCATTGCCATACGTTTTAACCTCAATTCTAGAAGGGAGAAAATAATGCAGTTATTCTCTTCACAGCAACAAAGTTAAAAGGTATACATAAGTGCAATGAAGAGTCATCATTTTGGGAGAGTGGGAATTTTCGAGACAGGGTTTCTCTGTGTAGCCCTGGCTGTCCTGGAACTCACTGTAGATGAGGTTGGCCTTGAATTTACAAAAATCTGACTACTTCTGCTTCCCTGAGTGCTGGAATTAAAGGCATGCACCAGCACTTCCTGGCTGGAGAGTCATTTGTAATACCAAAGATGAGTAGTTATTTTTTAACCCTTAACTGTGAGAATGAAAAGGTTTGTCTACAAAATCATGAAAAGTGCTGAGTTTGGCTTTTGAAATAACTTGCAAACTGTGTTTAAGAGGGAAAACCTGATGCAGACTAAAATTGCAGCTCAAACTAGTAATCTAACTCATTTCTTCTGTGGATCATGCTGGGCACCTCTTTACACTAGGACCAACAGTATACTTCACAAAAGAAAACATCAATATCTGATTTAACCAAGTAATCCAAAGCTTTAGGAAATTATGACATACGCATGGATTATTTTCCTTTATAGAGAAAGAGGTTTACATAAGAGCTTTTTAAAATATTTTTTAATATTACAGAATTTTAAAAAACTGTACTTTTACCTTACATTCACTAAAATTTCTAATAAAACATAAGTGACTGAAAACAGCTACAAAAATATTATATGAGCGAGGCGTAGTGGCAAACACCTTTAATCCCAGCACTCAGGGAGCCAGAGGCAAGCGGATCTCTGTGAGTTCAAGGCCAGCTTTGTCTACAAAGCAAGTCCAGGACAGCCAAAGCTACACAGAGAAACCCTGTCTTGGAAAAAAACAAAACAAACAGAAATGTTGTATGAACTCACTCTCTAAAACACTTACCAGAAATTACAAAAATATCTTGTCTCTAGCTTCAATATGTGTACTCTGAAAACACAGTAAACAAAAGAAACATATTATTAAACAAAAATCACTAGTACCTTACGTTTACATTTCCATGGAATAAATGGAAAGAGATAACCACAAAAGTAGGACAAATAATGACAGCCCTAGGTGTATCCCAAGTAAGCTACATTCAGGATACCTTTGCACATTTTAAGACTGCTGCAGCATTCTATTAAGGCCCACTCATTAAACTGTTTTACCACAACTATAAAATATGTGCATCTACCAGAGTGGGTGGGTAGCCCTTGGGGTTCAGTGGTAAAATGCTTGTCTACCATATGTAGGGTGCTGCATCCTATATCTAGCATTGCCAAGAAGAAGAAAAAAAGATGAACTATAGTTTATCCAATTAAACATTCTGAATTTTCATACTAAAATATATTTGCATCTATTTGAAGGAGGAAGCAAAAATGTAGGATGTCTAAATGACCCTCACATATTATTAATCTTGCTAGTTTTAGAACAGAGCACACATTCTGAATGATAGATTTGGTCTGGATTCCTTGTAACCAACAGCATTTATTTGGGAAAGTACTGGGCCTATTCTCTTTATAGAGGATAACACAGTATATGCTAAGCTCCTCAACCTACGTTTTATTAATCACTGCTTGGTTGTTTTTCTCATCACTGCCATCAAATACTCTGCAAGAAAGCAGTTTACAGTAAGAAGGGTTTACTTTGGCTCACAGTTCAGAGAAATACAAAATAACAGCAGGAAGTTATAGCAGCATAAAAGGCTCTGTTCTGTAGCAACAGACAGGAATCCAGTGATCACCATGCTTTCTGCTTTTCCCCTTTTCAGTCAGTACCAAGGCCCAACCACTTGAAAATACCCTCTGACACACAGCCAACAGGGGGCTTAACTAATGTACCAGGTATTTTGTAATCATATCAAAATCAAAAATTGATACAATCTAGAGTTGATAATAAAAATTAATCATTATACTAATCAATCCACAATAGGAGTTGAATCATAATTTACCACTGAGAGGTCATTTAGAAGTCAATACAGCAAAATTTAGTGCCTTTAGAAACCAGCCTGGAAGTTTCTGAAGAAGCTGTATTGCAAAAAAAAAAAAAAAAAATCTACTATTAGGTATATACTCAAGAAGAATAAAGAGACATTATTCACTATTCAAAATTTGTGCATTTGTAACAGAATAATTCATAATAGCTGAAAAGTAGACATATTCAGATGCCCATCAATTGATGAGTGGATACATGTCCACTGATATGTCATACCCAAAATAAGCTAATCCAAATAGTTAGGAAAAGTAGTGGTTGCCAGGGCTGTGGAGAGTCAAAGAGATAATGGAATATCTTAGAATTAGAGAATAAGAATGTCTGAACCTACTAACCTGCAGTGTAAAATGGTGCATGTTATGGTGAGATGAACTGTATCTCAAAAGTTGTTACAGTATTTAAAGATTGCTAATATATATATATATATATAAACTTTCATATAGGTTAAAAGAAATTGTCTAGGCCCAACCAATAGTTTGAAACTTTTGACTGTTATTATTTAAGGTACCTGACTACAATAATCTAGACTTCTCTACATTTTAATAGGTTTAGCATCTTATAACTTTATAGCTTCCTGTACTATCTCCTCAGACAATTCGATTAACAAAAGAATTATAGTATTCTCCTTATCTATAAAGTGTACATTCTAGGACCCAGGTATATACCTAAAACTAAGGACAGAACCAAATTCTATATAGGTTAAATAAGCACTGCCAAACCCAAATTCCAAACTGCTCCAAAAATCAGAAAAACCTAAACACCAAAAAGTAAAAAATTCCACACTTAAATTCCCAACCTCATACGATAAATCACAGTGAAAACTTCAGGTGCAATATATAATCTCCAGCTATGACCACAGTGTACATACAAAACATAAGCAAGATGAAAAGAAGAGACCTGGGAATATATTTAACAAAGAAAAGGAATAACCGCTACAATAAAAGTTATAAAACAGGGATGAAAGAAATTAAAAAGTCATTAAATAATTGAAAGCATTCCATGTTCATGGGTTGGAGAAATTAATATTGTTAACATGTGTGTAGTAGTCAAAATGGTATTTTGATTCAAAGAAATACCAATAAAAATATCAAAGTTTCACAAAAATAGAAAAATTCATTCACATACCTACTACAAACCCCAATCTCATAAAAGACTTGAAATCACCAAAGCAACCCTGAGCACCAGGAATAACGCTGAAGTCATTACTATATCTGCCTTCAGTGTTGTTTAAGTAACTTTTATTTGCCTAATTTAATTGTTGTCTCAGAGGTTTATTTCCTGCTTATTGCCTGCTAACCTAGGCCTAGTCCTGGAAGCTTCTAGCCTCCCTACAATCTATTCTAAGCCTTGAATGTTTTCAGCCTCTGAGACTTACTGCTGAATAAGTTCACCCTTTCTAACTCTTTTTGAACTCTGGATGACTACACAACTAACTTCTCTCCATGCTGATTGATTCAATCTGGCTTGTCTCTCAACCTCTGACTAAATTGCTTTGCTTGGCCTCATACTAACTTTGGCAATCTGTTCTAATTTTCTGGCTCTTTCTCATTCTCTGGCTTTTCTGTCTTTACCTGTGTCTACCTTGTTCTCTCTGTCTCTATGTAACTCTCCCAGTAAAACTGGGTCCCATTCTCTCCCTCTGCACTGCTCTCTTAAGTCACCTTCCTTCTCTGTTCTAGTGACTGTCTGTGAGGATTTTTTATTATTATTACGTTAATAGAGGTGGTAGACTCCCCGTAACTCTGTGTGGCACAATCCCATGCTCATACATTAATCTCAACGATAAAGAATAGTGGGTTAGCACAGCTCCTGACCGAAGGAAGGCTATACACAGGGTGATTAAGTGGGGTGGGAGGAGCTAAACGGAAGAGTTAACATTTAATGCACAATTGAACAACTGTGGTTCACAAAGAAGGACCCAAAAACAGCTCACAGAGGACATTCTAAATGTTCTCAACACAAAGAAATGCTGTCTTTTTATAGTATTTCCTCTAAACTGATCACGAATACACACTATATACATGCACTGAAATGCTGCCCTGTGCCCCAGATATATGTACAATTATTAGCTGCCACTTACTTTTTTTTTAATTTATTTATTTTTATATCAATCACAGGTTAGGTACTTTGCATCCCAGGCATAGCCTCCTCCCTCATTCCCTCCCACCCTCCCACTCCCTCCCTCATCTCCCTCCTCCCCGCCCCTTCCAAGTCCACCAACAGGGGAGGACCTCCTCCCCTTCCATCCAACCCCAGCTCATCCTGTCTCCTCAGGGCT
>CM053750.1:45577299-45642274 GCA_028658305.1 Pachyuromys duprasi
TTTTTTTTTAATTTATTTATTTTTATATCAATCACAGGTTAGGTACTTTGCATCCCAGGCATAGCCTCCTCCCTCATTCCCTCCCACCCTCCCACTCCCTCCCTCATCTCCCTCCTCCCCGCCCCTTCCAAGTCCACCAACAGGGGAGGACCTCCTCCCCTTCCATCCAACCCCAGCTCATCCTGTCTCCTCAGGGCTGCCACTTACTTTTTAAAGACTTTTAAAATATTTTTATTACCTGACCCTGTGGGAGGGTGCATGAGTGAGCATGTACCATGGCTGTTCATGTGGAGGTGGAGAACAACTTTCATGAGTTAGTTCATGTTTTGTGGCAAGCATCTGTAACCAATAAGCCTTCTCCCCAACACCCAGGTGTCATTTAACAATAAAAAGAAAAAAACACAAACAAACAAACAAAAACTTTTGTGATTTTAAGCTTCTTTCTCCAGGTTCTGATATGCATTACTTTTCAAAGATGTTGGGTTTTTTTCTGATATAAAAAAAATGCTTTTCTACTTTTGGCTAAAATCTTGCACTCTTTTGATGACTACTGTTGTACTGTATTATATTCTAAGTCTCATCACTTCAATAATGCTGTGATACACATCCATCTATTCATCCATCCATTTATCTACCTACCTACCTATCTACCTACCTACCTGTCTATGTACCTACCTACCTACTTATCTATCTACCTACCTACCTTACTATCTACTTACCTACCTATCTAGAGACAGGGTCTCACTGTGTGGTCCTGACTTGCTTTGCAGACCAAGCTGGACTTCAACTCTGAGGGATCTGTCTGTATCTGCCTCCCAAGTGTGAGGTTAACGATGTGTGCCCCCATGCCCACCTATAATATACACCTAGACTGGTGCAAATGCAGTACTCTATCTTTCATAACTCCTAAATTCAATATATATTTGACCTCGAAATAAAGCCGTTCAAGAATTCGGGAATAAACATTTTTTTTTGAAAATTAAAGTATTTCCATCGATTCACAAACGTGGCCCAAATACAAATGAGCATTCTAGATATCTGGATTTCAGCTCAGTTCCTATATAGCCCATAAAAAGTACTAATGATATTTCAGCGTTAACAGAACAAACCAAGTCTTCATTGATGGAACAACCTCCAAGCATGAGCTTGTTATGTTTTTGAGGAAGCTGTTGGCCAGTCTCAAGCAGCACCTCGTAATGAATATAGCAATGCTGTAAGTTTTCTATATCCAATTTATGAATTATTATTTCTTAGTAAATGTTTTGTAGATTGAAAAAGCCAGCGACAGTTGCAACACATCATCTACAAGGTCTGGACTGACTCTAATTTGCACCGATATACAAGTTTTTAAGTAAACACTTAAAAACTTTTCCTTTGAATCTCTCCGCAGCCTTATGGGGTAGTTATTGCTACTCGGGCCCCTTTTTATAGATGATCGGATGCTGTTTAGAGAGGCCAAGTCATTTGCAAGGTCACATGGATACTAAAAAGCATAAACCAGGATTCCTCGCCTGATCAGTCAGCACAACACTTCTAACCTGTACCAACGGCTTGGTCACTACAGTCTCACACTTCCCTCCGGCTCCATCAGGCTCGCGGGACTGGGCCATCACCGGGCACGCGAGCAGCCTTAGCTACACAAGAAAAGCTGTGGGCAGTTCCGGGAGTGGAGAGAGATGCGGGCGCGGAGAACCAGCGGGTGACAGAAGAGGCAACAACTGGGCTCCCCGACCGGACAGCGCAGAGGCAGAGGCCCGCGAACCAGAAAGCCTTTCCGCTCCCCGCCCCGCGACCCCGACAGCGCGCATGCCACCGGCTGAAACAGCGCGGGGAGGTCCAGGGGGGGCCCGACGCACCTGACGCGGAAGGCACGGGAAACCAGGCTGCCCCCGGAGACGTCGGCAGCTAGTCGGCGGCCGGCCCGCCGGGAGAGACGGACACTCGGGTACAGCCAGCTTCCCTTAAGGACCTGTGCGGAAGGAGCCCGAGCCGTCTTGGATGCAGCACCGCCAGTCGCCCCACCCCTTCCGGTAGCCCGCGTAGCCGCTTCCTGTGACGCTCCTGGCGGGCTCCGGGCTCGAGCTTCCCCAGGCGCGTTCCGCTCGTCCGCTCGCGCGGCCGAGTGTTTTCTGTTTCCTGCAGCCCTGCAGAGGCCCAGCCACAACGCTGGGACACGGGAGCGACCCCGGAGAGCAAGATGTGTTGCGAGAAGTGGAACCACGTGGCCGAAATGCTGCTGTTCATTGAAGACCGCGAGGAGGAGTACAGGATCCTTTGCCTCTGCTCCCGGGCGTTTGTGGAGTAAGTCGCGATTTTCACCCTGGCTCGGGAAAGTGGGTGTCTCCGAGGTCGAGTGAGACTTTCCTGAAAGCAAGAATGACCTGCTTGTAGGGCAGAGTGATGTCTTAAGAAATTCGAAGCCCCTCAGGCCTGGCGGAATGTTCTTCTACTGCCATTACTAAAAGGAAGAATAATTCTGATTTTGACTTTTTTAAATGTGGTACCTTACTTGTGTTATTTCGTGTTTACGTAAACGAAGGGCCAATCTCAAAGTTGACTGAATCGGACGAGGTGGCCCAGGCCTGTAATCATACGCCTCAGTAGTAGAAGCAAAATTGTCCCAAGTTCGAGACTAGCCTCCTTCCACCAGTAAGCTAGAGATAGAGGTGTGAAGTATAAACCAATACATACAGCATAATGAAGTGACGGTTGAAAATAGAGCTCTTTTCAAACGGTAAAATCTTTTCCCACAAAAATTGACGTAATTCTAATTATTTGAGATAAAAGGATTAACTCTTTGAGGCAGTTTTAGAGACATCTCTGTTTGAGTAAAATATTTGTTTCATGTTAAAAGTTGCCTGAGTCAAAAGAACCTTTTGTAGTAAAACCATGGATAAGAAAATTTAAGTTTGAAGGTATTCTTTTTCATTACGTGCTTGGGGAAGAGACTGGAAAATTCCTCAAAAAAAAAACATGTTAAATTTAATATAAAAAATACTGTCTTTATAGTCAGGTGTGCATTTAATTCGATGAAGTTTTGTTTTGTGCTTCTATTACATAGCCTGGTACTCAATGGCATATAAGACAGAAACAGGCTGATCTAAATTTACTTTCTAAGCAGAGGAGATCGATATTTCACTAGGATAGCTGTTTGCAAGATTTCTCAGACAACTGTGGATATGAGACAGAAATATGAAGCACTTTGATATCAGTCTGGCAAGATAGACAGTGAAAATCTTGAGGCCTTGGAAAGAGAAAGGAACGCCTCCTTTCAGAGTCTACTTGAAGTCTCTTGTCATCTGAGAGTCAACAATACAATCTAGCATCTTTAACAAAATTTATCTTGAAGGTCGCCTGAGTAAAGATAACATGTAGAAACAGATGGAATAAGAGCAATAGGGTGGGTGTGGTGGTATGCTCCTTTAATCCCAGCACTAAGGAAGGAGGCAGAGGCAGGCGGATCTCTTGAGTTTGAGGCTAGCCTGGTCTTCAAAGTGAGTCTAGAATAGCCAGGGCTCTGTTAACACAGAAAAACCCTATCTTGAAAAACCAGGGTGGGGGGAGAGGTTGAAGTAGGATGCTGAAATGGCTCAGATGGTTACCACCAGTACTGAGGACCCAAGTTCAATCTCCAGGACCCACGTGGTAGAAGGAGAGAACCAACCCCAGAAATTTAAGACATGGTAGGACCAAGTGACTCTGGCTGTCCTGAACCTGACTGTGTAGATCAGGATGGCCTCGAACCAATGGAGCTGTCTCTGCCTCCAAACACTAGGATTAAAAGTGTGTACCACTACCTTGCTATACATGGTTTGGTTTGTTTTTTTGAGCCAGGGTTTCTCTATGTATCTTTGGCTGTCCTGGACTCACTTTGTAGACTATGCTGGCTGTGTTTTGTTTTTAAGAGAATGCTGAAATAACAATTAGCCATGCTTAAGCATAAACATTTATGGTCTTACTAGTTCCTGTATGTGAATCTGAAATTTTCCTGGAATGGCCTAGAAGCTGCTCTGTAAAATTATATAAATTTCTTAGTGACCCCTTGAAGTAGAGCTTCAGAAGCCACCAGAAACATATGACTGATGTGTTCAAATGAGAAATGATCCCCAAAGATAGGCTCAGGTCTTTAAACACTTGGTCCCCAGTGGGTAGCACTGTGTGGGAAGATGGTGCATCCTTGCTAGAGGAAGTAGGTTACGTGGGCAGATTTTGACAGTTCATCGTGTTGCCTGCTTCTAGTTTGCATTCTCTCTGCTTCATGTTTCCAGTTGAAGATGTTTCCTGTTCCAGTTGCCTGCTGCCATATCTCCCTTGCCACTATGGACTCTCCCTCTGGAACCGTAAGCCAAAATAAACTCTTCCATAAGTTGCTTTCAGTCATGGTGCTTTTATCACAGCAACAGAAAGTGATTAGAACAGAAGGTGGTACCAACAAATGAGCTGTTACTAAAAATAACCTGGCCGTGCTGGGGTTTGCTTTCTTTTGTGAAGCAATGTGAAGACTTCGGAATTTTGGACTAGAGGTAGGATGCTATAAGCAGAGCTTACCAGGCCATTTTAGTAGTAACCTGGAAGACAGTAGTGTTGAGAGTAAGACAGACTATTGAGACTCAAGAGAGGAATCAGGACCTGAATACTAACTTACCCGTTCTTGTGCTATATTTAGCAAAATCCAGCTATTTTCTGCCTGTGTCCTGGGAACTTACCTGAGGATTTGTTTCTTTTACAGAGAAACTTTCAAAAGTACATGACCTTGAGTCTTATGTGATTGATTTCCTTTTTTACGGGTCTACAATGAAAAAGAGCAGTGGGGCAAAAAAAGAAATAAAAAATGCACAGTTTGGAGAGAAAAGAGCACTAGAAAGCTTATGCTACAGCCAGGGCATGTGCTGGAAGAGAGGCTATTACTGTTACTAAGATTAGCAGTTAGGGACACCCCTCTACCCTATACTAGAACAAAGAGAGGCGTGCAATGGGCTTCACCTAGCCAGCTTCCAACTTGTGAAAGAAAAGGACTAAAGCTTTATACTCCTAGAAAGCAAATGCACATAAAAACTGCTGCAGGTGTGATTCAAGGGACCCAAAATTTATCCCAACCTAGTAGCCAAAGCATTTTCTGTGTGATCCTGCCTGTGCAGTCATTAAAGGTTCAAGAGTGAGGGGTCCTAGATTCTTCCTGAATGGTTCCAGGGAGCCTCTGAGGGAGGCCATGTTACACAGCTGGAGACTCTGCATGAAGGCCCTAAAGTGCTATGCCTGTAGTTGTGAAGTGAATCCTGAATGGAGACCTCAAGATAATGAAGATGCAGAGCCATGAAATGCCTGCCAAGGAGAGCGTAATTCAGGGTATGAGAACAACCTGAGCGGGGTTTGTTACCTGCAGCAAACGGGGAGGGACTGAGCCACCCAAGCCCTTGGAAATTAAAGTTCCAGATGTAGGACATGGAGCTACAGAGCTGGGTCTTGCTTTGGTCCAGCATTCTTCACTGTGCCCCATTTTTCTTTTCTGTACCACTGTATTTTGTAACTATATTTTGGTTTTTAAATTTTACAGGAGCTTACCATCAAGAGAGTCATTTTGAGTTTGAGAAATCTAAAATCAGAACTATAGTTTAAATTCAAAGTCTAAACTTTGGTTTCTGCTGAATGTGGATATTCATTCCATGTCATTCTAAAATTGAACAGGGACTTGAGGGACAGACCAGGCTTCTACATCATCCTGTATGTTTTGACCCCTGCCTACTTCTCGGACTCTGTCTCCTTTCTTAGTCATTTCCTTTGGTTTCATAGGCTTTCCTTTACTGCCTCTAGACTTTACCTGGAGTTCAGGTTAACCAGGTATGCTTTTTACCATTCCCACTTACCCTGTTCGTTTCTTTTAGCCCTCTTTCCAACGCCATTTCTCCAAAGAAACCTCTGTGTCCATAGAGAAAGGTCATGTCAGTTGCAGTGGGGCAGAAAGAGCAGAAACAGCTCTGTGCTCTCACCTGCAGCATCTGGAGGACTCCTAGAGACAGCTACCTAGATGAAGACAGGATGTTAAATGTCACATCAGAAAAAATAAAAAAATTTTAGGAAGCTGAGTTGCAGAATAAGAGATTTTTTTTTTTTAACACAGAGGTAAGCACGAATGTTGATACAAAGAATGCATTTGAGGGGACACACCTGGCTTGTGTCTTTCGCATTAGCTGTGTTAGCTTTACTGTATTGTTGCTGTGACAAAACAACGTGACCAAAAGCGACCTACATGAGAGTTGATTGTGGCTTATGTTTCCAGAGGGAGGGTCCGTGATGGCAGCAGGAAGCGGGCAAGGCTGCAAACTCTCAAATCCTGCCCCCAGTAATATCCTTCCTCCAATAAGGATGCACCATCTTCCTAAACAGTGCCATCAACTGTGGACCAAGTGTTTAAATATCTGAGCCTGTGGGGGGCATTTATCATTCGAACCACCATTTTGTGGTTCCTATAAGCTCATGGCCTCTGTGTATGCATGTGGATTCATACACTCATGTGTGCATGAGGAAGCCAGAAGAGAGTGCCTAATGCTTTCCTTTATCTCTCTTGACCTTACTCCTTTCAGACAGGGTCTGCCACTGAAACCCGCAGCTTTCTATTTAGGCTAGACTGACTGGCCAGTAAGCTCCTAAAATCTGTCTCTTGGAATTACAGGCATCCACAGCAAGGGTTTTTATCCATGAAATGATGTTTTCATCTCTCTGCCCACCCTAATTTTGACAATAGGATTGTGGTGATTTGAGAACTGCCCCATAGACTTGTATGTTTGAATTCAGTTAGTGGAACTGTTTGGGAAGGGTTAGGAGGTGTGTTCCTAGAGCTGTGCTTTGAGGTTTCAAAAGCCCACATTAGGCCCAGTAAGTCTGCCTGCAAATCCCATCTCCCTCCTGCTGCCTGCTGCCTGAGAATCAGGATGTAAAGCTCTCTAGCACCATTCTCATCTGCTTCTTGCCATGATGATCATGGTATTAAGCAAGCACCCAATTAAATGCTTAGTGTCATGGGAGTTGCCTTTGCCATGGTCTCTTCAAAGCAAAGAATAGTAACTAAAAGAAAGTGAACCTAGAACTTAACAATTCTACTATTAAAAAAATCAAAAAATTTAACACAACCCAACCAATAGAAGGACATGTAAGATGAACAGACTCTTCTCAAAAGAGTAAATACAGATTATCAATAAATACATGAAAATATGTTCATCACCCTTAGCTATCAAGGGAAATCTAAAATCCAAACTACATAGAGATTCCATCTCACCCTAGAATAATTGTCCCTAAAAAACCAAACAACAGTCCTAGCAAATTATTTGTTAGGATTGAGTAAGAAAAGCCTTATGGGACTATTGGGTGGAATCATACATTATGAAAATAAGTCTGAAGGATCCTCAAAGAAACTAAAAATAGAACTATCCAATAATTGAGATAGACCACTTCTGGGAATATACCTAAAGGAGTCTTAAATTCACATACTAAGGCAATTCCTACTCATAGTGTATATTATAGGTAGAACTAGTCACGATAACCAAGTATGGACTCAATCTAGGTATCCATTACCAGATGAATGTATACACAGTGGTATTTAAAGAACAATGAAATTGTCATTTGAAATAAACTGGATAATCATCTTAAGCAGAATAAGCTAAACTAGAAAGATATAACAAATTTTCTCTCATGTCATTTTCTCTCTAGATTTCATATAATGTGTACATATGTAGCATACACATGACATGAGAAGTAAAATGGAATATTTGGTGTATAAATACAATATATGCATCAAATTACTGTGCCACTGTGGCATCCAGAGTGGAGTCTATTGGGGAAAAGGAAAGTGACTGGCAGAGGAGAGGAGCAAGAGATGATAATGGGGAGGTGAGTATGGTCCAAGTTAGTGGTGTACTTGAAATCCATCACTGTATGATTATACTAATAAAGCTTTAAAAGAAATTAAAATTCAGAAAACTTACTAGTGATTCTTTATAATACTTATTGAACAGAAATAATAACACTCCAGAAAAGAAAACTTGAAGCATGAGAATGAAATGGTTATATGAGTTTACCCCAGCGATCACATTACTATTTAAAAACTTATTTTTAGTAGTGTGAATGGTGGTTTGTTGAACAACCACTCAAAACTTTGTTCAGGAAAGACATAATAAAGCTTTGATTAAGAAAGACAGCAGATTGTAAGCCAGCATTGGTTTTATATCAAGACCATGTCACAAAGCAGTTTTTTAAATTAGAGACAGCAATAGAAAAGGGAGAAAAGAAGATTGGATTGAGAAGAGTATGTTAAGGACAGAGCATAAAAAGAGTGTACCAGGGCTCGAGAGATGGCCAAGAGGTTAAGAGCACTGGCTGTTCTTCCAGAGGTTCTGAGTTCAATTCCAGCAACCACATGGTAGCTCATAACCATCTAAAATGAGATATAGTGCCCTCTGCTGCCCTGCAGGCACATATGCAGGCAGAACACTATATAAATAATAAATAAATCTTTAAAAAAAAAAAAGAGTGGACCAAAGGTAACTCGGTTCTTATGTTGCTACTTTTCTTTCCTTGGTAGATGATTACTGGTGAATGAGGAGTTTTATTTGGGGACAGTGATAAGAGTATCAACAGTTTAATTTTGGTTTCTTTTTGGAAGAGTCTATGATACAAGAATAGGTGATATAAATTTGATATATTGGTTTGGAGCTTTGAAGAAGTTTGTGTTGGTCTTAAAAACCTGAGCCATTCATCAGAATACAAAATATTATACTGTGAATATAAAATTCTGTGCTTAGAGTAAAACACAGGAAATGCTGAATTGGTACTTAATTGTTTTTGTTACAAAGTTGCTTATGCTATAAAATGTATGTTTCCGTTTTTATACAATCCACTTTTAAGTAATTTAAACTTATAAGAATAGTTTGTAGAAAATAACAGAAAGCTAAGGAATTGGCTTAGTTGGTAAAGTGCTTGCATGTGACACCTGAGTTCAATACCTAGAACCCACCTGAGTGTCAGGGCACAGTGGCCCACACTTGTAATCTCTGTACTGAGAAGGCAGAGACACGCAGGTTTTTGGAGCTCACTGGCCAGACATCCTGGAGTACTTGGGGTATCAAGGCCACGAAGAGAGTGGACAGTGCCCGAGGAATTAAACTCAGTGCCTGAGTTTAATCTGTCCTCTTTGTGTACAACCACATATATATGTACCACCCACACATGAACCTATTCTCCAAACAACTCAATAAACATTATTTGTTCCAAGTCTTCTCTCCATCTATTTTGTTCTATTTATGTATGTGGGCATGTACTAGCATGTCTTTTACCAAAGAGCAAGCTGCAAACATGTTTGTAAATAAGATATTTCTCATAAACAGTAGTATTTTGCTGCATAGTTACTGTAGTGAATTAAAATTCCTGTGTTTTGTGTGTGTGTGTTTGTACTTTTCCAACAATGTGTCTCTTTCTATTCTGACCGATGGTCCACAGAAAAAAATTTTTTGCAGAGGAGGGTGTGGTTAATTCTACAGTCAGTAATACAAGCTTAATCCCTGAATTGTTGAGGATCTAATGTCCTCAGTGGCAATTAAAAGTGGGGTCCTTGTATCCTGTAGGATTACTGTACCTGACCTGGCTTTATCTGGTATTTCATTGGGAGTACTGTCAGATCATGCCTTAGCAGGATTGCTACATGATGTCATTCTCAACTCTGGCCATGATTCTCATCACTACTGACTGCCAGGATTTCTTTGTTGTAGTAGTTCCTCTTGTTTAAACCAATACTTTGTGGGAACATATTCCAGTATCATATCTTAACAAGCCTAAAAGCCTTAGTTTTAATTGACATCTTATGCTTCAAACAGCTATTTCTGAAGGAGGTGGTTTATCAGTTAGCATTTTATAAGGAGTCCTCTTCCTTCTCTTTCTGTGTGCTCCTATTTGTTAAACATTTGTTAATGTTAGCCAGATTGTCTTTATAAGACAGAGTCTCAATAAGTATCCCAAGCTTGTCTCACCTCAAACCTGTGATCTTGCTGCCTCAGCCCCCAGGGTAATGGGATTATAGGTGTGTGACACTCTACCTAGCCTAACATACATTCTTGACTTTTAGTTCATTGAGAGTTATAATCCATTGCCATGGTTGTTACTGCTTTTCATACCACTTTTAATGTTCCTAGTGGGAGACTTTTTACGATGCTTCTTGTTGCCTATCTGATGTATCGCACATTCCCTTGTAAGATAACCCAGATTTACCTTTCCAGTTTATAGAATCACTTCTCCAAAGGGTGTTGTTTTTTTAGTGGATAATAGTTCTTGTCTCAGATTTCTTTTCTGTTGCTGTGATGAAAATTGTCCTAAAAATTTTGCAACTTAAGAGAGAAAGAGTTTATTCTCACTCTCAGTTGCAGGTTATAGTCCCTCATAGCAGCAGGAGCTTGAGGGAGTGGGTCACATTGAGGCCACAGTGAGAAGAAAAGAGCAATCTGAACACATGCATGCTAGTGTTCAGTTCTCAATTTGACCATTTTCAAAATCCTGAATACCAAAGCTCAGACACGTGCCAGGCAATGTGCCCTGTGGGTCAGTCTCCTACATCAGTTAAAGCAATTAAGATAATCCCTTACAAACATTTTCAGAGGCTCGTCTTCCAGGGATTCTAAATTGTGTTAGATTGACAGTTAAAAATAACCATCCCAGAACTTCAAAATAAAAAGCTGTCTGCTCATTGTATTTATTGTTCCTATGTCTTTCTAGTAGACAGTCATGCAGTATCCGTATGAACACGTAGGAATATGTATTTGCATATCTGTACACACTCAGCATTTTAAACTTCTTGTATATTTCCTGTGCCATGAGTTTATAATACTGAACTATTAAGTCCTGAAATGACCTCCTTTAACAAGGCAAAATCTGAGGTCAATCTTCCTCAGTCCATGTCCTTATTTGTTCATTGTAACCAAAATGTTAACTAAACTGACCTTGCCTCCACCTAATGTTTTTGTGACCCACATAGTTGGGTGCTGATAGACAAAACATTGATGTCTATGTGTGACTCCCACTCCTTCCCTTGCCCATGGTGGACATGTTCCTGGTGGTTATTGGGACCAGCGGTCATGCTGTCAAAGCACGTTTACACTTTATCCACTTCCATTCACTGTTTAATGAGTATCCATCTACTTTATGTTTCAGTAAGCATCCCTTCAAAAACAGGATAGGTCAAGCAGTCAGAAATTTTATTTTGTGAAGTTTGTTATAAGTTCACCAGAAATTTAGTGCTAGAGCCAGATATGGTGGCTCATGCCTATAATCCTAGTAGTTGGGATACTGAAGTAAGGGGCGGGGGAGTATATGATATCTCAGGTTCAAGACCAGATGTTGCTATTTGCTACATGGTAAGACCCTATCAAAGAAAACAGACAGGAGGAGGTAGTTTTAGCTACAATGTGTATTACACTTTTATTAAATAAACCTACACTTTCTAGTTATGGTACACTGCCTAATGGTAATTAAAAGATTTAGAAATAGACATGCAAAAGAAAAGTAGAATAAGAACATCATTATTGAACCGTTATACATGAGTACTTTGTCTACTGTATAATAGATACTCCTGTTTGCAAATACTTTATGCATGTAGCTTTATATGTGGGTAAGCTCAACCTTTCCACTATTGGGATATATTCAGATGATTACCTAATTGCTTGTGTGTAACAGAGAAAATCAGAGTTTCCTCTCTATCCAGGAGAAATTTCACTTAATTTTAATGATTAGTTATGGTAAGAGCTATCATGTGTCAAGAAATGCTATTTTATATATATTAGCAATTTTTACAACTCCATGGGAAATGTTACCTTAATTGGTGAAATGAATTAATGATTGCTTCTCTATTTCTAATGTTTATAGTAGCTAATTTATGCGCTATTGATGCTTTCTTCTTTCCAGGTTTATAGTTCGACTTATTCTAATGTGGATTATTTATTTTGCTTCACAGGGATCGAAAATTGTACAACTTGGGATTAAAAGGCTACTACATCAAAAGCAATGACAGTAATACAGGTAATGCAGAATAAGACACATACCCTTTTTTATAAAAATTAGCTGTACTACCATATTCCTGATTATAATTTGTGGTAATGTGTTGTACTTGCTGGCATACATGGTGAATAGCAAATAAACCTGTAATTGTAAACACTTCCTTCATACACACACACACACACACACACAGAGATGCAGTTCTAGAATTTCTGTAAAAGCTCATCTTTTATTTTCCTGATTTTCCTGTGGTTTGTGTTGGCTTGGCTTAGATAGTCCATTGTCTACCATTACTTCCTGATTTGTAGCCATTGAAACTTTTTTAAAAGCCTTTTTTTTTTCCTTTTAATGATATTGGTGTTTTGCCTGCATGTATGTAAGTATACTGTAAGCATATAGTACCCATAGAGGCCAGATAAGGCATCGAGTGGATCCCCTGAACTGTAACTACAGATGTTTGTGAGCCACCATGTGGGTGCTGGGACTCTAACCCTGGCCCTCTGGACGAGCAGTCCGTCCACTGAGCCATGTCTGCAACTTGACTTTGAAGTTTTGAAAAGTAGAATGAAGTCTCTGTCATATTTTTATAGTAAAGGTAGAGGGAGGGTGAAACCCAGGTGAACATGTACAGCCTTTTGCCTGAAGTGATAAGACACTGCAATCTCGTCTGAGTTCTCTTCCCAAACAAACAGAATTTGGTCTGTATTAAAACTTCACTTTATACTCTCTCCGATTTTCCTAGCCTGTTTTTCTTGTTACTCAAAATGAACACAACTGCAGCACAGAGTTAAGACAACTCTGGTACAATCTGTCATAGTTGCCTTTGAAAGACTTTGATTTTCTCTAAGATAGGATGAGGCAAGGTTTCATACTGTGCTCTAAATAAGTTCTCTAGGCACTAGGCCCCTACTGAACCTGAAAAGCTGTGTTACCGGGACAAGACCACAAAATTAGTTGAGTGATCTTCCTCATCCTGTGCTCACCTGAGCGTTCATAATTTCAATGGATGGAATAGTGACTGGAATGCCCTTCACTGTTTAGATGGCTGTCTTTTTTCCTCATTTAAGAGCCTCTTTGGTATAATTTCATACATGAGGTTTCTTTATTGATGTCTGTTTTTGTTGCCTGATCATGAACTTGGAGAGTTTTTTTTACTAAAAGAAACAGGGGGGAGGGGAGGTGCTTTTTTGTTTTTGTTTTTAGAAACAGGGTATCCTTGTAACCTGTGTGACCTTGGCTGTCATGAACCACTTTGTAGGTTCTCTGTGAGTTTGAGGATGGCCTCAAACTCACAGAGTCCTCCTGCCTATGCTTCCTCCTTGAGTGCTGGGATTAAAGGCACCTGCTACCACGACTGGCTGTTTGCTTTGATTTTGAGGCAGAGTCTCATTATATATTCTGGCTCACCTGGAACTTGCTGTGTAGATGAGCTGGCTTCAAATTTTATTGTTTTGAGTATATAACAGCATTTGTACAAGTGTGGGCAAGTCGTGTAAGAGTTCTGGATCTCAGGTTCTTTAAAATGAGGATAAGAAAACCTGCCTTTGCATTTTTCTCTACAATGAAGCTAACAAACGCTATCTGTAGGAGACCAAGCCTCAGAAGAGGAGGAAGATGGTCATTCCCATAGCACTGCAGAATCACACAGCCCAGATGAAAGTGAACTTGATTCTGAGGCCAAACTCATGAGAAGTATGGGATTGCCAATTCAGTTTGGTAGAGTGTCTACACATGAAAGTTTTGAGGTATTAATCTACTCTTACTATTTCTTATTTTTCATAAAGCAATATAAAGAATTATATTTTTATTTATAATAAAATTCATTCATGGTTAGAACACTTTACTCATTCTTATAACTAAGCTGCAAGTTGGGATATGTCCCACATGTAAATTTTCTTCTGTTGAGTACTTGTAAGAGTCACTTTTTGGTGTATTGAACACCCACACTGGGATTTTGGGTATGGTTTTGGTCATGCTAATCTTCGAACAGACTCAGACTTGATACCATTTATTTGATTCAGGCGTCTATGAATACAAGAAATAAAGTAAAGCAAAAAAGAAGAAAACAACGAAAGAAGTACTTAGATAAAATGTTGTTGGAATCTTGGAGAAATGACTATGAAGAAGATGACCTATTAGCTTCAGATGATCCATCTTCAGTTGAACACTGTGAAAACAACAGAATATGTGAAATTCAGAGGGAAACAAGTACTGAAGCAGAAAGCCTTCCTGTTGATAGTACACTGTCACCAAAGCTAGAGGTCACAGAGAATTGGGAGAAGTATTGGAGTGAGTATGGAGAAGGGCTGCTGTGGCAAAGCTGGCAGGAAAAATACCCAGGTCAGACCCTGTCTTCTGAGCCTTGGAACCTTCCTGATACAAAAGAAGAATGGGAGCAACACTATAGTCAGATTTATTGGTATTATTTGGAACAATTTCAGTATTGGGAAGCTCAGGGTTGGACTTTTGCTGCCTCGCAAAACAGTGATATAGATGTTTGTGCATCTCAAGCAGAGGTTGACAAGAAAGATATGAGCAGCATTGAGGCAGATTTAACGTCTTTTTCATCTTCAGCTAACACAGTTGAAGATGAAAGTCCTAGTTCAAATGATAAAGACCATAATGAAATTATTACCGGAATTAATAACATAGTTCTGACTTCAGAAGAAGTAGAACAGAGAGAGTTAGAGTCCTCTGTGCACTGTGGCAAGCTGCTGAGTGAGCTAAACAGTGGGAAAGAATGCCCTGCCTCTGGAGGAAGTAACCCCGGTAGTGGAACACCTAAGGAAAGTGACGGATCTGGGAGCAGAAGCACAGACCAACCAGCTCAAGGTAGGATTGCCCAGACTCTTTCAGTCAAGTAGTGGTTATCAAAGAACCTCCTTAACACATTAAAGAAAGTGTCCCACCTTATTTTGTATCACAAATAGTATACTAATTACCCATCCATATTAGTAAGATTTGATTTTTATCCTCAGAAATATTTCTTGCATCTGTATCTCTGTAGCCAGTAAAGACAAACTTGAAAATATCTTGGGAATCTAATACACAGTGAACTTAACAGTTTTCCAGAACAAATGAATTAGAATTGGAAGCAAGCATTTGACAGGAAAAATGCATTGCTTATCTTAGATTGCTGGTCTTCTCATTTAGAAATTTGAGGTTGTATTAAGACATGATCACATAGTCAGGCTGTCTTGGAATTTATGATCCTTTAGCCCCAACTGGAAATTTGCTGAGTTCTGTGGTTTTCTATCTCTCTTTTCTCTGTATTGTTATATTCTCATTCCTTTCTGTTTTGATACTCATTCTTTCTTATTTAGTATTTTATATTAAGTTTCTAGTACTCTTCTGTGTATTCCTGATGCATCTGTCTTGGTTTCATTCCTGTTGCTATGATAAAATACAATTTGGTGTTGCTGACAGAACTACCTTAAGGAAGGGAGGGTTTGTTCTCTCTCACACAGTTGACAGGTTTTGGAATTTAAGGCATCAAGACATTGAAGCAGCTGGTCTTACTTAAGCTGCAGTCAGGAAGAAAGCATGTTCATAGTCAGCTCGTACTTTATATGCAGTCCAAGCCCAAGCCCAAGCCCAGGAAATGATGCCACCCAGCTTTTAACCCTGCCCCTGACAAATTACCTATTTAAGAAAATTCCCCAAAGGTGTCCTTAGAGGCCTGTCTCCTAGGTCACTCCAAATCCTGTCGTGTTGACAGTGGACACTGACCATCACAGATTCTCTACTTATTAAAACAAAAGTTTGCAATATATTTATTGGTCAGTATATTAGGCTAGGCTGTGTTGGTGCCTTATGTTATCCTTTTTATTCTTTTCCCTAGTTCTACTTTTTTTTTCCTCTTCAAACACAATAAAACTTCTCAGTCTCTGCCTTCTATTATCTGCCTTTTAGTTATAAATACATGTTGGTTGGTTGTGATTTGCTCCTTTTTGTCATCCTTCAAGGGCAGTGAGGATTTGAAGTTTTAACATACTTTTATTTTCCCATTAAGATGAAAACATAAAGTCCATGTACATTTCCATGTCCATGTGATTTCCACTTTCTGTCAGGGACACTGTCCAGTCTGCCCCTGTTCCCCCTCTAGAGGCAGTGGGACCTAGGATAACAGAGCCAGTAAACGAGGTGGACTGAAGTCTCGTGCAATGACCAACTTTATTCAGAGCCTCAGACAGTTTATACTCTGAGGGGTGAGAAGAGTCGCTCAAGTAAAGTGTACAGTCACAAGCATAAGCCGCACATGGCAAAAACTTTTTTTCTATAGAGGCATAAACAAATAATGATAGCCACTTGTAATGAGCAATCTGAAGTAAACTCACCCCTCTCCACTATACCTGGGAGGGGCGTAGAAACACATTCCAAGAGCAATTCCGTTTTTTGAAGAAACTGAGATCACAAGACACTTCGTCTTTTGTTCTTAAGAGTTTTCTCAGAAGCACACAATTCTCCTCACACTGCTCCATCCTTAGAACTTGTTCTGACATGTTGCTACCTTAACAAGTATGCCTTACAAAGTCAGTGAGATGGCTCAGTAGGTAAAGGTACTTGTCTGACAGCCTAAGTTTAATCTCTAGAGCCCACCTAGTAGAAGAGAGACCTGCTCCCACAGTTATCCTGTGGCCTGAAACTCAGGTCATGGCACACCAGCTCGCCATCCACACCACACAGATTAATTGATTTAAAAGAAGAAAAGAATGTGCCTGCCAGCAGTTAACAGTTACCAGAATGGTGACACTGTACTCTGTAGGATACTTGATATGTATCTGGACAAACTAGTTTCATTTTGCTTTTTAAAGCATAGTTGTACTTCATTTACATAGGAGATGAGGTTATCAGGGGATTTCACTGCTATGCATACATCAGAGGACACTGAAATATAAACAGTTGAATTGTGATAAGAGCTCCTGAGGCCACTATTGAATGTTCAAATATGCAGTGGCATCCTTGACCAAAACATTATTATATATTACTATATGATTACATCATGAGACCTTAAATCTTACAGTCATAGCATATAATTAGTTGCCTTTGAAAATAATAGAAAAGTTGCCACATATCAGGGAAAATCCACTGTGTTCTCTCTCCCTCCCCACCCCCCCTCTCTTTTTAGAGTTGCAGGAGTCTTCAGGAACAAATACAAATAAAGACAGACCACACTCCAACAGGGCTGATGGAAATGAGAGTGAAGATGATCCACCTGAGCATAAGCCCAGCAAAGTGAAGAGAAGGTAAGTTACATATTACCTAGCCTGGCAGCACTATACTGTAAGGAAAAGAGAGATCGATTAGTAAGACTTTTAGACCCAGAGTCAGATCCTAAGTCTACTACTCATAAAGCCTAAATAAAATTTAGTTCCCCGTCTACAAAATGAGACTGATAGCAATTTTTGTGAGATCATTAGGTTGACTGAAGCTGTCTCACAGTATATGACAGTAACTACCAATGAAGTACATAACATTCAAGTAGTGATTAGGTAACAGCCCAGCCCACCCTGCACATGCAGTTGAACTTCTTTCTTATATATATATATATATACTAACCTATTTCTGAAATAGATTTCAATCAAATGTTCTTATTGAATGCATAGGAATGCTGAGACAAAGGTAAGTTCTTTTCTTGGGTACTTAGGAAAAGATCTTTAAAGCAAAGATAACTTTACCCAAGACACTGCTCTTTCTGTTTACCACCTATACAGTACAATGTAGAATAATGTAAAGTCAAATGTGCCCCAAGTGCTAAAACTGGAGCAGTAGGTGGAGATATTTCTTTGTAGTGTTCCCTTCTTGCTTTTAGTCTGTCTGGGACGCCATCTGAGGTGGTTCTCTCCCCAGTTAAGCCTCTAGGAAAACCCTCACCAACATAGCCAATGGTGTGTTTTTCAGATGTTCTAAGTCTGGTCAAGTTGGCAGTAAAGACTAACCATCCCAGTGTCTACTTGGTAGATTCTCTTAGGTTATCACACCTTTTTTGGTTTTTTTAAGATATGTTTTCTTATTGCCTGTTTGTTTATATTCTGAGGGTAGTATGTGAGGTATCCAAAGGGACCGGAAGTAAGGATCAGATCCCTTGGTGCTGGAGTGACAGGTGAGCTGTTCAGTGTGAGTGCTGGGAACCAAACCCTGGGCTTCTGAAAGCACTTTAAGTATTCTTTTAACTTCAGCCATTTTTTCAGCCCCCATATCTTACTCTTCTTAGTAACATTTCTTCTGCAAAAATGTTTGGTTTGATTGGTACTTCTCAAATGTGTCCTTTTATGGAGACCTCTAGAGAAATTACTCCAGAAAATTAATTTTGGCCTTCAGCGAAGATTCCATAGAGAGATTCATTTTTACACCATCTTCAGTAATAGAGGTAGAATACTTTAAGAATTTAAGATTAAGGGCTGGAGGATGGCTCAGAAGTTAAGAGCATTTGCTGCTTTTCCACAAGACCTGAATTTGTTTCCAAGCACCCGCGTCAGACAGCTCACTATAACTCCAGCTCTAGAGGCTCTGAGGCCTTTGTTTTGGCCTCTGCTGGCACCAGTATTCATGTGCACATACACACATAAAGATAAAAAGACACACATACATACAATTTAAGTTAAAATCTTTAAATTAAGAGTATGAATGCTTGCTAGAATGTTTCAAACACTGCTGAGTACATTAAGTTATCCAACAAATCCTGATTAAAGTGCTTTGTCTCCATGTTATGGTTTTATAAGGTACTATTCATACTGAAAGTCGTGGCTTATTATTGTTTCTTTCTTTTCTCTGTTTGTTTGTTTGTTTGTCTGTCTGTTTGTTTTAGTCATGAATTAGACATCGATGAAAACCCAGAATCAGAAGTTGATGACAATGGTGTTCTTCTAGGATTCAAGCATGGCTCAGGACAAAAGTAAGGACTGTCAACTTCTAGAAATCCTAATAACTTCAACTACCTTCAATCTCTTTGGCATTCATATAGCTAATATGTAATACTGTATTTGATAGCATTGCAAATAATAAACACCCACTTCTCTTGTTAGTAAGACTTAATAGTAGAAATCGTACTATATATTCAGTATATTCCCAGTACTAACTCAGTTGTACCTAGTAGCAGCCAAATGTTACTCCAGTCTATTTCACAGATAAAACAGCTGTTAAGTCACAGACATTTTGACCTAGTCCAGATCACATTCAAAGAGAGAGGGTTTAAGCTCAGATCTTAGAACTTCCAATTATGATCTGCACTTGGCATCTCTTTGTACTTCTAAAGGCTAAAAAGATGTGAAAATTTGAAGTTTCACAACTAGGTACGTAGATTACTTCCTTGTTTAGACGTCACTAATGTAGAATGCATACTTTACTGTTTGCTTTGCTTTGTTGACATGCACAGTACTTCCCTAATCCCATATCTGGGTTGTTTCCAAAGATCTAAGTATAAAGTCTGTTATGCTGCATCCTATTTATTCTTTCCCACTCCTTGATGGGGAAGTCAATACATTATATGGAGATACTAAAAATTGTTTGACCAATTGCCTTCTAAAGGGCTTTTGGCTTTTTTCTGGTACATAAAGTTGCTATGAACATTTGTGTGTAGAGACCTGTTTTCTCAGATTAAATGCCCAAGTTTTAAAAAGAAATATGAATGAATAGATCATTATCCAAGAGTAAATGGTAATTTCATGTCATGACAGGAAGATTGAACTGAGTGAATAAAATAGCCTTAGTATGACTGTTTAGGTCAGTTTGGTCCATTTTTGAGTTTTTGTGTTTCTAAACACTCAGACATTATGTCCCAGTAATCTGTATGTTAGCAAATTAAATAAACTGTGCATCATGAATTCTGTAGGAAAAGAAAATGAGATCTGCCTCATATTAATGTATAAATTGACTTCAGCTTAGTTCAGAAGTTCATGCATATAATTAAATGTCTATAAATGGCTTTGAAAGTCAACTGCTTAGGTAACTGAAAACAATAGTGGTTTGTATAATCATTTTAAGCTGAGGAGCAAACTAGTAAAAACTATTTGGGAGTCTTTGGTGTTTAGGGTTTTTTGTTTTGTTTGTTTTTCCCCCATGGGGAAATTTTTCTAGAACTTAACATGAGTCACTTTTCTTGGTCTGATCCAGATATGGTGGAATTGCAAATTTCAGTCATCGACGGGTCAGGTATCTAGAGAAGAATGTGAAAAACAAGTCAAAGTACCTGGATATGCGCAAGCGGATGACTGTGAAAAACAAGCACGTGCTATTCACTGAGGAGCCTAGAAAACCGCTTGTCAAGAAGAGTAAAGTGCGGAGTAAGGTGGGCACAAGCTTGCCTTCTGCTGAAACAGAATCACAATTTACCACTTGCCTCCTTAAAGTTGTGTTCAAATGGCAAGTCTCACCCTCCAAGATTGAAAGATAACTCAAATATTTTTCTACTAGCTTTACCAATTTGAGGAAGGGAGAAGGAAATTAAGGTAATATGAAAAAAGGGTGTTTGAAAACTAAAAAGGTAGAGATCTAAGAAGGTAAGTCAGATTATTTTGCCCACGTACCACAGGCAAAGACAAAGGGAATTTTCTTAACCTGTTTCACAGAAAGGAGAATCCTAGTATAGATTCTGATGTGGTTTTAGACTACGAGTCTGGATTTTGAGCTCATTCAAAGATTGATCACACTTTGAAAAAATAAGCTTGACCTAAAAGTGTAAAGTACAAGCACAATTTATACATTCGCACTGTACCCTGATAGTTTCAAGACCCCTCTTGGACTTTGCTTTCAAGAAATGGGAAGCAAATGTATTAAGAGTATCCTTTGATTGGGTGAGTTATCCTACTAAGGATGGAGCATCTATGAGGAGCAGAGCCTTCCTTCATTGAGGTTGCCACCAGCACCCTTTAAGGACAAGGAACACAATCTCAGGGTTCTGAAGGACTATGTTGTACCATCACCTACTTTCTTAAGCATTCTGGCAAAGCATGCTATGAATTGATAGGTAGTTTCTTTTTCCTTCTTTGTTTCAGATTGGTTAAGGCTGATGATCTTTTAATGAATATTTTTATGGTCCTTTTTTACATATGAAATAGACTTCCTAGAGTCAGTCTTTTAAGACCTTTTGTAATGTTTTGGGAGTAGTAATTCCCATATATTTACCTATAGATGAATAAAGAAACAGCTGTATATAATGGCTGCACTGTCCTTAGTTCTCTTGGGTGCAGATAGGTGGCACTTCTCAGAGTATGAAGTTTAGTTTATCATTTGTCTGCCACTCCTTGAAATTTCCTAAATCTGAAGGTTCATTGTACAGCAAATGCAAGGAATTACCTCATCCAACCTTGGGCTACTGTACCATTGTAACAAACTTATTTTGTTAGAACTTACCAGCTCTGCTCTTCTTACTTATTCTGAGATAGCTCTGATTTGGGTTTTGTTTTATGTTTAGGTTTATTTATGTTTCTTGAGTATTTTATGTATATGTGCACATGTACCATGTGTACACATGCCTGTGTAGACTAGAAGGCATGAGATCCCGTGGGGCCGGAGTTAGGAACTGCCATGTGGGTGCTGGGGACAGAACCAAGTCCTACAACAGCAGTGTATGTTCTTATTTGCTAAGCTGTCTCTGCAGCCTTCACCCATCTTTCTTGTACCTTCTGAGTTTATTTTAAAGACAAATTGGCACTATTTTGTTGGTGCTGTGTAACTTCTTTTAAAGGAATTTTTTAAGATTATAGGATGTTCTGCTAAATTCCAGATCGCCCAGAATTACTTGTAACTTGTATGATACATGTATTTCTCTGAGCTGATAATTATGATGGCTTGTTATCAAGTCACAATTAGTAAAAGGTGAGAAGATTATTTTGTCTTTATAGTTAATTGATGTTCTTTATGGTATCTTACAATTTCAGGTGGAAAAATTCCTAAAATGGGTTAATGAACCAGTAGATGAGGAAATATCACAGGAATCTCTTTCTTACAACAAAATGCAAGACATTTGCACAAGCAGTGACTCAGAGGAAAAAGACCTGTCCTTGGAGAAAGCTGATGACCTGATGGAGACCAGAGATCTGGATGCTGAAAAATGTCAGACCATCTCTTCAGCCAGTGAACTGGAAGCAGAAAAGAGTGAAGGGGGCTCCTTGGTAGCAACTGTTCCAGAGAAGCAGAGTGGTGTAACTGAAGAAATAACAAACTCTCCCCACACTGAAACAGAAGGTAAATAAATGCAGTTGCCCTTGTGTGTCCTTTGTTCACACTTTGATAGCATTTATACCTCGGGATTCTTTGAAGTAGAGAGAATGTATATTAATGTGAATGCGCTAATGGTTGTGATGGGCTCTGTGAGTGTTCCTCACTTTTTGGTTCATCAGGCTGGATCAAATCCAGGTAAACATGGAAAAACTATCTGTGTGAACCTTGATCTCTGCTGTCACGCTGTCCCGGCTGACAGTGGTATGTTCCTATTGAAATTGCTGAAGCACCCCATTTTCGTCTTGATAATTCCTTTTTGTATTGGTTTGGGAAGTCTTGATAGAACATTAACAAAATATATTTGTATTAGTTGGCACTAATAAATATGAAAACTAACAAGTAGCCAAAATTCTTTTGTAAATACAGATGAAAGTGATGGAATATCGCAGGTGTTTTTACTTAGTTCAGGATTCATTTTGTTGAAATGCTCCATGTTTGTTCTTCTGTAGCAACTATATTATTGCCCTTCCCTTTAACTGTTAGAGTAGCTTCATCTTTTTTTTTTTTTTTTTTAAGATTTTATGTGGGGGCTGGAGAAATGGCTCAGTGGTTCAGAGCACTGTCTCCTCTTCCAAAGGTCACGAGTTCAATTCCCGGCATCCACATGGTGGCTCACAACCATCTATAATGTGAAATGATTCCCTCTTCTGGCAGGTGTAAGTGCAGATAGAATACTCATATACATAAAATAAATCAATCTTTAAAAAAAAAAGATTTTATGTAATTTATGTATGTGCACACAGAAGAGAGAATCAGAGTGCATCACAGACAGTTGTGAGCCACCATGTGGTTGTTGGGATTGAATTGAGGACCTACTAGAAGAGCAGCCAGTGCTCTTAACTGGCAAACTATTTCTCCAGCCCATAGCTTCATCTCTTAGTTATGGTCACTGTTGCATCAATGAAACACCGTAACTAAAGGTAAGTTGGGGAGGAAAGGGTTTATTTGGCTTACATATTCTGAATCACAGTTCCTTTAGGGAAGCCCAGGCAGGGATTCAACCCAGGCTGGAACATGGAAGCAAGAATGCAAAGAACATGATGGAGTGCTGCGTACTGCCTTGCTCAGCTTGCTAATAGCATCCAGAACCCCAGCCCAGGGCTGGCACCACCCATGGGCTGGGACCTTCCACATCAATCAGTAATGAAGAAACTTACCTACAGGCTTGACTACAGCCCCATCTTTTGCAGGCAGTTTTTCAGTGGATATTCTGTCCTCTGAGATGAGTCCAGCTCGTGTCAAGTTGACGTAAAGCTAAGCCAGCACACTTAATCTAGTGTGGACACACATTTGCCTAAGTCTCCTGTCTATCTCCTGCCTTTTACACTATAGACTTAAGGTGTTTTATGGTGTTTCATTACCAACGATAAGCTGATATTCATATGCCACTTGGATTCTTAATCTACATGTAGCTGGCCGAAGTGGGTGAAAACAGTACTTTTCCCTCAAGAATTTTGGTTGTTTACAATGACCTGATGTCCTATTCTTAAAAACATTTAAACATAACAGAGCTTTATTTTTCAGTTGTAATCTTGGTTTAATTCTGTTGCAGCACCCTACCACTCTTCATCCTTTTTTTATTTTTCTTTTTTTTTTTTGTTTTGTTTTTTGAGACAGGGCTTCTCTGTGTACCTTTGTAGACCAGGCTAACATCAAACTCACAGAAACCCACCTGCTTCTGCCTCCCTGAGTGCTGGGATTATAAGCATGCACCACCAAGTTCAGCCCACTCTTCTTTAAACATTGCTGCATGGCTGCTTCTAATCTTCTAGAGACTGAAACCTAATACTCAACTAATAATTGTTTATCTAAATTATTGACTAAATTTGACCATACTTCAGAGGCATCTTATATTCTCTAAAATTTATATGGCCAGTGCTAGAATTCAGCTGGCCTTGGAAAGATTTTGTCTTTAAATTTAAAAAGGCTAAGCCTATTGGTGCATACCTACAACATCACCTTCCTTCTCAGGAGTCTAAAGTAAGAGGGCTACAAGTTCAACATGAGGCTGGACAAATTAAGAACCCTACTCAAAATAAAAATTAAAAAAGCGATTGAGGATGTAATTCAGAGTGTTTGCCTACCACAAGATTCAATTCCCCAGGCCAGCGACAACAAAAGAAGTAAAGAAAAACACTTACATTTCTGTAATTCACCAACTAAAGCACTGTTGTGGCTGTCGATAATTTTGTAATAGTGTCTTAATTATACAGGCTGAGTATTCTGTATTTGACAAGATGGAGACCAAATGTATTTCAAGATTCTGGTTTTGGAGGATTTCGAATGTTTAGTTGTTATCTCCTATCAGTGGTGCAGGTGAAGTTAGTAAAATACTATGCATTCATTCATCTGTTCTTGTGTAGTGATAAGAACTTAGAGCTTAGAAGGCTAGAGAGAGGCTCAGCAGTCAGGCGCACTGGCTGCTCATCAAGAGGGCTTGGGTTCAATTCCCAGCACCCACAGAGCAGCTTACAACTATAGCTCTGGCGCCAGGGGTTCCAACACTCTCACACAGATACACATGCAGGCAAAATAGCAATACACATAAAATAAAAAGAAATAAAGCATAAAGGAAGAATTAATAAATGCCAGGAACAGTGCAGCAGCAGAGACCAAGGTCCACACAGGTAGAATTTTCTCAAGCTAACAGGTTGACAAGCAGGCTTTGATCTAAAGTGGTGCTCTTGCTCTGTACTTTTCTGTGTCACTTTATGTGTGCTGGTATAGTCCAGAATTGTGATGATTTGATATGGCTGCTTCTTGGGGATTCCTTTTTTCATTCTCTTTACATACTCAGCATCTGTATTTTGTATTTTATTTAGTTGAAATAAAAAAGAAGAAAAAGAAGAAAAAAGGCAAGAACAAAAAGATAAATGGTCTGCCACCTGAAATAGCCTCTGTTCCAGAGCTGGCAAAATACTGGGCCCAGAGATACAGGCTGTTCTCTCGTTTTGATGACGGAATCAAGTTGGACAAAGGTGAATACAGGAGAGGTGTGCTGTGAGGCTTTGTTTAGATGCCACTTCAGATACACAGAAAAGTTATAAATCAAAAGTTTCCTATCCTTTTTACCTGGATATAGATATTTCTGACATTTACAAAATTCATTCTGTGTGCGTGTTGTCTTTTTCTGATCCAGTACCATGTCATGCCATTCCCCATTTTTAATTTTGTGTACATTTTCTAAGAACAAGAGTTTTGCTGGGACTGGGCCATAGCCCATATTAGAACAAGAAAATAAATGAAAGATAGTAAGTTATCTCTGGAATCCATATGTTACTGTAAAGGACCGTGTTGTGCATTAGTTTGCATGTTGCCTTAGCTTCCTTTAATCTGTAGTAGTTCCTCAGACTCTCATTTCCGGGGCTTCACTTGAGCCAGGTGGGCCCTCTCCCACTGAGGCAGGCCCCGCGCATGATTTTGACATTTTTAAGGAATATTGGTGCATTGTTCTGTGTAGTATCACTCAATTACACTTATACAACAATCTATGTTTAATTTTAGGTTTAATCGGTATTTGTAGCATCTTATACAAGGTAGCAAAAGTATGTAGGTTATAAAAAAGAATGTCTGATGAAGATATACCTAATATAGAAATTTATGATTAATTAGCACTGAAAGCTTGAATTCTTCATTGAATTTTCCTTCTCTGTCTTTGTTTTTAAGATTTTTAATTTATTTTATGTATATGAGTGCTCTGTTCTAATGCATACCAGAAGAGGAAATCAGATTTCATTGCAGATGGTTGGGGGCCACCATGTGGGTGCTGGGGATTGAGCTCAGGACTGCTGGAAAAGCAACCAGTGCTCTTAATCGCAAAGTGATCTCTTGGCCCCCCCCCTTCTCTGATCTTAAAAAGACTGAATTTAGTCTCACAGCCTGACACTGATTTTCATATTGCGACTAACTAAATATCTTTCTTTATTAACTGTCAAAATCTGGAGGCCTTGATATATTTTGGAGTGTTGGTGATTCTGTGCCACCTATATAATTTGTGATATAGTGTGTGCTACAGAAATTGCATGGAAATTTATTAGGGAAAAAAAAAATAAGTTTACCCTTCTTCAGGTGGGTAAACTTTTAGTAAGTAGTTAGAACAGGAAAGCTTACACATCATTTTGTTCAAAGAAGTTTCTTTCTGAGAAAAGTGGGCTCTTTCTGGTAGAAAGGAAGGGTTGTATTTTCTTTCCTCCTGGTAAATGTAGCTTCGTTTCTGAAGATGACAAGGGTTCTGCTATTCCTATTATGCTAAAGCAGGCTCCTGGTCACTGGCTATTACCCTTTGTTTTTTCTGATATTTAAAACATGTACATTTGGCATGCACACTGTGGACAGATTTACACACATAAAGGCAAAACGCTTATGAAATAATAATAAAATTATTTAAAAACATAAATGTTCCCAAAGTGTCAATAGAAATGAGTCATTATCTCTCTGATGTGAATAAAATAATTGAGAAACTCACCATATAGGAAGCAGCTAGCCAGTTAGAAATTAAGCAGTAGTTAGTGCCTTAAAGAAAAAGTTGTGCTTATATATGATTGGTACAGAAATATGGATGTCTTACAAATGAATCAGGCATTAGCCACTTTGTAGAGCCTTTCTCTAAAGCTAGGTAGTTTGTATTTTTTATGTGTGTCTGGGCACAAGGTGTGCCCAGAGTGTGGTGGAGAGACGAGGGCATCAGATCCAATAGCGCTGAAGTTAGAGGTAGTTATGACCCACTACCCTATGTAGATGTGGAACTAACAGGCCCCTTAAAAGAGCAGTACAAGCTTTATTTATTATTAATTACAGTTTATTCGATTTGTATCCTAGCTATAGCCCCCTCCCTCGTCCCTTCCCAATCCTACGTTTTCTCCCTCTTCTCCTGTGCCCCTCACCTAGTCCACTGATAGGGGAGGTCCTCCTCCCCTTCCATCTGACCCTAGTCTATCAGGGTCTCATCAGGAGTGGCTTCATTGTCTTCCTCTGTGGCCTGGCAAGGCTGCTCCCTCATCAGGAGGAGGTGATCAAAGAACTAGCCCCTGAGTTCATGTCTGAGACAGTCCCTGTTCCCATTACTACTAGGGAACCAACTGTGCTGCCATGGGCTACATCTGTGCAGGGGTTCTAGGTTATCTCCATGAATGGTCCTTGTTTGGAGAATCAGTTTCAGAAAAGAACCCTATGCCCATTTTTTGGTTGTATTGCTCTCCTTATGGAGCTCCTGTCCCCTCCAGGTCTTTCTGTCTCCTCCTTTCATAAGATTCCCTGCACTCTGCCCAAAGTTTGGCTATGAACCTCAGCATCTGTTTTGATACCCTGCTGGGTAGAGTATTTCAAAAGCCCTCTGTAATAGGCTCCTGTCATGTTCCCTGTTTTTTCCCTCTTCCAATGTCCACGCTGTTTACCTTTCTGAATGAGGATTGAGCATCTTACCCAGGGTCCTCCATCTTGATTAACTTCTTTAAGTGTACAGATTTTAGTATGATTATCTGTATTATAAGGTACAGGCTTTTAACAGAGCTCTTAACTACTAAGCCTACTCTCTAGATCCAAAACAGAAGTTTTTTAACTTGTACAATATGATTTCTTTTTCATGCTTGGATTCTTGGAATTGAACATTTTGCAAAAATATTCTCCTTTTACAGAGGGCTGGTTTTCGGTTACTCCGGAGAAGATTGCTGAGCACATTGCTGGCCGTGTCAGTCAGTCCTTCAAATGTGACATTGTAGTAGATGCTTTCTGTGGAGTTGGAGGAAATACCATTCAGTTTGCCTTAACAGGGAAAAGAGGTAATATGTTCATGGCCAAGAACTGCTTTGCTTCCAATTTATGCAGAGAATGTTCTTTTTTGTTCATATCTTTGATGAGATTTAATATATAATTGATAATTTTATACCAAATATTTAAGCAGGAGCTTGCTGTGTTTATTATTCATCTTGAATACTTTGTTTAGCAAGTACTTCGTCTGTATTCATTTAGTCAACAGTCACAAATTACATCTTTTACTATCTTTTGAGACATAAAAAGATGAGTAATTGCACAGGATTTTACGGACACACCTACTAATTTCTGGAGCCAAGATTCGAGCACTGTATAAAGATAATAATATGTAATCAATCGTTAGAGTCAATGAGCAATGGATTGGGAAAACAAGCTTTATCTCTGACTCAGTGGCTTTATGACTCTTGACATAATCCAACTTTGAAGGACACATTGAATTCACATGGTCTTAGGATACTTTTCAACTGTAAAACCCAAAGCTCCAAACATTCTGTCTGTTTGGATCAGTGAGGTAACTCAGCGAGCAAGGGCTTTGCCACCACATACATAAATAAATAAGTAAATGCTTTTAAAAATTAGTAGAGGGCTAGAGAGATTGATTAGCTGTTAAAGAATAGGCTTGCCACCAAAAATAGAAATTAGTGGAATGTTCTCACGGACTGTGGGAACGCATATGAGCACACGAGACGAGAAGGAAAGGTGCAGATATGTGGGACTGAAACGAGCTGCGGAGATACCATACCTCCAGCCCTCAAAAACTGTGTTCTAAATACCTGGGACTGAAGTGTGGTCTGATAGAGCCCTTACCTACAGTGTGCTGGGTTCGTGGTTCATGTGTATGTTATCCCAGCACTTTGGCGATAAAAGACAGCTGGGTCATGCTCTAAAGATACTTTCTCCCTTGTCTTAGTATTATACCGAGGGTTGGTGGCTTTCATTTTAGTGGATTTCAACAGAATCTCAGTAATTTATATGAACTTTTTAATGTTAATTGGGAAAGCAAAATATGAATCTGGAAGCAGAGTAGAGAAGTCAGAAAATGATGGACTAAATTTGCCCATTAGTTTCAAGACCAGAGCTGATAATATGGTCTTGATTCTGCTACGCTTGTGCTCCAGGCATACAGAATATTTGCTGACTTTACCTGGTCTCCCAGTAACCTAGGTAAAAACAGCTTTCACATTTACCAGAATAGTAATTATTTTCTTGTCCTCCACTAATTCAAGATCTTAAAATTCTCAGGCTCTGTTTTTCAGATAAGCCACATGTACATATTTTCAAGCAATTTTTTTCAGGTGATATATATTTAAATATATATAAAATATTTTTCCTCAAAAGTTATCAAATTCTCCCTTTTAGCATTTTGTTATAAGGCACTGATTACAATATGATAAACAAGTCCAGAAATTTTCTGTAAATATCATGAAAAATGTGTATATCATAGATTAGTTTCTTAATTGATGAGGTTTTTGGCATGGTTTATGTAGCTTAGCACACATTTGGTAAAGAAAGATATGTAATGTGGATCTTAAAGGAAGGCTAGTGCCATGTTATTATTGTTAATTCCCTCTATAGCAATGGTTCTCAACCTGTGGGTTGTGACTCCCAAAGGGGTCATACCAGATATTTACATTATGATTCATAACAGTAGCAAAAGTAGATTTATGCAGTAGCAGCAAAAATAATTTTATGGCTGGGGTCACCACGGTGTGAGAAACAGTAATAAAGGATTGTAGCATTAGGAAGGTAGAGAGCCACTGCTTTGTAACCTCTTGATGTCATTTTATCACTTGCCTTTACTAGACCCTAGGAAGAGAAGGAAGCAGGCAGCTAACACTGGGTCTTCTGTGGCAGCATGTGGGACTAGAGACCTTGACTTAGTGTAAGGAAATTGGTCTTTTCTGGAAGCCAGCACTGAGCTTTACATGCAGGTAGCATATTTATAAGCATTTATTGCTCCAACTATACGCAGCACCCACACCCCCTCCCCAAAAGACCATGCTTTGGATGATGGCTGGGCAAGATAACATGGAAACCTGTTCTTTGGATAGTGTTTTCTTGGTACAACTATATATGAACCCTTTTAATTTAGATTAATTTTAACTAAACTTTTTATTTGTGCATGTCTCTAAAGCCTTTTCTTTAAGTGCTTTATTCATAAAACCATCTCAGTGTCAATGACCATTTTTTTCTCTTTTTGTATTTTTAGTGATTGCCATTGATATTGACCCTGTTAAGATTGATCTTGCTCGGAATAATGCAGAAGTTTATGGGATAGCAGATAAGATAGAGTTTATCTGTGGAGATTTCCTGCTTTTGGCTCCATGTTTAAAGGCTGATGTTGTGTTTCTAAGCCCTCCTTGGGGGGGTCCAGACTATGCTACTGCAGAGACCTTCGACATTAGGACAATGATGTCTCCTGATGGATATCCTTTGGAAGTCCTAACAAATGGTTTCAGAAAGGAAAAGTCTGTCTGTGTGTGTGTGTGTGTGTGTGTGTGTGTGTGTGTGTGTGTGTGTGTGTGTGTGTGTATGTGTGGAGAGAAAGGTATTAGCTAATCACATTTGATGAATTCCTTTGTATTTTACACAGAAAACAGTTCATGTGGAGCCAGCCAAATGTCTCAGCTGGTAAAGGCACTTGCTGCACAAACCTAGCAACCTAAACTTGAGTCTCAGAACCCATGTAAAGGTACAAAAAGAAAGTTTTCCACTGATACACCAGGAACAACGTACACATACTGTAATAATAGCAGTAATAACAAAAACAAACACTGTAAAAATGTGTATGTTTGACAAATGTACACTGTAAAAATTATGTGTCGGTTGATCAATAGATGTACTATGTATGGATGTCCATAGATCTCTGTCACTATTTAATTTTGCCATTGTAAAGCAAGACATAAGCCATAGCTCCTGAGAGAGAATGTGGAAAAAGCTGGATTTGCTACAGTTTCATGAAGGATAGCTGCTGATTCATGATATAAATGCTGTACAGACAAATTTCCAATGTCTAGCTCTGCCTTACTAAACCTGCCTTGAGAATTATAGATGAACTTACTATTTGGAATTAGTAGAAACTGAAAGTTTCTTCAGAACGTCAGGTCTGTGGAAAGTGATATTCAGTGTGCAGAACCTTATACTAAAGCAGCTAAATCTTCTAATAATTAGGGGCTATTGCTGGATTCCAAATCTTGTGTCTAATTCTTTGGCTGTAAATATGTGCACTTGATGCATAAAAAATGAATATCTCTTTCTGCTCAGAAATTTAACTTTTTATCCTTAACTGTTTGTTACCTTTGAAATTTTCAGGCTTTCCCAGAAGATCACTAATAATATTGTTTATTTTCTTCCAAGAAATGCTGATATTGACCAGGTAAGTCATTACTAAGGAGAGTCTGTGCGCCTCTGCTTATGTGTTAGGAAGGGCGGACAGACAAGGATACAGGGTAATTTCCGTACTAGAGAACCTGCTGTGAGAAGTCCCTGTCTTGTCTCTCCCATCCCTCTACCACCATAGCTCCTGAGGAAGAGGATGAAGTTGGACTGACAGGATGACTAATGATGTCATGTTACAGAGACTGCATGGCAGCTGTCCAAGACCTGTAGAAGAATTTTAATTCAGAACATGGCTGCTCTGGCAAAAGATCACATCCAAAGACCTAGGTCTATGTGGTCCACCTGGAATACAAACATGCCTTTAATCCCAGGAGTCAGGCAAGCAGACCTCAAGGCCAGCCTGGTATAAAGCAAGTTTCAGTTAAAGAAAAGCTTCTGTGCAGACTTAGTGCTACACACCTCTAATCCCAGCACTCAGTAGACAGAGGCATGGAGGTCTTTTGAGTGCTAATCAGTTTGGTTGAGTTAATGAGTTGAGAGGCAGTGCAGTGGAGTTGAGTTCGTGGAAGTTTAGTTTGTGTAATTCAGAGGCAGTTTTTACAAGCGTTTTACAGAGACAGGTTGAAGAGAGAACAAGGTAGACACGGGTGAAGACAGAATGAGCCAGAGACTGAGAAGGAACAGCTGAGTTGAACCAGCCAGCCAGAGTTCAGAAAGAACTAGAAAGGGTGAGCTTGTTCTGTAGAAAGGATGAGGTTATTCAGCAGTACGTCTCAGAGGCTGAGAGCATTCTAGGCTTAGACTAGATTGTATGGAGGTTAGAAGCTTCAGACAAGGCTTAGATTAGCACACAGAGGCAGTAAGCCCAGAGACTACAATTACATCAGGAGAATAAAGGCCCACCTTTACTATGTTTTAGAAAATAGTAACCCTGCTAAAGAGGTAAGATCATCCCAAGGTGTACTGGTTCATAATGCCAGCACTTGGCAAAAACAGAAGTGTCGCTGTGAGTAGGAGGGGAAAGAAGGAAGCAGGCTGCCTTTAACTTGACTAGGAACAATTTTAACTGTCCTCACCATCTCTTGTCCTTTTCCTGGAGTACCTGTTTACCTCATGTTGGTCCTTTGTATAATTTTACTATTTTAGACTTTACTTTTTCCTTCTAAATCACCTGTCTGCCCCTTCAACTCATGTATGTTCATTTCTTATCAAATTCAGTTTGTATGTTTTACCGTGTTTTCCCTTTCTTATCTAAGAATCTTAAAGTTTTGGCCGAATAGATTTTTCTATCCACTAAGGATAATCCTAATCTACTAAGAAAAATTCCCTATTTTATTTTCTGGGATGAGGCCCAAACATAAATTGTTTTTAGCTCCCCGGGTAATTATAATGTCCTCCATAGTTGAAATTCTCTGGGTTATAAAAATATTAAATGAAAAAGCTGAGTGCTTAGACTGAGTTAGAGGGAAATGAAATTGTTGTTATTTATGATCTGCTTGGCCAGGCATTAAGCCTCCCAAGATAGTACGTGTGACTGTCATTCACATTCTCATCAGCCTTCATGTTGAACCTATTATGTAACTGCTTTCTAGACTTAGGCAGCCGTGATGCTACAAAACTGTCTCCTAAGAGGCTGTATGATCTTCATCTGCTAAGTCTTGGTCCTTAATAATACATAGACATACTCATTTTGGGTATTTCAATAGCAATTACCACCCCCTTGACACAGGGTTTCTCTGTGTAGCAGCCCTGGCTATAGTCTATGCTGGCCTTGAACTCAAAGATCTGCTTGCTTCTGCTTCCCAAGTGCTGGGATTAAAGGTGAGTGCCACTACTGCCTGGCTAGAAAGCCAATTTTAATATGAAAGTTTCAGTGATTAAATTTCTTTTAACACAAAGAAAAATTAGCTTGCTTTTTACTTTTGTTTTTGCCCTCAAAATCTGTCAGAATTAGACTTAAGGGAACAGGCGAGATGGTTCCTTTGGTAAAGAAAAGTGAGTGAGGAACAGTTGAAAAAAGGAAAATACCTGGTGTCAAACTCTGCCCTCTGCACAATACGTGTACACATTTTCATACCCCTCACATCTCACTTGTATGTGAGTACCCATGTGGACACCATCCACAAGCATACATTAGACTCCATCGCTCCTTTCTTTTCTGCCTCTAGAGGGAGTAGTGACACTAGAAAATGGTAAAGGAAATTGCTTGGTGTGAACTGTAGATGAAATAACTGCACTGGGAAGTCAACATTTTTTTAGCAGAAAAATATATCCATGTGTGAGGTTTTTAACATGAAAGGAGATAGAAATTCAAGCTTGAAAGTATGAGGAGTTGGGTATGAGCCTGCCGTTTGAAATTCAGGCTGCATCTTTCTATAAATATATCTGTAGCAGGCATTTAATTTCCATTTCAGAGTGGATATGCTACATTCTAGTCACTACTAAACTGAGTATGCACATAGAACCTGTCTTAGGAAATGTTCCATGTAGGAGATGATACCTATTGATCTTTTTTTTTGCTTTTTTTAACCAGTAAAATATTTTTTGAGTGTCTTGTTTCCTTAACCTCTCTTCTCGTTTCCTTTTTCTTTTGGAGTTGTCCTAGAGTATGTATCCTTCGTTATCCAGTATCTCACTATAAAACCAAAACTAATTTGTTCAAAACATCTTATGTTCGTTGACTTATAAGCAGGAAGGTAGATAGGTAGAGAAGAATAAGGATGTTATTGAAAATATTTCTAGAGGGTTTTTTTTTCTTTTAAAGTGTGTCTGAATGTATGCTATGTCTATGTGGGTGGCACGTGAAGGCAGAAGAAGCATCAGAATCCTTAGAATTGTGGTTACAGGTATGAGCTGTCCAACATGAGTGCTGGAACCAAACTCAAGATCAGCAAGGGCTTTTAACCTGAGCCTTTTTTTTCAGCCCTGAAAACATTTCTAAAACTTGCTCTGTAAAATCTAGTGTGAATCTGAATAACTGGAAACTATTAGCAAATTTAACAGTCTCTTAAATGATTCTGTTACTTGGAAAATACTTTGACTACAACTGAATTCAGTTCACTAGCATTTTTAAAAATAGAAAAATAGAGCCTTATTAGTTTCTAAATGTTACAATTAATGAAAGATCATATCAAAATATTCTGAATTAAACTAACAGTAGAAATAGATTTTAAAACCATATCCGTGTGGTAAATACTGTGAAGTCATTCTAGCAGATGGGAAACCCTTACTTCAGGCCCAGATACCAGAAGTGTAAGTGGTAGGGGTGGGTGTACAGAGGGACCACAGACTTGGAAGTAAAATAACTGTGCCACATTGTAGCTATGCGCCATATGGCAGCTTGGTGGATAGTACCTCTGGTATTCATACGAGTCTTCTGCTCATGCTATTGGATTAATCTGACACTGCAGAATATGCACGTTATCTTACAGCCTAATCTCCTGAAGAATTTACTGATTTGTCTAGCCATCTGCCACATATTGCAGAGCCAGCACCTTAGGAATTTTCTGCCTCCCACGGGCAGAATATTTACTACTGAGAAAAGCAAGATTCATCAGATCCTGCAGTAGTTGGTCACCGTGATATTGGGGAGACAGAAGCTAAAGTGACAAGATGAGCAAAAGAAATTTTAAAAGAGTTTTTGGGGTTTTTAGCATTCTCACCAGGTAGAGGTATTTGCTGACAAGCCTGACAACCTGAGTTTGATGTCCGGAACTCACATGATGGAAGGAGAAAAGAGACTACCACAGGTTGTCCTCTAACTGCCGCTCATATACCATGGACGATGCACCCTCACTCAAGTAATAATTGATGTTTCTTAAATTTAAAAACCTGCCAAATCAGTTCTGCTTCATTTCTATTTGGTTAAAAAGACAGTAAAGTGCTAAGAATTGGAGCAAGAAGAGAGCACTGTTGCTAGGCTTTACCTGTCACACTTTGCTCTTGTGCTTCTGTTTGCTGGCACCCAGGTGTCTAGATCAGTTCTTCTTGTGCAGATAGATAATTGTGACTGCTTGGTAGTCTTTATTAGCCCTCTTGTCTCTAGTGCATTTTTTGCTAGACAATTGGAGCAGTGTTGTGCATCCCTGAACTCCGTATGTGATCCTTCTCCAGAAAGACACTGAAACTGAAGGACCTTAAACGAAAAAATCAGGATTCCTGATGGTTTGGTATGTGTTTGTCTGGGATCAGGCTGTGATAGCTAGTAAGGGAGAAAGCTGCAGAGCTGGTTATCAGTCACCTGGAAACCAGCATAGATGATGTTCTATTGCCTGCGAGAATGTTATACCTGGCAGCTGATGGTGGGGGCTCTTTAAAATTGCATTTATTTTAATCAGAGCTTGGTGGCATTAAAATGATGTGCAATGCTGTTGGCAAAGATTTGTTTTAAGTGTAGAAATCTCATTCCTGTTTACTATGTGCAGGAAAATGGAGCCGATTTTAATGGAGCTGAATATTACCTAATTACCCAAATATAAAATATTTTCTTCTTTGACTGCCCCCTGCATCTGGTCTTATGTAGTTATTAGTCGAGTGTAACAAAGCAACAATCGGGACTAGTGAGGAATGCCCTGACTTGGCACTTTTTTCTGCCTGTGGGTTCTGACTTGAAAATAAAGGTGCTTGCCATGCTCACGAACATCACTGATCTCTTCGGTAGTGCAAGACATCACACCCAAGACTCAAGCACAAATTTTTGTACAATAGTTCATTTATGAAAGTTAGCATTTTACTTTTAAATCTTCTGTCTTGACATTGTTTATCTTCAGTTGTCTTCACTTTGCTTTTTTTTTTCTTATTTCTCCTTCCCTAATATTGTCTCAAGTAAGATTTCAGTGATGAAAACTCAGTACTTAGTTCTAATTCTAGTCCAGATTAATTGTTAATGTTTTTAAGTATACATGAGAGAGACAGACAGACAGACAGACAGCATGCACATATGTGCGGGTACTTGTGCAGGTCAGAAGATGACATCAGAGCCTTTGGAGCTGGAGTAACAGGTGGTTAAGAGCTGCTCTGTGTGCTGGAAATGGAACTAATATCCTGATTGTCTCTACTGCCCCTGGTATCACTTTTGATATGGCTAACATGTAGGGAATGTGCCGAAAGCATAGAATGTAATCTTGATTTCGTTTCCCATCTTCCATTCTCCTTTATTTTCCAGCTTGCCTGTCTTTTCTGCTCATTCTCTCTCTGTGTTCATTCAACCTTAAGAACTAAGTAGCATTTTGTCAGTTAAGCCTGCTATTGAAAAATAAGGGCAACTCAAACTTGAAAGCATTAATTTCCTTAAAGCACAATATTTATTTTACTTGAGTATGAATTTAGTCCATGACTCATTTTACTTTTAATGTATATGTGGTTGAAAAAGCAGGAAATTCTAAGGTTAGAAGTTGGATTTAATCAGAGTACTTGAAATAACATGTTGTTGACTTAGATTTTTTGAGTTTTCTCGTTCTGTGCTTGTATGTAGATTGAGTGCTGGATTGTGAGCATTCCTGAAGGTGGATACTGTGTTCCCTCTGTCATCTGCTGTACTCTACTCCCTGTAACAACAACTGATAGTGCTCTATTAGTAATTGCTGAGTGATTTATGAACTCTTGCTGCTGACCTCAGAAAACTCTCAGCTCTGCCCTTTCCCTTATCCTGAGTTCCCTCATGCAAGGTCCCTGGAAAGATCAGAGAAGTACAACCACTACTTAAACTTGAGATTATATTTATGGTTTACATCAGAAATAATAATTATTTTACCGCCTTTAATTTTGGAGGGAGGATTAGAATATTAAGAATATTGTTGCTACTTTAGTTCAACAGCTTTTTAATTTTGTATGTACATGTGCTTATGCATTGTGGGCTTTTGGGTGTGTAGCCCTGGCACTCCTAGAGACTCTCTGGTCTCCATCTTGTTACTCTGTTTCCTGTTCCCATGGTTCTATAGATGCTGCTACTATACCCTGCTTTTCAGGCCAGTTCTAGGTAGATCCCAGATCATCAAACATGTGTAACAAATGTTTTTCCCCTTAAAACCCTCCGTCTGGCCTCTTTAATTGTAACCAAAGTTGACCTGAAGCTCACAGCATTCCTTCTTCCTCAGCCTCCTAAGGATTGGGATTATAAGTTATGCACCACCACACATGGCTTTGTTTGTTTTTTATTTTTTTAACATTTTTATTTTATATTAATCACAGGTTATGTACTTTGTATCCCAGCCGTAGCCCCCTCCCGCATTCCCTTCCTATCCCTCTACCCCTCCCTCATCTCCTCCCTGCCCCTTTCCAAGTCCACTGATAGGGGAGGACCTCCTCCCCTTCCATCTGACCCTAGATTATCAGGTCTCTTCAGGACTGACTGCAATGTCCTCTTCTGTGGCCTAGCAAGGCTGCTCCTCCTTCGGGGCAGGAGGGTCGAAGAGCCAGCCATTGAGTTCATGACAGAAATAGTCCCTGTTCCCCTACTTGGGTATTGAGCTACCATTTGCTACATTCAAGCAGAGGTTCTAGGTTATATCCATACATGGTCCTTGGTTAGAGAAACAGTCTCATAAAAGACCCCTGTGTCCTGATATATTTGGTCCTTGCGGAGCTCCTGTCCTCTTCAGGTCAAACTAACTCCCCCTTCTTTCATATGATTCCCTGCAGTCTGCCAAAGGGTTGGTTTTGTGTCTTAATATTTGCTTTGATACTCTGGTAGGTAGAGTCTTTCCGAGGCCCTCTGTGGTAGGCTCTTGTCCTGCTCCGTGTTTTCTCCTACATCCAATGTCCATCCTATTTGTGAGGATTAATCCTCTTACCCCAGGTCCTCTTTCTTGTTTATCTTCTTTAAATGTATAGATTTCAGTATGTTTATCCTATCTTAGAGGTCTATGTAAGTGAGTATATACTATATGTGTCTTTTGCTTTTGGGATACCTTACTCAGGATGATCTGTTTCCAGGTCCTACCATTTGCCTGAAATTTTCATGATTTCCTTGTTTTTAATTGCTGAGTAGTATTCCATTGTGTAAAAGTACCATAATTTCTGTATCCATTCCTCAACCGAGGGATATCTGGGTTGTTTCCAGGTCATTACAAATAAAGCAGCTATGAACATAGTTGAACAAATATCCTTGTGTACTTGAGCAGCTTTTGAATATGAACATTCCGTGCAGATCTAGAGCTACAGCTCAGTGGTTAGAGTGTTTGCCTATCATACATAGATCTCTGAATTCTATCTGCAGCACCACAGTGGGTATGGAGGGTGATGTATATCATAGAATGAACTGTTTCTTCCCTATTTTTATATCTGAGTTGTTTCAGTCATTCTTACCTTCCACCAGGTGTCTGTGCTGTATAATATGCTGAGATCAACTGAGAACCTTTCTTTTACAAAATACATAACTTGCGTTTTGCTGATGGCAGTTTGTACCTGTTCATAGAACTTGGGCCTTCCCTTTCTCTGCCACTTTGACTCCTGTTCTGCCTGTGTGAGCCTGTCCACTGCATTCCCCATTTCCTCAGTCTTACCAATCTGATAATCTGATCTCTGATTAATAAAATTGTGTTAGAAGGTAGATATCTCTTAAAATGTTGAGTGCTGGATGAAAATGAACTTAATCTGTATAAGAACTTAGGGTTCTTATTTGCTGGTTTGAAGTGTTCCAAAGACCAGTGCAATGTTGTCAGAACAAAAGGCTCCTTTGCAGCTAATAATTCCTATTGGCCAATTATTTGATTGGCATCCTTAATATTAACTCTGTGAAAGAGCAAATGCTTTTAGGTCCTTGAGTCAGTAGCTATGTTCTAGTAGACCTCAAAATCAGTGATACAGACAGATACATAAATATATTTAAGATTCAAAGTAGCACAAAAGAACAGTGGGTAGAGAAGTTAATCAAAGGTGGAGAACCACAAAAGAGAATTAGAAAAGTGCAGCCTCTACTCAAAAACCAATAAACACTGTTGAGCAATTGAGTTACATGAAGATGGTAAGGTGAGCAAGAAAGCAGTTCTTAGGATAGGTGATAATGCTCAACATGTAAAGGTGCCTTCCACCAAGCCTGATGCCTAAGTTTAATTCCTGGGACCCACACAAGTTGTCCTCTGCCATCCACATACAAAGAAAATGAATAGCTTTTAAAAATAAGCTTCTTAGGAAAGTAGGTTATTAAATGCATGTGCAAAATAGACATGGCATTGCAGGTTTTGTCCATTTTCTCTTCCTTAGTTTATGCCGTGTTTAGAACAGCATAGCATAGTGAACTGACTCATGTCAAAGCAGTCTAAAAGAAGCAATTCTACAAATTCTGTATTAATGTGTAACTTGATGAGTAGCAATAAATGAGATGCTTCTTTATATAAAGGCAGTCTTCCTTTTACTGATGGTATAGTTGGGCTTGGGGAGCTGTCTTCTTGAAAGTCGTGTTTGTGCTGAGCATGATGGTGGACACCTTAATCTCAAGAGGCAGGATATGAGTTTTGAGGACAGCCTGATGTACATGGTGAGAAGACCTGCCATAGCCATTTAATGAGACCATGCCTCAAGAAGAAAGAAAGAAATTAATTCTGCTTGTATGCATTACTTATGTGTTTATCCTCACAGGTGGCATCATTGGCTGGTCCTGGAGGGCAAGTGGAAATAGAACAGAATTTTCTTAACAACAAATTGAAGACAATCACTGCATACTTTGGTGACCTGATCAGAAGACCAGCCTCTGAAGCTGAAGTGTGATGCTGTAAAGCACAGAAAGATGATGTGGAGTGAGACTGGCATTCAAGTGAGAGACACTGGGAAGGTCTTCCTAGGCCCCTTGATATTGTGTGAACGTGATATGGAAACCTGTGAGTTTTAAAGAATGCTCATGACATCGTTTGATATCCATGGGTAATGTGAGCTGAGCTGTTTTAACTTTAAAACAGTAAGCATCAGGTCGAGTCGGTGCAGGGTGCCTATAATGCCAGCACTTTAGAAGTGAAGGCAGAAAGATCATGAGTTCAGGGTCATCCTTTGCTGCCACACAACTCAGGGCCAGCCTGAGTTACATTGTGAGAACTTGCTTCAAAAACAAGAAATCATAAAAAGTCTAGGCATGTCCCTGAGTTCAAATTAAGTGCATCTGTGTGCGTATGTATGTTTTTATTCTTTAACTATGTTTTGATTTAACATCATTGTATGTAAATAATTACTGCTTTTTTAAAATGCAAAGAAAAACCAATTCTGCCTACACATTTTTCCCCTATTGAAATAATGTTACCAATTTAATGCTAAAACAAAAAAAAACTCCCACCTTTTTACCTACCGTTTATTCAACTATCTAAAAATAATCGCAGTTAATGGTATTTTCGTTTTTACTTTTTTATTACATTTTTATTTTGTCTTCATGTGTGTGTATGTGTGTGTGTAGCAATCAGAGGACAATTTGCAGGCATCTCTTCTCTACTTCCACCATGTGGGGTCCTGGAAATCAAGTTTAGGTCATCAGGCTTTATAGCAAGAGCCTTCCCACGGGTGCCCTGCTGATAATTCTTCTGAAGAACAGACTGTAGTATACCAGTGTGTCCTGGTACCGTTTTCCTTTGATGCACTTGCTGTTCGTTCAGTGCCTTCCCTTTTTGGATACTTACTGTATAGTTTATTAAATAGCTGCTTGAGAGAAAGAAAGTGAGTGTGTGTGTGTGTGTGCGCAGGCACGTTTGTGTGCACATGCACCCATGTGTACACAGATGCTCTCCAGGGGAGAGTGTTGGGTCGCTTGGCGCTGGAGTTGCAAATGGTTGTGAGCTGTCCAGTGTGGTTGCTGGGAAATGCACTTGGCTCTCTCTCCAGCCCAAGACGCTTTTTTTTCTTTGTAATCAATGTTTTTACTTTTCTGTTTTGGTGTGGTTTTTGTTTTTGTTTTCAGATAATCTCATGTAACGCAGACTGCCCTCGTTTTCTGTGTAGCAGAGGATGACGTAGAGCTCCTAGCCCACCGACAACCTGCCTTATCAGTGTATCTTGAAGGCCGTTTCAGTACATACATATCATACATGTCTGTCTACCTCATTTTTTAAATGGCTATCTTGTATTCCATCGTCTGTATGTATAAAATATTCTCTACTGAGAGTCACACAAGCTGTTTTTATGGTTTTATCATTACCAACTGTTATATATTTACTGTCTTTCCGTACAGTATTTGCTGTTAAACAGGTATTTCAATTGGTAAGTTTCTAGAAGTTAGATGACCGCTGGGGTTTGTGTATTTCAGTCTTGTTTTTGTTTTTTAAAGGCCAAATTGCTTCAATAAAGTTGAGCTTGCTTTTAGGTTTATTTATCTCAGTTTGTTTTATTTCCTTGCTTTAGCTAGAGGTTCTCTGTGTGTGTGTGTGTGTGTGTGTGTGTGTGTGTGTGTGTGTGTACAACTTTCTGTGTATGTGTCACCTACAGATGCTTTCAGGAGTCAGATCTCCTGGAGTAGGCGTTACAAGCGACTCTGAGCCCCAAAAATATTTGGGCTAGCTGGAAATTGTTGAAAATAAGGAGAATGATGAACCAAAATAAAGAATAGTTAAGCATTAAGAGGGGTTTCCTAGGACTGAAAAAATGACTCAGTAGTTAAGAGTGAGTACTGCTCTTGCAGAGGACCTGCACTCACTTTCCAGCACCCAGGCCAGTAAGCTCACAACCACCTGTAACTCCACCCAGAGAGCTTTACTTAGGTGTCATCTTGAGAGAAACCTATTATGTAAAACTCAGCTAACTGGTGCCTGAGAACATAGGACAATCAAATTAGCCTATCTGAACTCAACTTTTACTGTCTCGGGTGAGAGATGACGTGTAGTGACATGTAGAGCTAGAATGCCAACACTTAAAAGAGCAGGGAGAGGTAGCCCACCAGTACCTGGAAACAGACGTCATCAAATAAATGATAGTAAGGAGTTCAGCAGCCCTGGATATGCTGTCTAGTTTTATGTCAACTTGACACAAGCCAGAGTCACTGGAGAGGGGGAGCCTCAATTGAGAAAATGCCTTAATAATATCAGGCTATATACAGGCCTATGGAGTGAGTATTCAGTGGCTGATGTGGGAGGGTCCAGCCCATTGTGATTGAGGCCGTCCTCAAGCTACTAGTGAAAGCGGGATGAGCAAGCCAGGAAGCAGCACTCCTCCATGGCCTCTGCACCACCTGCTTCCAGGTTTCTGCCCTGTTTGAGTTTCTGCCCTGACTTCCTTCAGTCATGGACTACAATGTGAAAATATAAGCCAAATAAACCCTTTCCTTCCCAACTTGCCTTTGGTCATGGTGTATCATCACAGCAATAGTAACCCCAACTAAGACACTGGGCCGGAAAACTGTAATAGACCAGCCTCTAGAGCCAGCCATGAGGTTCAGTGCTACTGAGTTTAAACTTCAAAGCCCTAGTGTAAGACTTGGCATCAGAGCTTCATCCACTAGCATGGTGATGAACATTTAATAGACTTTGAAAGTATGCGAGCAATTCTGCCTGTACAGATTTCAGTGATGGGCTGGCTTCCCCCACTCCCCATGTATATGAGAACCAATTCCCAGCCATAGCATAACACTCCAAGTCAGTCTGAACTGGAGAGTCTGGGAAACGAATGAGAACCTATCCAGACCAGACTGCAGAGCTCAGTGTGGCCAGCAGAGGCCCTTGGTAAGGTACAGAACTGAAGCCTGCTCCAGCAGGCCTCAGCTACCTGACAAAAACAAGCTTAGCTATGTTTTGGGGAGAGAATCTACTCCAACATTTAGTATTTTTCCCTTGTATTTTTCTAGTTATTTGGTTTGGGTTTTATTTATTTTTATTATTATACTTTTGAAAGTATTTTTTACTTTATTGAATTTGGGGAAATGTTTAATGCAGACAAGTGCTTTGCTTATGTATATGCTCTAATGAGTGCCTGATGCCTATCGAGGCTAGGAGGGTCTATCCGATCTCCTAGAACTGGGGTTACAAACAGTTGTGAGCCTCATGTGGGTGCTGGGAACCAAAGCCACATCCACTGCAAGATTTGACCTCCCAGTGCCATGTTTTTGTGCTCATGTATCTTCTTTGAACTATTGGTTTCCTTTTTATTCTCTGTTCCATTCGTCTAGTTTTGTTTATACATGTTTTTCATTATTGGGTACTTTTTATTCTTACCATCTTTATTGTCAGAACTTTGTGCTTTTGTATTTCCTTAGTTTTGCCTTTGTCTCCTCATTCCTACAGTGATATTCTTCTCTATTCATTATTTTTCATCTTTACTCGTTTTTCTACTTTCCTCTGATCCTATCCCTTTATCTCATTCATTTACTATTTTTATTTTTAACCTGATTAATCTTTGTTAATACTTTTAACTTCTTAGTTTACTGTATATTAGTACATTTTTAGTCATTGGTTATATGTTAGTTTACTTGATTTTAACTGTATTTATGAATCTTGAATGGTTTGGTACTGCTACTGTTAGTTTTCTCAATGAATGGTACTGGAGATTAAACCCTCTAGCTATTACTGAAAGAGCCTCCGATGAAACCAGAAATTACATCCAGACTAGTCGATGCATAAATCACAACACAAAAACACAGTAAGGCCACTGAAGTAGTTCAGCAGAAAAAAGCACTTCTCTTATATTTTTGTTTCTAGTGTGGGAGGAAAGGTTTATTTATTTCATCTTAACCATAACTCCAGGTCATAATCTGTCACTGAGGGCAGTCAAGGCAGAGGCCATTTCCTGACTTGTACAAAGCTACCTTTCTTACACCCCTGGCCCAACTGCCTAGGGATGGCATTGCTCCCAGCCTAGGCCTTCCTACATTAATTAGCAATCAAGAAGATTCCTCACAGACCAGTCTGATAGCAATTCTCTCAGTTGAATTGTTTCTTCCCAGGTATGTCCAGTTGACAGCTAAAGCTAGCCTTGACGTCACACAAGCCCAACAGCCTGAGTTCAGGCCCTGGAACCCACAGTGGAATGAAATAAGCAGTCTGCTAAGTTATTCTTAGACTAAGCACCCACCATGACATACATACATACATACAAACACACACCAAAAATAGGTTTAAGAAAAAAACCAAAACAGTAAATATGAAAAGGCAAGTCCAGCAAAAGGCTCTTGACTCCTGAGCTGTGGAGTTCAGAGACAAATGAGTAAAACACTAGATAAAGATCGCAAAAGTGTAGCAGCAAAGATGGTCCATGACCCAAAGATTGTACAAGCAAGAAAATAGTTAAGGAAAAGGAGTCCCTTGCCTGGAGACAAAAGCCAGTATTCAATGAGAAAATCAGCAAAATGAAAAAGGGAAAAACAAAATGGCAATGTGAATGAACTCACCTACGTGGGAGATAAATGTAAGAAGAAAATTTAGATTATCTGGGACAGAAATGTTGGAAATTAGGATCTATCTGTTAAATACAATGGGAAGCACCAGTCATAAAGACTATCAGACGCTGCATTGTCCTCCTCTGGCCTGGTGCAGCCAGTCTTAGGAGAACTGATAGACTAGGATGAGATGAAAAGGGAGAAGGACCTCCTCTATCAGTGGACTTGGGGAGGGCATGGGAGGAGAAGAGGGAGGAAAGGTGGGATTGGGAGGGGACGAGGAGAGGCCTATAGCTGGGATACAAAGTGAATAAACTAATTAATAAAACAATAAATTTTTAAAATGCTACATAAAAAAAAAGGTTATCAGATGCATTAAGATCTATCCCAATGGGGCATACACTAGCCACACATCATTGGCAATACCTCACAGTAACGTGTGATTTTGCTTGGCTCGGGGCTGTTTATTAGGCCTATTGGAAGAAACTACAAGACAGCTTTGAAAAAAAAAAAAGATTAGATTAGCTTTTGGAGGACAAGTTCAAGGAAACACTGTATTCTGACATCAAAAACTATTAGAAAAACTGCAAAATAGGATGGAAATATCAGAGCTGTAGGTAGAAAAAGGAGCTGAGATGAACACAGGGCTCAGGCTAGGGAGCTGGCTCCTTTGTGAATATGAGAACACGAGTTCAGATCCCTAGCACTCAGGTCAAAGCCAGAGATAGCCACAGGTGCTGTGACCCCAGCTATTTTTGTGGGTGGAGACAGAAAAGTTGATCCTGACTTCAGAGTCAGGGATCCTATCTAAGGGCAATAAAAAGGACCTCCTGGCCTCTGTATGTGCACTCCTGTGCCAAGGTGCCTATCCGCACCCGGGCACTCATGCACATATACAGACACACAAATACTAAACTAAAGACACGGAGAATCCCATCAAGAAATGAAAGGGATAAAAAGTTTCTGTGGAAAGGATGGAGAAGACACATTTAGAACCCAAACAACACCATCGGAAAGAACCTCTCCTTGGCATAGTCAAGATGACAAAACCACAGAGTCTAGAGAGATGGCTCACAGTTAAGAAAGCACTGGCTTTTCTTGAAGATGACCCAACTTTGGTTTCCAGCAGCCACGTTGAGTGACTCTTAACTCCAGCTCCAGAAGATTTGAAGCATTCTTTTGACCTCAAGCACCCACACACATACACAGAAATTGTTGAAAAGTCTTCTAAAAATACAAAGTGAAATGACCTAGTGTGGTGGTGAACATCTTTAATCCCAGCCTTGGTACACAGAGCAGGTAGAGCTGAGTTCAAGGCCAGCCTGGTCTACCAGGTGAGTTCCAGGATAGCCAGGGTTACACAGAGAAACCCTGTGGGGGATATAGATAGATCAGATGGATAGGTAGATGGGTGGAACAAAAGTAGAAGCTATGAGGGGAGACACGCTCAAAGGGAGGGGGAGGGGAGAGCAAGCAAGGGCTGTAATACATGTATGTCCTGAAAGCGATAGAAAGGACTAATTATGGAAAGGAGAGACCAACATGAGGGGCAGAGGGAGGAATGGGGGTGAATAATAACAAATATAATGATATCTATGTGGCAGGCGGTAATGTTAATAAAATATCACGATGAAATCCAGATCTTTGTTGCTAATTAATAATAATAATTTTAAAAGATTATACTCCTTAATTAAAGCTGCATTCAAAGAAGGAAGAATATGTGTTGCTTAATTATTCATCTAAAAAGTGTGTTCAAGGGCTGAAAAGAAGGCTCAGTGGGCAAGAGGACTTGTTGCCCTTGCAGAGGACCCATACAGTGACTCAACTGTAATTCCAGCTCCAGAGTCTCAGTGCTCTCTTCTGTCCTCCATGGGCACGCACATGGTGCACATGTGTGCATGCACAGAAAACACTCACATAATAAAAATGTTTTAAAGAGTCCTTAAATGGTATGTAAATAAAAACAAAACAAAAGTGTGTTTACATTTGTTAAGTAGATAGGAGTGAGTGCATCTCTGTGGCCATTGGAAAGTTTTCATTCTGCCTGGGATAGTCCTGGAGGAAATAAAACAATTGCAGGGATTTTGAGTGACACGGGAACGCCGGGGACATGACTCTTCAGCTGACCAAGGCACACTCAGCAATAGTGTGTTTAAATTCATTGCATTGTGTCCTCAGAAGGAAACAGCAAACACATGATGGGTTTTTCCATAACAAAGCAACACTGGTGAGCGCGCGGGCACTGTTGAGTAGTGCGACTCTGCTCACTTGCCTTGGAATACAAGCAGCTGAACTGCTCATTAAGGATCAAATTAAGTTTTATTAATTTAATGTGAAACATTAACCTCAGTATTCTCCATGCTTCCTATAGAGCATTTTTTAAAATAATGCCTTCAATGCTCACTAATAATTCTCTACAGAAACTCTAGCACTAGACAGGGGTAAAAGCGGGTTGCCAAAATCACCAGTTATTTTTAGCTTTTTGTCACACCCTCTCATGCATGTGTGGCTTTTTACAGTATATGTTCTTATTTGTCTTCCTGAACACATGTGCACAAATGTGTAGAACAAGAGGCCTACCCAAAGCTTAAGTATTCCCGTAGACAGACTGCATTGGGGGAGAGACTCATTTATAGACTTTCATTCATCATTTATACTTGGCAAGAGTTTAGAAGTGCCCTACTCTAGTGTGTGATACTTGATCAAATAAAATTCTAATGTGAAGTTAAATATGTAAAAATGGATTAAAGAGAAACCACTGAGCATCAAGAGACACTGATCAACAAATTTGCTGCCAACACTCCTAAGAACTGGGATTACCATCTGGAGCTGCTACATCATTTTATATTAAGGGAACTAATCTTGATTAATTTTAAATCTGTTAAGTGTGTGTATGTGTGCACACATGCACATGTACATACATGTGTGTGTGTGTTTTAAATGGTAGTAATGGCTCTCAGTTCTTTCACGTTGCTTTTCTAAATAGGTTTTGGCATCCACAACCATTTGTCTCATCACGTACCCATTAATTTCTATTCTTTTTCTATTGCATTCATTAGGATATTGGGAATTTTGTAATAATGACCCTCACTTCTTGCTTCTACTGTCTAAAAAGGTTTTGGTGGTGGTGGTGGTTTGGAGGAAGTTTTTATTTATGTATAAAATCTAAGTCACTTTAAGTTTTCAAATTACTTAATCTCCATTAATCTTATATCAAAATGTATATAGTTTTAGTTCACTACTGTACTTTATGTAAATAATCTTGCCTTATTCATTTTATTCTACTGTAGTTTGGTTTGGCTCAGTTTGATTTGCCTTGTTTTAGTAGCCAACTTAGACTATTTTAGAAGGTTTTGACAGCCTCTCTCTTTATTTTATATTTTATGTGTATGAATATTTTGCCTGTAGGTAGGTATGTGTGCTGCATTCGTGTCTAGTGTCTGTGGAGGTCAAAAGAAAGTATCGAATCCCTTGGGACTGAAATTCTAGGTGGTCGTAGGCTGCCATGTGGGTGCTAGGAATGGCACTTGGGTCCTCCTTAGAACACGTATCCTAAGCTGCTGAGGCAACTTCCTGTCCCCACCTTTCATTTTCTGACTGGGTCCTCGATGACACTGGTTCTATCTGCTCGTTGAGTCATGGTGTTATACAAGGAACACTGGGTCTTGTACCTCTAGAGCAAGATGTTTTGGCTACAGCAGTTTTGTTTCGCTTTGTGTTGGGTTTGATTTTAGATGTAAGCCAGTCTTGCTGTGACACAATTTGGCCTTAGACTCCTGGTTCTCCTTCAGCCACATGCCACCATGCCCAGATCTTTTGGTTTACTTTTAATATCTTCATGAGTTTTTAAAGTAAGTTATAAATCCCTCAAATATACCCTGAAATCTGAGTTTGATTTAGTACTATGAAGTTGAGTGTGTGGTGATAATATTTTCCTTACTTCTTCTTCTTTTAAACATTTCACTTTGGAATAATCTCTGACATAAAAAGTGAGAAAATAGCATAAAAATATTTGTATGTATTTAATTCATCTTCCTAAATATTAGTGTTTCATGTCAGACTACTCAACTCCTATTTCTACTCAATTCCTAAAGTCATCAGCTACTAGCAGAATATTATCATGTCTGTGGGAAGAGGCATATGGTGGTGAAGTCCAGCTACCACATTCCTTCCCTGCAGGCTCTACTCTAACCTCTATTTAATATTTTAATCAGATGAGATATTTATTTTTATTAATTACAGTTTATTCACTTTGTAGCCCAGCTGTATCCCCCTCCCTCGTCCCCTCCCAATCTCACCCCCCCTTCCTCATCTCCTCCCATGCCCCTCCCCTAGTCCACTGATAGGGGAGGTCCTCCTCCCCTTCCATCTGACCCTAGCCTATCAGGTCTCATCAGGACTGGCTGCATTGTCTTCCTCTGTGGCCTGGTAAGGCTGTTCCCCATCAGGGGGAGGTGATCCAAGTACCAGCCACTGATTTCATGTCAGAGACAGTCCCTGCTCCCCTTACTAGAGAACCCATTTGGAGATTGAGCTGCCATGGGCTACATCTCTGCAGGGGTTCTAGGTTATCTCTATGCATGGTCCTTGGTTGGAGTATCAGTCTCAGAAAAGACTCCTGAGCCCAGATTTTTTGGTTCTGTTGTTCTCCTTGTGGAACTCCTGTCCCCTCCAGGTCTTTCTATCTACCCCTTCTTTTATAAGTTTCCCTGCACTGTACCCAAAATTTGGCTATGAGTCTCAGCATCTGCTTTGATACCCTACTGGGTGGAGTCTTTCAGAGGCTCTCTGTGGTAGGCTCCTGTCCTGTTCCCTGTTTTCTGCCTCTTCCGGTGTTCATCCCGTTTGCCTTTCTGAGTGAGGATTGATCATCTTTGTTTGTTTTGTTTTTGGGTTTTTTTTTAATTTTTAAAAATTTATTTATTTTTATATATCAATCACAGGTTAGGTACTTTGCATCCCAGGCGTAGCCTCCTCCCTCATTCCCTCCCACCCTCCCACTCCCTCCCTCATCTCCCTCCTCCCCGCCCCCTCCAAGTCCACCAACAGGGGAGGACCTCCTCCCCTTCCATTCAACCCCAGCTCATCCTGTCTCCTCAGGGCTGGCTGCAATGTCTTCCCCTGGGATCTAGCCAGTCTGTCACTCCCCGGCTTGTATGGGGGAGGGTCAAAGAGTCAGCCATCAAGTTCATGACTGAAACAGTCCCTGTTTCCCTCACTAGGGTCTTCAGTCCGACAATGAGCTATCATGGGTCCCATCTGAGCGGGGGTTCCAGGCCACATCCATACATGGTCCTTGATTGTAGAAACCGTCTCATACAAGACCCCTGTGCCCTGCTCATTTTGGTCTTTGTGGAGCTCTTGTTCTCCCCAAGTCTCACCGACCTCCCCCAGATCTATCATTACTTCTCGCCCTCTGCCAAAGTCTTGATTGCGAGTCTTAATATCTGCTCTGATACATCGCTACATTGACACCCCCCCCCCCCAGAGGTCCTCCTTGGCATGCTCCTGTCCTGTTGCTTGTTTTCTCCTCCACTCAATGTCCATCCCATTTTTTCATCCAAACAAGCATTGATCATACCAACCTTTTTTATTACTTACAGTTTATTCACTTTGTGTCCCAGATGTAGCCCCTTCCCTCATCTCCTCTAATCGCACCCTCCCTTCCTCTTCTTCTCCTATGCCCCTCAAGGATTGATCATCTTACCCAGGGTTGTCCTTCTTGCTTAGTTTCTTTAGGTGTATAGATTTTAGTATGTTTATCCTATATTATATGTCTCATCTCCACTTATAAGTGAGTATATACCATGTGTGTCTTTCTACTTCTGAGATAACTCACTCAGGATGATCTTTTCTAGTTCCTACCATTTGCCTGCAAATTTCGTGATTTCCTTGTTTTTAATTGTGTAAATGTACCATAATTTCTGTATCCATTCCTCAGTTGAGGGACATCTGGGTTGTTTCCAGACTCTGGCTATTACGAATAAAGTTGCTATTATGTCCTTGTTGTATACTTGAGCATATTTTGGATACATGCCTAGGGGTGGTATAGCTGGATCTTGAGATAGCACTATTCCTAATTTTCTGAGAAAGCGCTAGGTTGATTTCCAAACTGGTTGTACAAGTTTACATTCCCACCAGTAATGGAGGAGAGTTCACCTTTCTCCACATCCTCTTCAGCATGTATTGTCACTTGAGTTTTTGATCTTAGCCATTCTGATGGGTGTAAGGTGAGATCTCAGGGTCGTTTTGATTTGCATCTCTCTAATGACCAAGGACGTTGAACATTTCTTTAAGTGATTCTCTGCAATTCGGTATTCCTCAATTAAGAATTCTCTGTTTAGCTCTGTACCACATTTTTTAATTGGATTACTTGATTTGTTGCTTTTTAACTTCTTGAGTTCTTCTATATACTCTGGATATTAGCTCTCTGTTAGATATAGGGTTGGTCAAGATCTTTTCCCAGCCTGCAGGCTGTCATTTTGTTCTGTCAAGTGTCCTTTGCTTTACTGAAGCTTTTCAGTTTTATGAGGTCCCATTTATTGGTTGTTGCTCTTAGAGCCTATGCTGTTGGTATTCTGTTCAGGAAGTTGTCTCCTGTCCCAGTGAGTTCTAGGCTCTTCCCCCCTTTTTCTTCTAACAGGTTTAGTGCATCTGGTTTTATGTTGAGGTCTTTGATCCACTTGGACTTTAGTTTTGTTCAGGGTGATAAATTTGGATCCATTTGCATTTTTCTACATGTAGACATCCAGTTAAACCAGCACCATTTGTTGAAAATGCTGTCTTTGTTCTGTTGTATGGTTTTGGCTTCTTTGTCAAAAATCAAGTATCTGTAGGTTTGTGGGTTTATTTCTGGGTCTTCTATTCAATTCCATTGATCCAGCAGCCTGTTTCTATGCCAGTACCATGCAGTTTTTATTACTATTGCTCTGTAGTACAGCTGGAGATCAGGGATGGAGATACCTCCAGACGATCTGTTGTTATATAGGATTGTTTTTAGGAATTGTGGGGCTTTTGTTTTTTCCATATGAAATTGAGAATTGTTCTTTCAAGTTCTGTAAAGAATTGTGTTGGCATTTTGATGGGAATTGCATTGAATCTGTAGATTGCTTTTGGCCGGATGGCCATTTTCACTATGTTAATCCTACCAATCAATGAGCATGGGAGATCTTTCTATCTTCTGATATCTTCTTCAATTTCTTTCTTCAGAGACTTGAAGTTTTTTTTTTTTCAAACAGGTCTTTAATTTGCTTGGTTAGAGTCACACAAGGTATTTTATGTTATTAGTGGCTATTGTGAAGAGTGTAGTTTCCCTGATTTCTTTCTCAGCCCTTTTGTCTTTGGTATGTAGGAGGGCTACTGATTTTTTTTTTTTAGTTGATTTTGTATCCAGCCACTTTGCTGAAGAAATTCTCTGGTTGAATTTTTGGGGTCACTCATGTATACCCTCATACCATCTGCCAGATGAGTTTTTTGTTTAGCTTTGGATTTTTTGTTTGTTTGTTTTTCGAGACAGAGTTTCTCTATGTAGCCGTGGCTGTCCTGGACTCGCTTTGTAGACCAGGCTGGCCTCGAACTCACAGAGATCTGCCTGCCTCTGCCTCCCTGAGTGCTGGGATTACAGGTGTGGGCCACTGTGCCCAGCTTCAGATGAGTTTCTTTAGTGTTAAAATTGATTTGTAACAGATTTTCAAGTATCACAAAACGACAAGTCACTGCTCTTTTAATGTATGTATGTGTTTCTTACTTTGGGTAGGAAGCAGTGGACTGGGTGGTAGATGATGAAGTTGAATCTTTTCCAGTCTGGGAGTTAGGAGGTGTGACATAGTGTTCTCTGTACCTGTGGAGAAAAAATTCTTAGATGGAGTAGGACTTTTCAAGGTCAACAAATTGGTATGGCATTCCAAGGCAGAAATGAGACTTTACAGCATACAGAGACAAAAGAAAGGCAAGGCAAGGTAGCAAGTCATCAGGAACTAAAGTTTTCCTAAACAGGCTTTTAGACCAACAATATCACTGTATGTGCAGCCCACAGACTATGGGTAAAAAAAAAAAAAAATCTTAAATATACAGGAGACAGGCAAGCTAGCATCAGCCCTGTGTTCAATGCCTGACTAGTTCTTCCTAACCCAATAGGACATCTTCCCAGACTTGTAAAGCAGAGCTGTCTTCTGAGCAAAAAAGTTGGTTAATGCTGGATCTCTGAATGGGTAAGGCACTGTGTAACTGATGCACCGGGTAGCACATTCAAGACTAATATGAGCAAGGATTATCTGGACTTGTGCTTTCCAGTAGACTATAAGGCAAATCACAGATTTCCTGATAGAAATGTAAAAAAGTAAAACCAAGGACTGGGGAGATGGTTATACACGCAAGAGGGACTGAGTTTGACCCCCAGAACCCAGGTTTAAAATTAAAGTAATACAATAATAATTTTTTAAAAAGCCAGGTGTAGAAGTGCACACCTGTCTGCCCTGAGAGGCAGAGACAGACAGATGGCGTAGCCTACCTGAAGAGTTTCAAATCAAGGAGAAACCTTGTCTCAAAATAAAGTAAGTATCGTTCCTGAGGAACAGAACTGCAAGTTGTCCTCTGGCCTGCACACATACACACTAATAATACATTAACATTATTAGGAAGAAACGAATATATTTTATTACGTAAAAAATCACTTCAATATGTATCCAAAATAAATTTAGCTACTTTCTTTTTCTTTCTTTCTTTCTTTTTGTTTGTTTTTTCAGACATGGTCTCTGTGTGCAGCACTGGCTAGTTTGAACTCACAGAAAGAAATCTGCCTGCTTCTGCCTCCAAACCTGGCATAGTGAGTTCTAGGCCAAACAGGACTACGTAATGAGACCCTGTCTCAAATAAACAAGCAAAATAACCACTAAAACAAAGAAGCAAAAGAACATAAAAATATTCTGTAAGACAAACCACATTCTAGACCATAAAAACTGATCTCAACGTTAAAAGCATGTGACTCCGTGGTGATTTTTTCCTCTGTTCTGCAGTCTTACTATATACCCCAGGCTAGCCTGGAACTCACAGAGTTCCTCACTCAGACTCCCAAGTCTCCCTGTGATGAGTGTGCAACACCTATCTGCTGAGTTTCTAAAACTGACATATCTAATTTATATCAAATACCTTTCAAGTACTCATGTGCTCCCCGGGAATGGTTCCCATACAGACATCTGGAAAACAACCACAACAAAACACCATTTGCACAAGACAGCTTTTCCTATATTACAATAGAGCAGTAGTTCTTAACCCTCCTAACGCTGCGGCCCTTTGATGCAGTTCATCACATTATGGTGACCCCATCATAAAATTGTCTCATTGCTTTTCAATGACCATACTTATGCTACTGTTTTGAATTGGAATATAACTATCTCACATGCAAGATATCTAATGTGCAAGCCCTGGTGGAGACCCATAGCACTAAGTAAAGTGATAGGCATTTAAATTCTTAGGTAAGAGAATGCCGTGGGGCTTTAGATCAAAAGTAAAACACTTAGCTCAAATTCTGTAGCTCAGACAAGGACATTCAAATTGTCCTTCCACACAAGAACATGAAAACCAGTCTTTGACAGTATGTCAAGAGTTTGAGAAATTCTAAATTAGGTTTGTGACAGCCTTCAATTTATTCCACTTCAGTTGTCCCAATCAAGTGAATCCATGATTCTTTGTTTTCCATGATAAAGAGTAATATGCCTGATATGTAAAATAGCAAGTGTGTATGCTAAAGGTTGCATTAAACTGTTGCAACTATCTCATTCTGGGCCTTGGCTGGCATTTGTTTAATCCATTCAGGCCTCTGGGTATCCTTGGAACTTGATGCACCAGAACTAGTGGAGAACTCAGCCCCAGGCAGCCCCCACAGCCAGCACAGAAGGGCTGCAGAATTGCCTAATTCTACTCTGTTCTCTTCATTTAAATTGATTTTCTTTAAATTATCCTTCTAGTAAATAAACTGAAAATACTTAAAAATTCATTTTCACAAAGAAATGCTAGCATGCAAATAAATCTTTTTCTTCTCCCTAATTAATAATTAATTAAATCATTAAATGTATAAGCTTCTCAAGCATTTCTAAGCCTTCAGTGTTCACAATTCCAATGAAAACAACCTTCATGTGTCAGTTTGTATCTTATGATGAATGATTTATAAATAGTCATGTCCAGGGCTAGCCTGTTGGGATAGAAACAGTTCCCTCAGTCATGGGCAGTGCTATCATCAGCATGTAGTGTCAAAGCAAAGCAGTAGACAAAAAGCAATGGCTTGGAAGCCTGTACAGCTCACCTCTGGCACGAGCCTGAGGCTATGGCTCAAGAAACCAGGTGAGTACCTGGCATTCTGCACACCACTGTATCCCAGGCATCTGTGCACTGCCTTGTGCCTCTGGTCTCTCTGCACGGTGTGCTGGCCTGAGTAGACTGACAGCTATCAGTTTCTATTGCTCCTTTAGGGTCACTGACTGATCTATCATTTCAACCTGACCTCTGCCCTCAGTCCAGTCTGATTCACTCCACTTGTGTCCCTAGTCTGATTCCTGAAAGTCTGTCCTATGGAGATATTTAAAGTGAATTGGATGCATATATCTGAAGATGTTCCACATATATTTTTTGAAAATTTGAAAGCAAATTTTGAAAGCAAAAATATTCCCTGAAGAAGACTGGCCAAGCCTATAATCTACAGTCAGAGTAGCAGAGTATAGGCAGTCTATATGTGACCACTGAGACTTATACTAGCTTATTCTCTGGCACATATGGCAGTATAGGTTCTTTTTAAAGGACTGGATACAACTTCATGGTTGAACAGAGTGGGCACTGTGACTGATGTCTGTCCAGCTTCTCTAGAGCCAGTGCACCTGAACCGTCCTGTGCACTGCTTGTTCAACCTCAAGGCGACACCAGAGAGCCTAAGAGAGCCAAGGCAGGACCAGAGCCCTTGTGGCAGTTTGTTGTTTTGCATGTACCTCACCGCATGAGCTGTGTTTATGTTCACAAGCATGGGTGTCTATGCTAGAAAATATATTCTTCCTTGGAGAATCTTGCCTTGGAGAAAATCTAAACCAGTTTGTCACAATCATGGCTAATCTCCCCAAAAGACCTTTAACATTTGTTGTTGTTTGTTTGCTCTGTTGGTTTCTTTGGGGCTTCTTGTTATGCTTTGGAGAGAAGCTCTGACAATGTAGACTGTCCTGGACTGCCCTCAGACTTACAGAGATTCACCCGCCTCTGCCTCCTGGGTGCTAGGATTAAAGGTGGGTGTACCATCACACCCAGCATTGAGCTTTTAGAAATGGTATATTGCTCTGTAGTCCAAGTATGGACAAAATATGAATGAGGGTGTGGACAGTCTTTGCACTGTCAACAGAGTCTCATTGGTGCTTTTTAGGGAAACACTATTTAGAAGGCATGAAAAGTAATTTAGAGTCTCATAGTTGTAGCACTTGAAAAAATATATTTTAATACATTTCCAATAGGTCTTAGTCAGCTGTGAAGAGACAGCATGAACATGGTAACTCTTATTAAAGGAAGCATTTAATTGAGGCTGGCTTACAGTTTCAGAGGTTTAGTCCCTTGTCATCATGGCAGGAAACATGGCGTCACAAAGGCAGACATGGTGCTGGAGAAGTAGCTGAGGGTTCCTACACATCCAGATCCACAGGCAGCAGAAAGAGAGGCAATGGGCTAAGCTTGGCCTTTCAAAGCCTGAAAACACACTCCAAGTAACAACATACTTCCTCCCAAAAGGCCTCACCTCCTTATCCTTTCAAATAGTACCACTCCTGATGACTAAGCATTCAGATATATGAGCCTGTGGGGGCCATTCCTATTCAAACAACCACAGTCCCTAAGGTAAGTGATGTCTTTAATATAAAGCATGGTTCCTAGCTAGTAAACAGCCTGCGGTAGCCTCTGAATGGCCTGGCCTCCCTGTATACCCTCTCTTCTTTTCAGTCAGCGTGACTCAGGTACTTTATCAGCATTGGTACTGTGTCACCTCTGAGATTTAAGTTTCAAAGCCACTGGCTTCTGTTTGGACATTCTCCCTCTCCTTATGGTTCACCTGAGAAACCAGCTTTCCACATAGGGACCTCTATGGTGAGTAACTAAGACCTATAAATGGCCGCATGAGCGAGTTTGGAAGCAGATCCTCCCAGAGAGACTCAATGACACTGCAACCCTGTCAATGCCTTAACTGCAACATCACCTAGACAACCAGCTACAGGTTAGATGCTATAATTTAACCTGCTAAGTTTGGAATCATTGGTACTCAAAAACAGATAACCAATACCGTACAATCACCAAGCCTATTATGTCTACTTACGTGGTTTGAATAAAAAAGCTCCCATAGGCCTCATAAGGGGTGGCTCTATTAGGAGGTGTGGCCTTGGAGGAAGTAGGTCTTAGGCTTTGAGGTCTCAGAAGTTCAAGCCTGGCCAGTGTGTCACAGTCTCTTCTTGCTGTCTACAGATCCAGATATAGAATTCTCAGCTCCTTCTCCAGCACCATGTCTGTGTGCATGCGGCCATGCTTCCCACCACCATGTCTGCCTGCATGCGGCCATGCTTACTTCCATGATGAGAACTGGACTCAGAACTGTAAGCCAACCCCAATTAAATGTTTTCCTTTATAAGAGTCTCCATGGCCATGCTGTCTTCCACAGCAATAGAACGCTAACTAAGACAGCTTGATTGACCAAAACAAATTCTAGATTGGGAGGCACATGCCTGTGCAAATGTGCACACCCACGTGTGTGCGGGTGGAGAACAGAAGTCAAGCCACAGCTATCTTCCTCAGAGATTTTTTTGGGCGGGGTCTCTTAGCAAACCTGGGGTTTACTGATGACTGTTCTTGCTGGCCAGTGAGTGACTGGGATCCCACTTTCTCTGCCTGCCAGCACTACCATAGCCAGGCTTTTATGTGGATGCTGAGAACCCAAATTTAGGTCCTCGTGATCTACCCACTGAACCATTTCCCTAAATCCCCAAACTTGAATTTTTCACTTTCTGTAGCATCTTACCAATATAATTAACTGGTAAACAATTGGCAAATCCATCTTTCTCTGCTCCATTCACCCTGATCGATTAAGGCACTCTTATCTCTCCGTCCGTTTCTGCTATGACTACGAACCACAGCGCTGTTTCGTCTCCGTCTGCCAGCTCCTTAGCCAGCACAACTGTGTTAAAACTTTTCAGGTGACTGGATTTACATGACATTGCTTCAGCAGGAATGAGACCTGTCTTCAGACCCCAGCCTAAACAAGTAAACAAGAAAAAACTCTTCAAGGATAGGGAGATGGCTCAGTGATGAAGAGCACCTATCGCTCTTCCAGAGGACCTGAGTTTGATTCCTAGCACCCACATCAGATAACTTACAACTGTCTCTTAACTCTAATCCCAGAGAAATCAGTGCCTCTGGACTTCATGGGCACTATAACTCATATGAAAATATCCCCAAGGGCACACACAATTTAAAATAATAAAAACAAATTCTTAAAAATAATACCTGCTCTATCTGTCTTTGACGGAGAGAAAATCACTCTTGAGTCCTCTTCTCAAAGCGTCTGGCCAGTGTGTCACAGTCTCTTCCTGCTGCCTATAGATCAAGAGGGAGGTCAAAATGGGTCGGTCAAAATGCCGTCTCCAGGCCTCCCCTGTCTAGGCCTCTGGCCCCAGACTGATGCTTTCAGTTCCCCTCTGCCTTTGCCCAGCCTGTCTATCTTGACTGGAAGGTTCCATGTGCTGCACTGCATTAAATACAGCTTAGCTGCAAATCTCAGCTCAGGCTCAGGCCCTGCTCCTTCCCCTGTGGAGACCCCCTGGAAAGCCACCCCCTCTTTCATCTCCTGGGATTCCCTGCACTACCCACCAGCAGAGCCTCACAGGCCTTGCCCCATGACTGTTAATGGAGCTTAGCCTTTGTGCTGAGGCTTTGAGCAGAAAAATGTCTGCTAAAGAGTGAAAACACTTTACCAGTCACAGCTTTCATAGGTTCGGCTGCAGAGATTGCCACTGCCCTTTGTTTTTCCTGAAATACACCAAAATGGCAAAACTTACTTCTTATGGATTACTCCCTTCACTACATGGCAAGTGAAATATTATGGTACCATGCACTTCTTCAGTTTAGAGAAACTGTGATAAGCTAACAACCGCATGACCAGCGAGTTTCAAAACCAAGAGCAGCACACATAATTCTTTTATGGGTGTAGAGAATCAAGATAAGCTCTCTTTGTGTAACCCTGGCTGTCCTGCAACTTGCTCTGTAGACCAGGCTGGCCTCAGACTCAGGCCCGCTGGCTTCTGCCTCCCAAATGCTGGGATTAAAGGCATGTGCCACCACTTTTGGCTAACACAGATAGTTCTTGAATCTGTCTTCCACCCAGAGCTCTCAGAACCACTTCCTCTCTCTCCAAAAGCTCACACATCCACTGATCTTGTTTCTTTCTGCGTATGAGACAGGGAATAGCCAGCCAGCATCGCCAAACCCCTGCATATGCTTTAGAAGCCTTAGCCCAGAAGATTTTACATGAATATTGAATCAGATCTAGAAGATTCATACCCATAAGAACTCTTAAAAGTACTTTTTCTATTCTATCAGTGATAAAAATGGGTGTTTCATATCACCATGTAGTCAATGTTAAAGTAATAACTTTTAACTAATTTTAAGTACTCATCTCCTCTCTCCTTTCCCTTCCTTCAACTCCTCCTTCAGTCCTCCTACTCCTCAAAAATCATAGCTTCTTGTTCTTTATTATTGTTACACACAGGTACATTTGTAAATACAGCCTGCTGAATCCGCTTAGTGCTACTTATATATGTATGCTTTAGGGCTGACTGCTTGAGGCTCTTCCCTCAGCCATTTAGTGGCCATAGCTCTTCATCTATGAGTCCTTCTGAGATTTCCCCTATTCACATTGACATGCCTTTTGATATCGTTTTCTAGGTCTTATTTAGGCAATAATACTGCTGAGATTTCATAAGCGTAACATCCCCATCACTTGTCAACATCTAAGGACAGACTTCCTGGTCCTCCAGCCCATACAGTCTTTCCACCTCATCTTCCAAGAGGTTCCCTGAGCCTTGGGTGTAAAGTTTGTTTTATAGATTTATCAGCAGGGGCTGGGCACCATGGTCAGTCGATCTCTACATTTTAACGTGATAAGGCTTTGTGAAATCTCTCAGAAGTTACGTTTAGGGAAATGGCAGCAGTTGGTTCTTCTCTCAGCCATGGTCTCACCAGCTATGGGTAGTGGACTCGGTGTACCGGGCATGAATTTCCCTCTGTTGATGGATCTTAAGTCCAGTTATGTGGCTGTGATTGTTCCCAGGATATAAAAGCCACTTCTGCTCCTATCTCTCGGTATCTGGAGACAGGCCTGCCAGTGTGGAGATGGCATGGAGGTGGGTCAAGCAATGACTCTGAGCTCACTTTCCAGCCGCATCCAGTCAGGTTTTTTTTTTTTTTACTATTCATACATGAAAACAAATAACTTAAAAAATCAAGTTTTATTACTTACCATTTTTCAAATGTTTATAAAATATATACATTAAATTTATATAATATTATATAAATATATACTAAATTTGGTGTTTGTAATTTAATTTTTAGATAAGTTCTTTTTCAAGTTTTTTTTATTTGTTTGTCTGTCTCCTTGTTTGAGACATGATCCCATTACATAGCCCTGGCTACCATGGAACTCTCTATGTTAGAGCAGGCTGGCATTGAACTAACAAAGATCTTCCGGCCCTGAGACTAAGTGTCTGCAGGAAGACCTGGCCTTTTCCAGTTTTTGGTAGTTTGGATGGCTGCCATATAGGAAGTTTTACAATCATCCCCTCCCACACACCACTACCACTTGCTTTCTCTAGAAAAAAAGAAACTTACTCCATATCATGAGAAACAAAAATTGGAACTGTTAAGCTCAGGCTATGCCCTGCTCCAAGTCATTCCATCTTGTATAAAACTGTTCTCAGGCTGTGGCTTGCCCGAAGACTCCATTTTACAAGCAAATATAGGGCTAACATAGCCCCGGTGGACACAAAAACCACAACCTTGGGCAGCTGGGTGAGTGACTCACTTTTGGAAGTAGAAAGGAAACCAGCCTATATGTTTATTAGGTGAATTAAGTCTGTAGGAGTACATGGGTGTATTAAAATCTACCCATCAGACATGCCAGACCAAGGAAAAGGAGTAGCTCCCTCATCTGGACCCATAAAGTGGTGGCCACCTAACACTACTCTGGTTACATGGCCCCACAACTATCATTTGATACCTGCTGTGTGCACTGAGGACTTACCCCCTGTCCTTAGAGCTTCTGCTCAACTTGCTGTTGACTAATGCTGTCCCGCTGATTGCCTATCTGCAAGTTGTCCCATCTGGGAATGGACCTGAACTAGCTATTTCCTGCTCTCAGCTCTCCACCTCACAACTAGAACAGCTTCATTCTAAAACGCTGACTCCAGCAACTCCAGGCAGCAGCAGTTCCCTGCCAGCACTGGTTTGGTTCACTTTCTTATCAACACAGACTTTCTAAAGCCTCTTAAACTCTGCTGCAAGTCTCTTATACTTATATTCATTCTGTTACCCATATATGTGCATTGGTAAACCAGCCTGCCTCCATATTAGGCTTGAAAACCATCATATAACTAAAACAAAGTAGATTAACTCCTGTTTATGAGTAAATCTGTTTCTCAAGGATTGGGCTACGCCCCACTTATAACCTTAACTATAGTAATGGATCTGTACTGCCTGTTCCAGGAAATGGCAAGCATGTCTTTGTTTCAAGAGGTTGTTATGACCACCCTGTTACTATTTTGTTATTATGACTGCCTTGCAGCGATGTCTTTGTTTCACAAGACGTATTGTTATGCTTCTGTAACCCCACCTATTTGCCTGCCAAATTCCCCATTTGGAAATCATCTGCTTCTGAACTATAAAAACCCTTATTTCACCTATGTCCAATGCTGATCTCTTGAACCCAACTTTGGGGAGAGATAGCCTATGTACGTGAATTTATAAAAGCTTACTTTAATTAATTGCTTGCTTTAACTAACTTGGCCATGACTTGGGTCAATAGTCTTTCTCCTTGAATCTGTGGTATTAGCAGCATATAGCTAGGCTTACCATAGCTGTGTGATATGTGATATAAGAGTGAGAATGATAATTAAGACTGGAATGAAAGAACTTGCATTTACCTGAGCCAGGCTACAAAGATAGGCTGTGGGTTGAAATGGCTAACCTTGCAAATTTACTATTATTCAGTGAATCCTGACATTGTGGAGAGACACAGGTTTGTTTGTCTGTGTTTCAGACATAGCAGGCTATTTGGATGCGTGGAAAAGCAAAACCCATGAAGCAATCCGTGCTCCTCTCGAGAGTATTTATAGCAACATCTATGTGTTATTTCAGTTAATGGCTGTGTGGGATATCATGGTTTCACATGTGTCTTCACATAGTGGCCTCACAAGAATCCAAGATGGTTATGATCACCCCTGTTCTGCAAAGGGACAGACACAGAAAGAATCAGGACATTCCTACCATTGACAAAAGTACAAATAGAAACCATAAACAGTGGGTCTTTGAATGTCCTATGCTTCCGGTATGTGGTACTCTCTGAAGCAAGGGGCTCAAGGGTCAGAAGCAAGTTCTCATAAAAACTGAAACCACAGGCTGGGGGTGTTGCTCTTATGTGCTTAGTATGGGCAGATGCCGTGAGTTCTATTCTTAACCCTACAAAACAAAAACAAGATCCATCTGGAGCCACAACTTGAACTTTCAGCTTTTATTTTCATGGCTTAAGGCCAAGGTTCTGTGCATACTAAGCAAGTGCTATATCTGTGAGTCATTCCCAGCCAAGTTCACGGGTTGCTGCTGGAGTGTATAACCCCTGGGAAAAGACCATAGACACATAATTTTAAAAAAACATATTGATTAGCTGCTAGCAGGATGAACAATCTCTGAGACATATTGAGATTGCCTTCTAGGAGGCATGTGAGGAAGGACTTTTAAAGGGGAAAACCACACGAAAGACCTTCAATATCTATGAAAGCACCAAAAAAAAAAAAAGTTCTGTCCTGCCTAGTAAGTGATTAAGGTAATGCAAAACAATCTTTGGATGTCTATATAAGCAAGTTACAGAGGCAGAAAAAAAGCATTTAGTCATATCATAACAAGTAGATAGTCACAGCTGTATATTTTTGGGTAGGTGTCACTGAGTCAAGGTTACTGGAAAGTTATCTTCCAGGGGCTGAAGTCATAGACAAGTGGCTGGTGGGTACTGAGATAGATCCCTAGCATAACCTAGAGCTTATTTAGCCATAACATTCTCCACTGTCTCCAGATCATATGAATCAAATCATTGTTTCACATTTATGTAGTGTTAAAGGCTGATATTTTAATTAAGCCATTCAATCAGATTCCAGGCCCCATCTTGAGTAACCTTTTCTGTAACTCTCTGATCTTAACAGGTGTTTGTAAAACTGAAGGAGCCTAGAGGCTAGCATGAACTTTGATATGTCAATGGGAACCTTAGACAGCCATTTCTCTTTTGACAGGGAAATGGCTCCTTTGGTAGAAGGAAACTAGTTTCCTTTAAAGCTAACATCCCAGCCTTTTGTTAATGATAAGGGATGATGCAGTCTTTTCTGTAACTGCTTCTCAGCTGAAATAGGATGTTGTTGTCAGCTCCCGGGAAAGCTGGAATGATCGATGGTCAAAGGCCTGGAGGGAACAGAGTACATCCGGTTTGTTGCCCATGTTTTGTTGGACCATCTCAGGCTATTGAAGTGCAGGTGGCCTTGGAGCAGTCTGGAAGGCTAGTCCAAAGCTGGGGCTCAAGCAGTTAGGAAACTTTTTCAGAAGCATCTGGTTTATATTGGCTTCAGCATGTCGAAGGTTTACTAGTTTCAAAGGCCCACCCGAGGCTGGTGTATTTGGAGCAATTTGCAGTTTTTAGTTGGCTGGAAATCTGCTGGGACAAATATAGACTAGGAGCAAAAAATAATAATAATAAACCTAAGGAGTTTAGGAGAAAACATTGATTAATGTCAAAACTCTGAACTTTTGAAGTCTAAGTACAACTATGGCATAGCAAGAAGGAAAGAAATCTGAAATATTTTAGTTTTTTATATATACCATAAATTAAATTTTAGACCTTTATAATTTGTACTTACATACATTAAATAACTTTTTCAAATTGTCACAACTTACTTCAGTTTTTATATCTTCAGACCTTGTATACTTTAAATTACGTTCTTAGACCTACACAACTTATTTAAGCCTTCATAGCCTTTTCCCTTGCAATTTGAATCCTAAATCATGTTTCTAGACACTCATAGCCTTTAGAAACTCCAAATTGCTCTTAGTGTGAAGCCTGTCAGTGAGGTAAACTTGTATGAGACAGTTATTTTCAGCAGACCTAGCAGCCCTAGAAAAAGCAAGGCCTGATGTTTTACATATGAAATGGGCTGACAGGGCAGCTAGGCACTTGCCATTGTTTAACTAATAAAAGCTACAGTTAACTATCAACATCATCAGAGATCTGAGAAGGATAAATGTGAGCAGGAAGTATAATCCAAATGACCTCTGTATCAATTAAAATGACAGTCTCAGACAGTTACCCTAGGCTCCTTCGGATGATCTTGGGGACAGAGGTTCTTGGTCTTCCAAGGCAGTCACACAGCACAATGTTTCCTTTTTCATCGTCACACAAGTCAGCTTGGCCTTCCACTGCCAGACCCAAATCTAAGAGACCCTTTTTGTATGAGGAACTTCAGAGACTGGCCTGCCTTGGGTGGCAAAGAGAGTCTGTCGGTTCTCCAGTGACCATGTCTGCAGTGTGAGCAGGATCCTGGCAGCATGGAAGGCATGAGACAATTTGGGGTTTAATTTTTGTTTTGTTTTGTTTTTGTTTGTTTGTTTGCCCATTGGTTAGAATTGCTATAATCCAGGTGGACCTGTTCATGCCCCATTGCCTTCTTAATAGGAGACCTTAGTTTAATGAAGTTAGCAAGGGCAAGGAGGCTAGACATATATCTCTAAGTCAGTTATTGTTAATACAAGTAGACCTCAGGAATTTATAAACCTTATTTATTAAGTATATTTTATTTATTCAACCTATGTTATTTTGTTGTTGTTGTTGGTTTTTCAAGACAGGGTTTCTCTGTGTAGCCTTGGCTATCCTGGATTCATTTGTAAACCAGGCTGGCCTCAAACTCACAGAGATCCACCTGCTTCTGCCTCCCCGGGTGCTGGGATTGCAGGCGTGTGAAACTGCACCTGGCTAAATGTATGTTTTCTTACAGATCCCAAGAAAAAAGAAAGTTTACA
>CM053750.1:45642374-45653549 GCA_028658305.1 Pachyuromys duprasi
GACTTTGACTGAGGGAACAATTTTCATAAACAAGAACCAAAAAAAGGCGGCGGGGGGAGCCATACAAGCCGGGGAGTGGCAGACTGGCTAGATCCCAGGGGAGGACATTGCAGCCAGCCCTGAGGAGTCAGGATAAGCTGGGGTTGGATGGAAGGGAAGGAGGTCCTCCCCTGTTGGTGGACTTGGAGGGGGCGGAGGGGAGGGAGATAAGGGAGGGAGTGGGAGGGTAGGAGGGACTGAGGGAGGGGGCTACGCCTGGGATTCAAAGTACCTAACCTGTGATTGAGATAAAAATAAATAAATTAAGAAAAAATAAAAAAGAAAAAAAGGGGGGGAGGAGCAAAGTCAAGGAGATAGACATCAGTAATTACATTTAGCCGTCCTAATTTTTAAATAATCCTTCTTTTAAAAATTCAAATAACATGAGACATAGCAGTGACAAATAAATTTACTATTTGTTGTAAGGCATTTTTTTTTTCCTGAGGGGGTTTTAGGTAATATCTGGAGCCTTTCCCCAGGATCTATGGCAGCTTTTCCATTGTTGCACAGGGAGACCCCGTTCTTATTCTTAGTTTTTAGCCTGTATATCCTAGTTTCTCCAGAAAACCTTGAGGCTTCATGTAAGCCCTAATTGCATACAGCCAGCTGGAAAAAGTGAGTGGATTCTAAGGTGAGGGTCCAACGACCTTGCCTAGCTCCTTCTTTTGAAGGAATATTAACTTTTAATAAGTCCAGCTCTGAGTATCTTGTGCAGGCGTATTTAGGGTTATTATTGAGGGATTTTGGACTGAAGATTTTATTTTATTTTATAACCGGCTTGTGAGTGTACGTAGACAGAGGCAGAAAACCTGAAAAGCTTAATAAGTATTCTTAATCTACTAAAGTCATTAAGTTGTAGAATAATATAAATGTCTATAACCTAGAGGCCATGAAATAATAAAACCATAAAAACAAGACATCTACAGGAACTCAGAACATGTTAGCATCAGGTTGTTTTTGTTTTCTTTACAGATATTTGTTTTGCAGCTCTTAAACCATATCCAACAAGGTTATAAATTTTACAGTACAGAAAGTTTATATTTTATCTGTTTTAAAGCACACAGTGTCTTCTTGGGCTGTTTTGTTTTCTCACTTTGTTGTAGAACCAGATAGTCCTCTGACCTAGGACTGAGATTTTGGAGGAAATTTTTCAACAACCACGCTTGGGTCAGAAGAGGAAGGCTATACCTCAACTCTTGAGCCAGCTTTTTAATAAAGTACAACAGCATAAAACAGCACTTAAAGAGTAACCATACCCTAATGACACCTAATCCCTGCAAAAACTGAATCCAGTGATCAGAGGAAGAAAACAGAGAAAGCAGAACACAAAGAAGGCTTAGAGATAAGAAATTCTGGGTGCAGGACAGTTGCAGCAGTGTGGGGTGCAGCAGGTACAAAAAAGGGACCTTATGGTGCCTGCCAGCGTTGCACACCAGGGGTGCCTGCATCATCCCAGCCCAGCTGCGGGGGCATGGCTGTAGCCAGAGCTCCATGGTCAGAGACAAGAGCCAGCTGAGAGATAGAGCATAAGCAAATTACAGAAGCAAAAAAAGCAGTTAGTCATAACAAGTGGATAGTCATAGCTGTACGTTTTTGGGTGGGGGTCTCTGAGTCGGGGTTACCGGGAACTTATCTTCCAGGAACTGGAGTCAGAGACATACGGCTGGTGGGTACCAAACGGATGTCTAGCATAAAATGGAGTTTCTTTGGCCACAACAGTTTTTGAGGGGTGTTTTGTTTGGTTTTCAGGGTCATGATTTGAGTGTGAAATGTCCCCATTGGTAATGATGTTTTGGGGAAGTTCTAGAACCTTTGGGAGGCAGAGTTTAGTAGAAGGAAGTAGGTTGCTGGGGGACAGGTCTTAAGGGTTAGAGCCCTCCCCTACTCACTAACCCACCACACACTTCCACCACTACAGGAGCCCAGACCAACTTGTCTTCCTCATGGTGATGGGTTGTGTCCTCTAAAATCATGACATAAGCCTTTTTGCCTCCTGTTCATTTTGTCAGTTTCACCCCAGCAATGAGAAAAGCCATCAATGCAGACAAGGTCTTGCTATATAGCCAGGCTTACACTTAACTTCAAAAACTCAAGGGCTGGGAATTCAGGCATTCCAATACTTTCTTCCTGTCCAATTCCTATTGTAGACAGATTGAAAACTTTTTTGTTGTTGTAGACTAGCTTTGTAGACCAGGCTGGCCTTGAATTCACAGCCTCTGCCTCACTGAGTGCTGGGATTAAAGGTGTGTGCCACCACAGCCCAGCTGCTTGAAAACTCTTAAACATCTTGAAAATCAGTGGATGTCAAGATCAAGTTTCTCTTGGGGTGTTTTCATCTAAGCTGTGTCTTGGCATTCCTTAATTTACAGCATACAATATACACAGTTTTGTGTGAGGGCTCTACCATAGTCAAGGAATTCATCTTTCAGATGGATTCACCATATGCTGGTATTAACGGGAAATAGCGGAAACTAAGATATAGGGCATCACTAGGACACACCCTAGAAATAAAGTTTTTCTCCCTAACCCCTTCTTAATTCTCGCTGCTTCTTAGCTGCCATTAGGTGAAAAGTGTTTACCTCATACTCCCATTGCCACGTGTTCTGCCCCGCTGCATGCCTAAAGCAATGGAGCTGGCTAGCCACAGACTATGAAACCGTGAGATGAAGTGACTCATGCCCTCTTTAAACTATTTATTTTGTATTTGTCTCAGTGACAAAAAAACAACAAAATAAAACAAAACAAAAACAAATAACAACAAAAAACCGCCTCTTGCATCAATCAAAATGACACACTGCTTGTCTTTACCAAAAAGCTATGTTTTTGTATGTATGTGTCAGTTTTTGTTGTTGTTGTTGTTTTGTTTTTTGAGATAGGGTTCCTCTGTGTGTCCCTGGCTGTCCTGGAACTCACTGTGTAGATCAGGCTGGCCTCGAACTCAAAAATCCACCTGCCTCTGCCTCCCGAGTGCTAGGCTGAAAGGTGTGTGCCACCATACCCAGTTGAAAAGACCTATGTCTTAATGATTTCCCATTCTTTTTGTTGTTGTTGATGTTCTGATACTTTCCTTTTCTACAACATGCCTATCATAAAGTCCGTATACTTTCCCATATACTTCCCCATGTCTCATTAATGAGACATGCGGACTGCTTAAAAGCTAAGATGGGTAAGGAAGATGAGGGGAAAGAGTGGGCTATGCATATGACTTCCATCATAGCCACAGATCCTATTGCCCACTCTGTACACAAACACATACAAAACACCAGACTATTTCACTTTCGTGCATGACCTAGAGAAGTCAATGTCATAGAAGTAGAAAGCAAAGTGACGATTACCAGGGCTCCATGGGATGGAGAATTAGAAATTGTCATTTCAACAATTTACACTGGGGATGATGAAAAAGTTTTCCAGAGATATATTGGTTGCATAGTGGTATGCTGAATGCCAATAAGCTATATATTTTAAAGTAAAATGTTATGTGTGTTTTGCAGTAAAATAAAAAAATATCACACACACACACACACACATGCAGATACCCAGTTTATGATGGATCTACTATTGCTTGGCCTTAAAATGGCAGAAAAGCAGTACAAGTTTTTGGTTTTCAAAGGGGTTTATCAGAACATAACCCTATCACAAATGGAGGCATCTATGTCCACTTATATCCACACATATAAACATTCATAGTTTTGTTTTTAAATAAGGTCTCACTATGTTGTCCAGATCAGCCTTAAAAGCCCAAGTTCAAGTGTTCTTTGTGCCTCAGTTTCCTGAATGTCTGGCACTACAGCTGCAGACCACAGTGTGTGGCTTATGGGTTCAGTTTGTAACATGGCTTTGCCTGTATCACATCCTCATTAAGTGATCTTGTCAAATCAGCTTTCACCTTCATTGACCCGTTTGAAAAGTGAGGGTAATGCTGATACACAATTATGTTTAAGAAAAAACAAGCTGTTGATGATGGCTTTCAAAGGGCTAATAAGAAGCCTTGCATTTCATTACAAAAAAATTGTGTTTCATTCATCTCTGAATAAGATGAATAAGTTATAAGGCTACAAAGTAAGCATTATTCTTTATTCTCATTAAATTGTGTTCAGTTACCTTGATGATCACATTGTCTTAACCATACTGCTAGGGCTGAGCATTAAAGGAGGTTGGTTATTTCTGTATCTATTTATTTTCTTCATTTTTATTTTACAATGTTGATACGGAGCCTCATGTCAAGCACCCTTTGTAGCACTCAGCTAAACTCCAGCCTCAAAACTGATCCAGTATGAGCACAAACTAATTGTGCAAAGCAAGGCACTTGGTGTCTCTGTCATGTTTTATTTTGGGGTGTTTTGGAAAGAATAGGTTGAGGCTCTGTAGCCCTAGGTAGCCTAGAACTCAGTAAGTAGCCCAGACTTTTTTTTGAACTAGTGAAGCCCCTGTCACTGATCCCCATATGCCAGGGTTATAAGCATGTGCAGCTACATGCCTGCCTGGCACTTTTCTTATGAAAGTGTAAACAACCATTCCTGCACCATAAAATAATCAGGAAATTGAGTGAAGTAGCATAATGGTTAAAAAAAATCCCTAGAGTCATTCACCCCTGTGTTTAAAGCTGGCATCGCCTTGTTCCTATTGAAATGAACATGGATGTAGTTCGGAGTCTTTGTGGGCTCGAGAGCTCTTTTCAGACCCTTAAAAATTAAGAACTATTTGGAGGATGCTGACCATAGTGATGTTATGGTGCTATGATGCTATGTTAAAGTGTTAAGAAGAAAAGGCAAGTTCTGGTTTCTGCTCCTTCACAAATGACTTCTAAGAAGAGAGACTCAGATGAGTCGCATGGTTTCCCATGCCTGTAATCCCAGCACATGGTGGGTGTCCTAGTTAGGGTTACCATTGCTATGATGAAACACCACGACCAAAAGCAAGTTGGGTAAGAAAGGACTTACCCACTTTCTATATCATAGTCCATCTCTGAAGGAAGTCAGCTGAGGAAGTCAAATTCCTGGAGGCAGGAGCTCTTTCAGAGCCCACAGAGGAGTGCTGCTTACTGGCTTGCTCCACATGGCCTGCTCTGCCTGCTTCCTTATAGAATCCAGGACCACCAGCCCAGGGATGGCACCATACACTGTACACTGGGCCCTTCCCCATCAATTACTAATTTAAAAAAAATGTCCTGTAGTAGGCCAGATCTTATTGGGTCATTGTTTCAGTCGAGGTTCCCTCCTTTCAGGTGACTCTACCTTGTGTTAAGTTGGCATAAAACTAGAAAGCACAATGGGCTAAAGCAGAAAGATTGTGAGTTCCGTGTTACCCTGGGATGCATAGGAAATTACAGGCCAACCAGAACAATATAACAGGACCCTGTCTTAAAAAAATAAAGAAGGGAGCTGGACATAGTGGCTCATGCGCAATACCAGCACTCAGGTAGGCAGAGGTAAGAGGATCTCTGGCTTGGAGGCCAACCTGGTCTACAAAGAGAGTCCAGGACATTCAGGGCTACACAGAGAAACCCTGTCTCAAACAACAATAACAAAAGGAGGGAAGAAGGGAAGGGAGAGAGGAAGAAAAGAGGAAGGAAGGAAGGAAAGAAGGAAGGAAGGAAGGAGAGGAGAAAATGGAAGGAGAGAGAAGGGAAAGGGTAAGAAGGGGAGAGAGGAGAAGGAAGGGAAAAAGAGACAGTGTGGAACCTGAACTAAGGGAGTTATCTGTGATGCAGGCCACTTGTAGGAGGTTTCTTGGATTCTGCCACACAGGATAGAAGCATGCCCAGATAGAGACCATATGGAGCCTTCGATAGACATGGGAAAACAGGTCCATCATTGTAAGCTGCTACTTTTCAGTTGCTCTACCAGAAAAGGCTGACTAGATAGAAGAGTGTTGTGTACTAGTGGCTGGGTGGGAAGGTTTCATGTGCTGTACTCTCTGCCTTTTTGTCTGGTTAGCATTGAAAGTAGGTGGCTTATTTTTGTTCAATTGTTTGTTTTTTTTCTTCAAAACATGTTGTCACCCTTGCTGGAAGCCATCATGCAACAGTGGCAGTGCAAGTCCAGGACCCAGAATTTCCAGATGAATCATAGTCATTGCCAGTCTCTAGAAGCCCTTGGAAAGGGAGTCTTCACCCCTGGCTGGTGTACCGAATCTAACTTCCCTCTAACTGAGCAGCTGATTTTCAGTTTCCTGTAACCAACTAGAGGACAACATGAGCTAGTAAGAAGTTAGCAAATGACAGCCTGGGAGCCTGGCTAGTAAGAAGTTAGCAAATGATAGCCCATTCACCTTCTTTGTGTGGCCTGCATGGTAAGAGTGACTTAGTAGAACAGCTAGGGCTACATAGAGTGAACTTGTCTCAAAACAAACAAAAACAAAAAGAAGGACCTGAGTAGATGCTCACTGCAGTACTCTTTCCAATAAAGAGTTGAAGACAAACCTTCAAGGAAAGCAAATTTTTCAAGTAGATTGCAGCATCACAGAGGAATCACTACACAAAACCATTCTGAAGAGAGGTTATGGGACCCAGTGCAGATGCTCTTAGCAGCTACATGACAGTCTGGTAGAAATGATTTTTTGACATTGATATGTGAGTTCCCCTTTTCATGGCTACTTTCTCTATAACAGGGTTCCTCATGCTAAGTTGCCTTCAGTCTCTCTTCCCCTTGTTCTATACATGGGATGGTGCCATGGCATGGGGTATTCCTAGTCAATAAATTCCAGAAAGGCTTACAGTATAGTTCAAAGGAGAGCCTTTGATTTATGGGGACGGATCTCTAGAATCGATCTCCAGCATTATAAAGGCAAGAAAGTCCCTATGAAGCTGAATACAGTGACACATTGTCATCTCTGCTCACTGAAAGCTGTGGAGTTCAACACGGTCTGTGTGATACAGACCATCCTAGAAAAAAAAGAAGTCAGGCAACCAAACAAATGAGGTCATGGAGTAGACCCCCAGCTCACTCCATCAATTCAGCCATCACCATGATCATGGACCTCCCTAGGTCTACGACAGAGAGTGCAGCTCTGCTTAAGTTTCTCAGTTTGTGGTATTTTATGAGAGCGTAGAAAATCAAGTAATTAAGTCATGCTCTGGGGGAAAAGCCCTCCTTCTTGGCTCATTTATCATTTGACATAAACATCATTTAAGAGCCTTTCATGTGTTCATGATGTGTTTCTCTTGAGGATACTTCGGCTTAAACCTATTTAGCTCAGAGTCAGATGTGAAACTCAGTTAGATGTTTATTGATCTAATTTAATGACAAAATACCTACTTGGGTCTATGAAAAAGAGGAAGTAAGAAAGGAGGGGAAAGTTAGCTTGGGGTAGATACTGTTGTTACTGTGTGAATGATTGGTCTAGCTAATAGTTAAGGAAGGGCTGAGAGGTACTTCAAGGGTTTTAAAGTAATTTTCATGACCTAATAATATTCACTCTTTGTAACAGCTTGGAAGAGGCGCACTAGAATTAGCTACCTTTTTGAACATGGGGAAACTTAAACCCAGAGCTGTCATGTCACTTTAGGGGTATCTACAATCAGGGGAACCCAGAACTAGTGTCATTCCATCTTCACTGTGAGATACAAATAAGATGTATCCTCTGTGCTCAGCTCCTCACTGTCATTCTGTCCCAGCAAGTTGAGAGCTGAGGTCCCATGATTTCTGGAGCCCAGAACTTCAAGGCCAGCTTACACAAAGAATGAGGGCTTGGGTGCAGCCCAGTGAGAGAGCACTTGCCTGTCATATGTCACACCTGGGGTGAATCCCACCACTACAAAAAATGAGAACAAGCAAACCCACAAACTGAAGAGTCACAGAGCTTGCTTCCCTTGACGGAGCCTTAGCCTGCAGCCCAGCACAGAGGCAGAGGTCTGCAACTTAGAAAAAGAAAGTGTGTGAGTATGTGTGCACATTTGTGGGTGAGAAGAATGTGGAGGGGGCTCAGGTAAGGAAATTAAGCCCTGGCTGACACTGCGTACCCACTTGCAGTCTCTCAAAGGGCTTCTGGGGCAGTCTTTCTTTTTCCACTCGTGGTTTTCCGGCCACAGTGAGGGTGGCTGCTCTCTTAGCTGCGCTCTCACTTCCCCATGCCACAGGCTTCCTCCTGCTGACCAGCTGCCTTCATCTGGATGCTTCTCAGCAGAGCCCACCAAGTGCGAAAGCTTGCCAACCCACCCAGGGCTTCTTCTTGGTGGAAAGGTGAGCTGCTGCTCACGTCTTCCTGCCCCCCCCAGCCCTTTGGGGAGCCTTCCAAACCCTCTTTTTCTCATCACAAACTCAGCAGACAGATACAGTAATAGATATGGGGTATAACAAGAAAAGATCAGCATGGCTGTGAAAGGCTTTCTCTCCAATAACTTAACAGATGGCAAAATAAATTAAAACTAGATTTCTGCTTCTAATCCAGAAGAGACATGAGAACATCCTCCCCACACCAACACTGAGACTCCCTCCATTGTGGCATTGTCTTCTCAGAAGTGCTTGTAGAGTAGAGTAATATCCACAGTAAGGTAGACACTCACAGGCCTGACAGTGCCCTAATGTTGATGGTGAGGACGCCAATGCTTTTAAAGCAACACTTAATTCATTCCCTCTTTCTCATTTAGCTCTGTTCTGAGTGTGGCTGGTGCCTATTGGTTACTGTTAAATGAATCAATAACCTTTTAGATAGCAACTCGAGTCTTCACAGGCTGGGATTCACTATATGTTAGTTAGAATTTTCATTGCTATGATAAAGTGCCAGGACCAAAAGCAACTGGGAGATGAAATGATTTATTTGTCTTACATATCTTGGGTCACAGTCCATTGAGTTAAGCCAGGGCAGGCCTCAGATCCAGAAAGCAGGAAATGAAGCAGAGGCCTTGGACATGATTACTGGATTGCTTCTCATGGCTTTCTCAGTCTATATTCTTTTTTTTTAATTTATTTATTTTTATATTAATCACAGGTTACGTACTTTGTATCCCAGACATAGTCCCCTCCCTCATTCCCTCTCACTCTCCCCATCCCTCCCTCATCTCCTCCCTGCACCTTTCCAAGTCCACTGATAGGGGAGGACCTCCTTCCCTTCCATCTGACCCTAGCTTATCAGGTCTCTTCAGGGATGGCTGCAACATACTCTTCTGGGGTCTAGCAAGGCTGCTCCTCCCTTGGTGGGGGAGGGGGACAAAGAGCCAGCCAGAAATAGTCCCTGTTCCCCTTACTAGGGTACCCAGTTGGATACTGAGATACCATGGGCTATATCCGAGCAGGGGTTCTAGGTTATATCCATACATGGTCCTTGGTTGGAGAAACAGTCTCATAAAAGACCCCTGTGCCCTGATCTGTTTGGTCTTTGTGGAGCTCTTATCCTCTCCAAGCCTTACTAACTCCCCCTTCTTTCATATGATTCCCTGCACTCTGCCGAAGGCTTGGTTGTGAGTCTTAATATCTGCTTTGATACATATCTAGTTAGAGTCTTTCAGAGGCCCTCTGTGGTAGACTCCTGTCCTGTTGCTTGTTTTCTCCTACATTCAATGTCCATCCCATTTGTCTTTCTAAGTGAGGATTGATCATCTTACCCCGGGTTCTCTTTCTTGTTTATCTTCTTTAGGTGTATAGATTTCAGTATGTTTATCCTATCTTATAGGTCTATATAAGTGTGTGTCTTTCTGCTTTTGGAATACCTCACTCAGGATGATTGTTTCCAGATCCCACCATTTGTCTGAAAATTTCATGACTTCCTCATTTTTAATTGCTGAATAGTATTCCATTGTGTAAAAGTACCATAATTTCTGTATCCATTCCTCAGTTGAGGGGCATCTGGAGTGTTTCCATGTTCTGACTATTATGAATAAAGCTGCTATGAACATGGTTGAGCAAATATCCTTGTTGTGTACTTGAGCGTCTTTTAGATATATGCCTAGGAGTGGTATAGCTGGGTCTTGAGGAATCACTATTCCTAATTGTCTGAGAAAGTGCCAAATTGATTTCCAGAGTGGTTGTACAAGTTTACATTCCCACCAGCAATGGAGGAAAATTCCCCTTTCTCCACATCCTCTCCAGCACGTGTTGTCACTTGAGTTTTTGATCTTAGCCATTCTGACAGGTGTAAGGTGAAATCTCAGGGTCATTTTGATTTTCATCTCCCTGATGGCTAAGGACATTGAACATTTCTTTAAGTGTTTTTCTGCCATTCTCTGTTTAGCTCTGTACCACATTTTTAATTGGATTGCTTGATTTGTTGCTTTTTAACTTCTTGAGTACTTTATATATACTGGATATTAGCCCTCTGTCAGATGTAGGGTTGGTGAAGATCCTTTCCCAGTCTGTAGGCTGTGTTTTGTTTTGATGACAGTGTCTTTTGCTTTACAGAAGCTTTTCAGCTTCATGAGGTCCCTCCCATTTATTGATTGTTGATCTTATAGCCTGTGCTGTTCGTGTTCTATTCAGGAAGTAGTCTCCTGTGCCAATGAGTTCTAGGGTCTTCCCCACTTTTTCTTCTAACCAATTTAGTGTGTCTAGTTTTATGTTGAGTCTTTGATCCACTTGGACTTTAGTTTTGTGCAGGGTGATAAATATGGGTCTATTTTCATTTTTCTGCATATAGACATCCAGTTGGACCAGCACCATTTGTTGAAGATGCTGTCTCTTTTCCATTGAATGGTTTTGGCTTCTTTGTCAAAAATCAAGTTTCCATAGGTGTGTGGGTTTATTTCTGGGTCTTCTATTTGGTTCCATTGATCCACTATTCTTTTTCTATGCCAATACCATGCAGTTTTTATTACTATTGCTCTGTAGTACAACTTGAGGTCAGGGATGGAGATACCTCCAGGTGATCTACTGTTGTAGAGGATTGTTTTGGAGATTCTGGGTTTTTTGTTTCTCCATATGAAGTTGAGAATTTTTCTTTCAAGGTCTGTGAAGAATTGTGTTGGTATTTTGATGGGAATTGCATTGAATCTGTAGATTGCTTTTGGCAGAATAGCCATTTTCACTATGTTAATCTTACCAATCCATGAGCACGGGAGATCTTTCCATCTTCTGATATCTTCTTAAATTTTTTCTTCAGAGATTTGAAGTTTTTTTTCAAACACTTGTTTGGTTAGAGTCACACCAAGGTACTTTGTTATTAGTGGCTATTGTGAAGGGTGTTATTTCCCTGATTTCTTTCTCG
>CM053750.1:45653649-45795064 GCA_028658305.1 Pachyuromys duprasi
TTTTTTTGTTGGGTCTTTGTGTTTTTTAGGTATCAAGGTGACTGTGTCAGTCTATATTCTTATACAACTCGGGCCCACCTGCTTAGAGCTGGCAACACCCACAGTACACTGCCCCCTACCATATCAATTATTCATCAAGAAAATGCTCTATAGACTTGCTTACAGGCTTTTCTTATGAAGGCACTTTCTCAGTTGAGATTCCTTATATTCCAAAAACAAAACAAAACAAAACCCTTTAGCTTCTGCCAATGTGACAAAAACCAACCACAGCAAGCAACATGCAAGGAGTTCTCAAAGCCAAATCGAAAAGAAGTCTCTACTTGTCTCTACCATTGCATACCCAACCTGATATTCAGTATCTGTCATGTGGCGCCTATCCTTTGTACCCAGCTTCACTTGCTGGGGCCTTCTTTTAGTGGCTGAAAAGCTGGCTTCTCGTCAAGTTGTCTTTGCATCAACTGTGTCTAGCAGAGTATCCCCAAATAAGAGCTCATCAATGGAGCTGAGTAAATGATGTTCTATGAACACTGAACAAAGGGACCTGTGGTGTTAGAAGAAATGACCCCACGTCCTTCCCGCTCAGTGTCTATCTCCAAGGCTTCCTCGCACATATGTAAAATACTCTAGTACATACAAGTACAGGACATTTTATATTATTAAAGGGAATGCACAAATACCTGGTGTGGGCAGCACCAGATTCTAATATCAGGAGAGTTATTGAGGTTTGTTCACTTAATCTCATGACATCATTTGGAGTCTTGAAGAATGCAGGGCAGATTGAGATAGACACTGAGGGCAAGAGAGAGCTCTAGCTGTCACTTGAATGACCTCTTACACTTTCAGGAAGAAGACTGAGGGCTTCATGAAAGGGGCAAGGATCATCTGAGAAAAGGACAGGAGTCTATAGCACGTTCAACAGCACCCTCCTCTCCCAGTGGTCTCAGAGACTAGCATGATTTCAAAGGGAAATCTTAATAGGGTACCACGGTGTCCCAGTCACCCCTACAAATTCCTCAACACTGAGTCACTGAACAAGGCTCTGTTGTTTCCCACTTCAGTATGAACTTAGGAGAATTCTTGGGAAAGCTTCCTCATAGCTGAAGGGCCAGGTGTATGAATCCAGGATCATGTTCACAAGGCTTTACAAGAAAGCCACCAGTATGCCCTCTGCTCCCTGGGCTGAAGCCAAAGATCAGCTCTCGGACTGCCTGACAGCCACTGGGGCCCTTAGCTGGCTGGAAACCGGGGAACAAGTTGCCACAACACCAAATTGCTATTTTCTTTAAAAGTGCTCTAATCCCAATACCCGCTTCCAGGGGAACCTGAAATGACTATTTACGCAGCTTTGTGTTGTTTTTCAAATGGCTAGAGTACCATGAGTTTTGAGCAAAAAGGACTTTCTAAATAGGATTACATTTCGTCACTGTCTTGTTTTCATACTTTATGTTGCCTATACCATTTTTTTTTGCCATGGGGGTGTCAAAAAGCTTTGCTCTACTCAAATGCTTAACCTAATGAGTTCCTCTATGTCTGATGAGCATCCTAGATGTCAGTCAGCACTGTGAGAATGCTGGGATACAATCTTGTTAAATGGCCCAGAGAAGCCTCTGGGATGTTCTCTGTGAGCTGCCTGCAACATGGTTCCTTCCTTGGTAACTAGAGATTTGTTCCCCTCCTTTCTTGTCAATGGTTTTGCATCACCCTCTGAGGTATTTGTGTCTCTCTAAACAACAGCCCTTGCATGTAACTTTGTGTTACAAAAGGTAAGCATAGTGTCCCTGGCTTTTTCCCCCTCCTGCCTTTGATTCCTGAATACCGAATTCTAGGAATGAGCCACACAGGGTATTCTGGATGGCTTTCTTATTGACCTGTTACTATTTATTTTAATCTCTTTTCTATCTTTATCAACATTTATCAAGATCTCACTTAGAGACCCCCCAAAAGGCATGGCCTCTGCAGCTCTTCCAAGCAAGAGCAGAAAATGCTAGAAAGAATGTCAGCGTGCAGAGGTCATGTGGCCTCCTAGCTCTTTGTCCTGGTATGTCTTGTTGTGATTCTATCATCACTATACCTTGATGTCATCCAGCATAAGGAAACTTTTCTTTACAGCTTTACAACCCTTTTCTTGCTGGGGATGGGGCCCCACATTTGTAATCCCAACACCCAGGAGGCTGAAGCAGAATCTTAGGTTTGAGACCAGCCTGAGCTGCAATGTGCCAGGATAATTTCACTCAAAATATAGTCATGAGCCACATGAAATTTTGGTCAACATCATAGCATCAAGGTTGAGTATTTATTGTTGATATCTTAAGAACCCCCAAGAACATATTAAATTACAATGGTTTAATTGAATTGATTTTTTTCTGAATTCTAGAATTAGTCAACACTTTGTTCTCTAAAATACAGTAAACTAAAGGGATTGGTTTTATATAGAAAAGGGTTGAGGAAAGTAGAAACAATGGACCAAAGCCCGACTGGTCATTTTTAAGTTGTGATCTCTTTAAAGTGAATTAATACCAGAAATGTCAGTCAATATCAGATCTGTGGGCTGTCTTTTTTATGAATCGAATTGGATATCTTTACTGCCATGCTATGGAAACCAGCCTGTGGGAATTTGGCTATCTCCTAATCCTCATTTCTCAGGAGGTTGCATACAAAGCTTATTTACTTTATGAGGTGGAATTTTAGCCTGAGTGACTCCATTTTTGTTTTTAGTTTAGTGTATTGAATCTAGTGCAGGAGTTTAGCTGAAAACAGTGACCTCCTGTGATTTTTATTTAGCAACACATCCTACTGATAGTCTGTGAATGTTGCCATATGGTTTCATAGTCCTGCCTTCTCTTGCCAGAAGAAGGTTGTGGCCTGCCCAACACAAAAGAATTGGTTAAGAGCAATTTTGAGTCCAAGAACCATTGTTCTTGTCATTGGCATTCTTGGGTTACCCTTGTCTAGCTTCATATGTAATTCAGTTTGCTTTTTAGTGTTTTTGTTTGTTTGTTTTGATTTGATGTTTTGGTGCTTATAGTTTCATTTATTGTGATACTGGGACTCAAAGCCAGGATTTTGTGAATGCTGAGAAAGTGCCCCACCATTGAGCAGTTTTGTAAACTATACAAGAAAAAAATTAGCTTAATGAAATAAGGCTTTCCTGGTCAAGTAAGGTGAGATAGAGAATGACCAGGTCTTAGGAGCTGTTTATGACGCTGAATGTCTGTGGGACCAAGGGGCATCTACATGGTCCCTTTCATCTCTCCCCACCTGAAATACTGATGAACAGCTTAAATATGTTTTAACTTCATATTCAAATCTTTGAGCAGAATGTAAAGACAGCCATAGATTTACAGGAGTGGTGCAATCATCCAGAAAGGCTGCAGGGAAATAGATTCATACTGTAGCCTCTGATATTGTGGCTGGGATGGAGATGGTCCCTACTCACAGAACCCTGGGGAAGCAGCAGCAGCGCCTACATGCAGTTGGCTCCTGATAATTGGCTATTAGGTTTCAAACCTGGGAAAAATAACTGAGGTGCCCATTAACACATCAAAACAAATGCTGGCTGACAGTTTCTCCCTGGACCCCTCAGGTCCTACCTGTTACAGGTAGTCCCTACCTGTTACAGGGTATTGCTGGCATGTTCCTCCCCCTACCCTAAACTTTCCTTACCTAGGGGCTGGGCTGCCCTTCCAACAGATGCCCATCCCTATATAATCCAACCATTTTGGTTACCTGTTCTTTTCACCTACTCGTTGCCCTCTTGGCCTCTGGGACTGACTCTTAGCTCTTCCCTTTTACGTCTCTTCACATGGCCCAGAGTCCTGTCCAGTCTGGACTCACCCAAATGTTCCTGCCCTTGGCTATGCTGTCCTTTTTACCTATGACAAACTTTCTCCTCCATCATATCAAGGAGCAGTCATTTATTTTCTTTTTGTTCTTTTTTTTCATTCGTGTGGTGCTGAAATCAGGGATCAGTCATGTTTTTTCCTTTGCTCAGTTTTTCTTCCTTTCTTTTTTCTTTTCTCCTTCACTCTCTCTCCTCCTCCTCTTCTTTTCATTTAAATTGGCCACCTCCTTTCCAAGGGGCTCAAAGGGTTATATTCCAGCTCAGAGAAAACCATCAACCCCTGATAAAGTTGTCAATTAGTCATCTGTAGATAATGCAGAAAACTAGGCCTACCTTGAATGCCACAGAGCAATGTACCCAAGTGGCCTGATTTCCAGACTCATGGTGGCATGTGCTTCTCAGGCCTGCTGAGGACGTGGAAACCTTCAGGAAGAACTGGAGTCTATCCAAAGTGACCGATAAGCCTTAATGCTATCCCTCCTCTGTTCTATGCATACTGGGAACACACTGCCTTGCTGTCTGCTTCCAAGCACTAGAAAGCTTCAGCTTTCTCCCCAAAGACTGTTTTAAGGAGACTCTGCAGCCACTTTGTCCAGGGATCATTAAACAAAGCAAAAGGACTAAAGTCATAGCTCCTAGCTCATTTTCTTTCCCAAAGGCCTAAATAAGATAAAGACTTTCGAGGCTTCTTCAAGCCTTCATATCAAGTATACAATTCTGACTAAAAAATTCTTGAACAACCAGAGTGACTTTTGTCTCTGTAGCCTTCCTAGGGCAGGGAAGTGGGGCTTCACACTCTCACCTGGATAAGCAAGTCACTGGTGGGCTTGGGGATTATGTGTACTTGTCTACATTACTTGTGACAGGAAATAAATAACATAGTAAAGTAACCCACAAAATTCCTAAAGTAACTCATAGATAATTGAAATAGAGTAGCTTTATTCTCAATTTTCCTGATTGTTCCATGGGAGATGTTTCCCTCTTCTTCTCTTCCCATTTTTGCCTCCCTTTTGCTCCTGTTCGTTTTCCTAGACTGGGGTGTTGAGTCTACTGAATGCTACAGCTATGGTGTTACTTTCCAGAAATCTCGGCTCCAAGCTCTCTGATTTCCAGATATCTCCTTGTGGCTCTATTGTTATGAACGTGTGCCTCTCACTCCATACAGCACTCAACTCAGTCCCTCCTTACTATCTATGGCGGTGTCACTATGGTCCTTTATTAGCTCTGGTGACCTGTGATCTATGCGTCTCTGCCCATTGTTATCTTTAAATAGTAACAAACTGGGATGGGGTCCCTATCAGATGATCGTGAGCATGTAGACTTCCCTTCCTTTTGCTGCTCAGCATCTCCAACTGCTCTCCCTTTCCCTTTAGCCCATAGCCACTCACAGGACCAGGGGAGGGTAGGTTGGTGGGAAGGGAGGATGAATGGCTCCATACCAACCATTGTTTTCCATCCCTTTCCTCCCTCTTCAATGCCAATGTCATCTTACCATCCATCACCTCTGGCTTCACTTTCCAAGGGTAATGCTGTCCTGGAACTGATGCCAAGACACATACTCTGCTCCATCTCCTGGAAATACAGTGGCAAAAGCTCCATAAAAGCTGCAATTAAAATTTTTTGTTTGCCCATTTCATCCATAATTTGCAATATCCACCCACCTATCCAGTCAAGAACTAATAAAAGGCACTTGCAGACTTATTAGCCCTTGTAGAATTCTGACTGTACATGTAGACTTAAGTGAATGTCAACTAGCAACAGAAAAGTCAGTACGAAGGACATATGTATTTGCGTGTGAGTGTGTGTGCGCGGGCCAGAGGTTGTGTATCTTCCTTATTCATTTTCTACTTCAGTGTTTGACATAGGATCCCTCCCTGAACTAGACTGACTAGCCAGTGAGCCCCAGGGACCCTCCTGTCTATCCTTGCCTTTGCAAGCACTGGATTTGCAGGCAAACTTGGCCATGCCTGGCTTTTTATGTGGGTGCTTGGAATCAAGCTTAAATTTTTATGTTTGTGTGACAAGTACTTTACCAACTGAACCATCTCCTCAGCCCTCCATGTGAAGGTGTTTTGGTCTTACATCTTCCTGCTCATACTTGATAGAAAATCTCCTAGGTACAATGGACTTTTACTAAAGAGAAAAAGCAGTATCCCCTATGTGAATAGATGGAATGAGAATTGATGGGGAGCACATGGGAACCATATGGAAGAGGTAACAAATTCCATCTATTCACTGGTAGGTCACTCTCTTGTTCTAATGACATTAGCTCATGCTATTTGCCAGAATGTTCTGGGCTCTTCAAGCATGCAAAGCAAGTACAACATCGTTGATGATGTCCAACATTCTCAATGTTTTGGGGGAGAGTTAGGAATATTGCTGTAAATTATTTTCTCTTGCTTCTTTCTTTCAACACCAACAAAATCTTTAAAATGAATAAATGAATAAAAATAAATGAATAAAGAGTAAAGGAAAAAAGCTCTTAAATTTCTAGGAAAACTTGTAACTGTGATAAAGAGACACTCACCCCAATCATCTGCCACTGAGTTGCTGGCTTGTTATCATGCCTGTGTCCAGTGTCCTTTATTTTCTGTACTCTCACATTGTCACATCTGGGGCCTTGGTTTCCAGAGGATTGCTGGTTTCATACCTATCTGGTTCCTATCTAAAGTCACTGCTTAACCAGGAATCTCGCCTTTCCTGTTCAAACAACCAATCTATGACCAAGACTCCAACTCTCCTTCTATGGACCACAGGCTTTTGATCTGTCATGCTAGGGCAACTGACTAGGGACAACTCTATGTCACTTACCCTACCCTTCCTATGCCTGCTGGTTCTGCTGTTCTTGCTTTTCCCATGGAAAACATAGTAAAATCTCTAACCCACATGTCCCTGCCCCCTTTGCCTCCCAAGTAACCGGGTGTTTCCCTGTGTACCCTGCCCTTCCCCTTCTATTGCATGGCTCTTCTTCTTTGGAACTCACATATCCTACTCCTCTTCATCTCCTTCCTTCCCTTTTTTCTCCTCCTCCAACTTCTCTTCCTAAAGCTCCTAACCTCCTGTCTCTGCCTCCTCAGTACTAGAGTTGTAAGCATGTGCCACCATGTTTAGCACAACTCTCTTTTCAATGGTAGGCATCTCCTGACCTGCTTGTATTAGGCATTTAAATTATGAAAAGTTCTGCAGCAAAATGCTATCACCCTTGACTGCTTCATATGCACTTCTATAAGACTACAAACAACTGTAACACATGGGAGGTTAGGGTAAAGGCTCAGAGACAGAACGTTTGCTTAACATGCTGGAGACCTAAGCTCCAGAGAAATTCATACAAATACCTTTCTCATACCTAAACTGGTATCATGGGCCTTTCAAGATTTGCCAGTCATCCATCCTGACTAATGTCCTTTTAAAGCAAAGATCCCAAATGCAGCATGAGACATCATGGTGAGTCTCAGTATCTAACAACTGCAGTGCCTCTGTCCTTTCTTAGTGACCACTAGGGCATACAAGGCAGTAATTCTAGAGAAAGGACTCTACCTGACTAGACCTGCCTGATGTATCTCCTTTATAATTAATAAGCACATTATCAAACATTAACCTCTTTCCATTTAAATATCAGCATGGACTCATGGTTTCTAGTTTATCCTACACGTTATACTCTATCGCAGTGCAGATTATATTATTTTAGATTAGACTTGTCTGAGCTGTGGCAATGATGTGCCCTTGAGGTGTCCTCCTGGTGCTGTTACTGTAGTGTTTTAAAGTTCACTTCTGACCGTTTTGACCTTGTCTTGTATTTACTGGGCCCAGACTAGAAATGTTCCCTTCTCTTGGAACTCCATATCCCTTTAGATAGTATCTACTTTTAAAATTATTTTTCTGTGAACATGATTGAGCAAATGTCCTTATTGAATGGTGGGGCATCTTTTTGGCATATGCATAGGAGTGGTATAGCTGGATCTCAAGGAAGCACTATTTCTAATTTTCTGAGGAAGTGCCAGATTGATTTCCAAAGTGGTTGTACAAGGTTACATTCCCACCAGCAATGAAGGAGGGTCCCCCTTATTACACATCCTCTCCAGCATGCATCATCCCTTGAGGTTTTTTTCTCATCACCTCTCATCCCACCCTCCCTCTCTCTTCTTCTCCCTTGCCTGTCCCCAAGTCCACTAATAGGGGAAGTCCTCCTCCCTTTCTAGCTGAACCTGGCCTATCAGGTCTCATCAGGACTGGCTGCATTGCCTTCCTCTGTGTCCTGGTAAGAATGTTCCCCTCTCAGGGGGAGGTGATCAAAGGGCCAACCACTGAGTTCATGTCAAAGATAGCTCCTGTTCCCCTTACTAGGGAACCCACTTGGACACTAAGCTGCCACGGGCTACATCTGTACAGGGGTTCTTGGTTATCTCCATGCATGGTCCTTGGTTGGAGTATCAGTCTCAGAAAAGACCCTGTGCGCAGACATTTTGGTTCTGTTGCTCTTCTTGTGGAGCTCCTGTTTCTCTTTAGGTCTTTTATCTCCCCCTTCTTTCATAAGATTCCCTGCACTCTGCCCAAACTTTGGCTATGAGTCTCAGCATCTGCTTCAGTACCTTACTGGGTTGAGTCTTTCAAAGACCCTCTGTGGTAGCTCTTGTTCTGTTCCCTGTTTTCTCCCTCTTCTGATGTCCTTCCCATTTGCCTTTCTGAATGAGGATTGAGCATCTTGCCCAGGGTCGTTTAGCTTCTTTAGGTGTACAGATTTTAGTATGATTATACTATATTGTATGTCTAATCTCCATTTATAAATGAGTATATATCGTATGTGTCTTTCTGCTTCTGGGATACCTCACTCAGGATGATCTTTTCTAGTTCCCACATTTGCCTGCAAATTGCATGATTTCCTTGTTTTTAATTGCTGAATAGTATTCCATTTGTAAATCTACCACAATTTCTGTATCCATACCTCCATTGAGGGACATATGGATTGTTTCCAGATTATGGCTATTATGAATAAAGCTGCTACGAACATGGTTGAGCAAATGTCCTTGTTGTGTATGTGAGCATGTTTTGGATATATGCCTAGGAGTGGTATAGCTGGATCTTGAGGAAGCACTCACTATTCCTAATTTTCTGAGAAAGGACCAGATTGATTTCCAAATTGGTTGTACAGGTTTACATTCCCACCAACAATGGTGGAGGGTTCTCCTTTCTCCACAACCTCTCCAGTATACGTCATCCTTTGAGTATTTGATCTTAGCCATTCTGAAGGGTGGAGGGTGAAATCTCAGGGTCATTTGATTTGCATTTCCCAAATAACTAAGGACATTGATCATTTCTTTAAGTGTTTCTCTGCCATTCGATATTCTTCTGTTGAGAATTCTATTTAGCTCTGTACCCCATTTTTAAAAATTGAATAACTTGGTTTGTTGATGTTTAACTTTTTCAGTTCTTTATATATTCTGGATTTTAGCCCTCTGTCAGATATAGGATTGGTGAAGATCCTTTCCCAGTCTACAGGATGTCCTTTGATTCTGATGACAGTGTCTTTTGCTTTACAGAAGCTTTTCAGTTTCATGAGGTCAACCATGTTCATAGCAGCTCTATTCATAACATCCAGAATCTGGAAGCAACCTAGATGCCCCTCAACAAAGGAATGGATACAGAAAGTGTGGTACATTTACACAATGTAGTACTACTCAGCAATTAAAAACAAGAAAATCATGAAATTTGCAGGCAAATGTGGGAACTAGAAAATATCATCCTGAGTGAGTTATCCTAGAAGCAAAAAGACACATATCGTATACTCACTTATAAGTGGATATTAGCCATATAAAATAGGATAAACTTACTAAAATCTATAGCCCTAAAGAAGCTAGGCAACAAAGAGGACCCTAGGGAAGATGCTTAATCCTCATTCAGAAGGGCAAACAGAAGAGACATCAGAAGTAGGAGAAGAAGCCTTCCACAGAGGACCTCTGAAAGACTCTATCCAGCAGGGTATCAAAGCAAATGCTGAGATTCATATCCAAACTTTGGGCAGAGTGTCGGAATCCTTATGAAAGATTGGGGAGATAGAAAGACCTGGAGGAGACAGGAGCTCCACAAGGAGAACAACAGAGCCAAAATTCCTGGGACCAGGGGGCCTGCAGAGGACCAATATTCCAACTAAGGACCATGCATGGAGAGGACCCCCTTTTCAAAGGAAGCCCATTGGCTGCTCAGTGTCTAAATGGGCTTACTAGTAAGGGGTACAGGGCTGTCTCTGACATGAACTCAGTGGCAGGCTCTCTGATCACCTCCTCCTGTGGAGTGTAGCCTTGCCAGGCCACAGAGGAAGATGATGTAGCCAGCCTTGATGAGACCTGATAGGCTAGGGTCAGATAGAAGGTGAGGAATTTCTCCCCTATCAGAGGACTAGGGAAAGGGCATAGAGGGAGAAAAGGGAAGGTGAGTGGGACTGAGAGGAGATGAGGGAGGAAGCTACAGTGGGGATACAAAGTAAATAAATTGTAATAAATTAAAATTATTTTTTAAAAAGAAAAAATATTTTACTATTTTCTGCGTATGGGCATCATAGTCCCTGGATTTGGAGTTACTGCTGGTTATGAACTGCCAATCATGGGTGCTGGGAAGCAAACTCTGGTCCTCTGAAAAAACAGTGCACACTTGAAACCACTGAGCCATGTCTTGGCCCTCAGTTTTTTGTTCTTATACTGTCACATGAGCTTAAGGCTCACTCTTGTGATTTTATTTTCTCTTAGTTAATTCCTTAAAGTCTCTGCTTCCAAATAGAATCAGAATATAAAATACTGAAATTTTAGAGACTTCAACATATACATTTTGGGAAGATGTAGTTCAGTCAATAAGTTCAGCAGAGTAGAAGATATAGTAGAAAGGGAAAAACCCAATGTATTGTAAATCAAGAAATACTAGATTTAAACAACTGAACAAAAAAATATACTAAAAAAAAACCAAAACACTCATATATCCCACCCCATCAGCCCAAGGCTTTTCACATCTGTGCAGTTGCTGAGTCTGCCTCCTGTTTGTGGTCTTCTTTCTTTTCTATATTTACAGTGTGGTTATATATCATTTATTTTTATTGAGGGTAAGCTAAGCAATACATTGTGAGGTTTCTTCACTCAGAAATTCCTTGTTTCACAGAAGTGTCAGCCCTCTGTTTCAAAGCTCTGCTTTATTTTTTTATTATTATTTAAACTGAACTGCATCAGAAACAAATTTATTTTTATTTATTTCTGTCTTGCTTAAAAATAGGGGTTCATTAGACTGAAACTTGCTATCAGGCTCAAAGTCGACTAGAAAGTTCTATTTAGAGGGAGAGGGAGGAAATCCAGGTAGGTTTTGTTTGTTTGTAGTTGGGGGTGTTTTTAGCTTTGTTTTGGTTTTTGTCTGTTTTGTTTTAAATGGTTGGTTTGTTTTTAGACCAGGACTCACTCTGTTGCCTAAACTAGCCTCAAACTCCTGGGCTGGAGCAGCTCTCCTACCTTAATCTCCTAAGCAGCTGGGACTACAGTTGCATCCAATCATGCCAGACATGGGATACCATCTCACTGTGAACTGCTCATCCAGGTACTTCATTTGTTTTCTCTCCAGGTCCCCTCTATTTTGTGGCACAATGCTTGAAAACTTCAGAGACGTATTTTTGTCATCTTTTGGGTTTCAATATTCCAAATCGTCCTCAGCATTTGGGGTAGAGAAAATTTTATAAGGATCTCTGAAATTTGGGGAGGACATCCTACATTCATTTAAATTCTGTTCTTCACAAAACAAATGTGTTATTTGCTCTTCCTCTCTTAAGTCTAGTTTCTGTTTGTCAGGAGAGATTTCTGCCCAGCTTTTCTGGGTCAACCCCTAAACTGTGGGTGAGACTATACTGCAGAAAAGTTAGGCTGGAGGCTGGAGGGCAGAATAGGAAATTTGAATTCAGCCCTAGGGCTACAAGTAATAAATTCTAGGTCAGTATTAGCTAGACAGTTAATTCCCAATTTGGAGGCTGAGGCAGTAACTGAGTCTTTAAAGTGCTTTTCTTATGGACAGGAACACCTGAGTTCCATCTCCAGCTCTCATGTAATAGAAAATCCAGGCGGTGGTGCCTACTTGTAATCCCAGTGTTAGAGAGACAGGGACGGGGAATCCCCGTGGTTTACTGGCCCTCCAGCTTATCTCACTTGGTGAGTTCCAATAAGAGACCTTGTTTCCACCGAACCACACCCAAAAGAAGGGGACCCACGTGTGAGGATCAGACACCTGGCGCTGACTTCTGACTTACACACACACATACCCTACTCAATTTTAAAACTCAGAGAAACTGTCTTGGCTTCTTTTTTAATTTTAATTTTATAATCTATTCATCATGTATCCAGATTGAAGTCTCCTCCCTCAACTCCTCCAAGTCCCACCCTCCCTCTTCCCCCCTAATCCTCTTCCTCTTGTCCACTGAAAGGGAGAGTTCTCCTCCTCTGCCATCTGCCCATAGCTTATCAAGTCTCATCAGGACTGCCTGGATCCTCTTCCTCTGTGGCCTGGTTAGTCTGCGTAGCCAGGGGCAAGTGATCAAAAAACAGGGAATCGAGTTTATGACAGAGGCAGCCCCTGCTCCCCTTTCTCGGGGACCCACATGGAGACTGAGCTGCCAACTGGCTACATCTGAACAGGGGGTCTGGGTCCTCTCCATGCATGGTCCTTGGTTGGTGCATCTTCTTATAAAACCATTAATCCTGTTATAGACACCCTGTCCTCATGACTTCACCCAGCCTTAAGTATCTATTTAATAAATGTCCATTCTCCAAATACCATCAATGTACACATTTACAAAAATCAAAGCAAAAAAACATGCAAACTATATTATTAGATTTCCTACAAATGAAGAATTTCATTGACCCCTATACTGACATAGTAGACTATAGAGACCATTATTTCTTTTTACTTTAGTTTTACTTTACTTTTCACACTGCACTGAGGTCTGGTCTTAACACATATCTCTTGGGCCTGGAGATGGATTTGTTCATCCCACACCGATAAGAATTATCATTTGCCTGTCACTAAAGAAAGAATCATCCTGAGTAGACAACATTCCGTTTCCCTCACCCCTGAATGGCTGACTCACACTATCCCACACCAACAAAAGGGCACTCTGTTTTTTTCCTACCACAAGCCCATCACCTCTGCACATGGTTATTTACTTGCTTACTTAATGCTTTCATACAGGTGCGTGTTGTATTGAGAATGTTCTGCATTATATTCCCATATCTGTGTGTACAGAAAGTGTTATTCCCTGTGGCCTGAAAATATTGGAATGTGGACTCTGAATTAGATACACTAGAAATAGATTGAGTGAAGAGTCAGTGTCGTGGTAAATCCCTATTTTTTTCTTTTTCTCCTTCTACTTTCTCCATGAATCAAGTTATAGTAAGTCATCTGTGCTCTTTGATTACATAACCAGGTCAGTTCTACAAAGTCATATTTCCATTTAAAATTAGACACTTAGGGCTCACTAATAGAGTATATACTTAACATTATAAGGTACTATGTTCCACATATAAATGATAAAAACACAATTTTAAATATAAAGTTTTACCGAGTTCTTCACTTTCCATGCTTTTAAGAGAGAGAGTAGATCCAAGGCATGGGACACAAACATTTAATCCAGCATTAGAGAGGCAGAGGAAGGCAGATTTCTGTGAGTTTAAGACTAGCTCGATCTACATAGAAAGTTTCAGGTCGTCAAAAGCTAAATAATGAGATCCTATCTCAAAAGCTAACAAGATATAGAGTAGAAGTTTGAGTCTCCAGGTTTCGGTCCTTCATGAGGTAGGGCCTCACAAACTGATAACCAGGTTCTTCGATCTCTTTTTATCCCTAATGCCACCCAGCTATCAAATTCAACCCTTCAGGTCACCAGATGCATTGTGGCTGAGGTGACTCTTCAAAGTATCATATATGGATTCTCCTCACTGCCTGTCCTACTAGCTGGGGGATCAGCAATTTTCCACTGTTCTCAGTGATTTCTCCATTCTTGTCCTTGATCTGAAGGCTCTGCACAGTCCAGTGTCCATGACCCACTATTTCTACCTTCTACTATCATAACCCCTTCACATTGCCAATTCATTTCCACAGCATTTTCCCAGAATATACATGTGCACACATGTATCTGCATTTACATGAATTTAACATAAGTGTCTTAACAGACCTGTACATCCCTGCACACCTGTATTTCTCCATAAACATACATAAGCTAGCCGTGTTTACTTAGAGAGCACTTCTACCTTTGAAAACACCCTTGAGTACCCACACATCTTCCCCAGATAAATACAGCATACTCACCCAGGTGTCCTTTACACATTCTGCTCTGCGTACACGTATTTGTATACATACCACCCTGCACGTGCCTGTGTGGACACACACACAATACTAGGTCAAATTGTGCAAATGGATGAGCGACGTAAAACTAAGGTTAAATTTTACTACTTAGCAATTTCAGGGATAAAATTGAAGGACATTTTCTTTCTGTGCAAAAGAATTTCTTTTTACAAACGGCGTGGCTGGGTAGCGCGGGTTGTGCTTCCACCTCTAATCCCAGCCCTTGGGAAGCTGGGGCAGGTAGGATGTCTGCACGTTTGAGGCCAGCGTGGGCTACATAGTGAGTTCCAAACCTCTTTGAACTACAGTATGCAACTGTGCCTTAAACATACAGGAGAACAGCAATGTGTCTTGGCGATCACTGAATAGTGAAAGCAGACACTGAGATTCTTTGAGGCAATGTAATCAAGGAGAGTCTATGCACAGCAGACATTTTAGGCTCCTGGAAAAAAAAAATACTGCCATTTAAAAAGAGGAAGAAGATGTCTCCTCTGAGTGTTCTTCATTTAGTTTCATTTCTCAAAGGACCACAGAATTGAATGCATTAAATTTGTTTTCACATCTTCACAATGAGAAGATATTTTGCTCCCTTTTTATGATTATGTGAATGATTATTATTATTTAACCTATGTCTATTATTGTTATTATTATTCAATTGCTGGTGAGTTTTTAAATATATCCCTGCAGTCCTTGGGATGGAACCCAGAGCCCTGAGCGTGGTAGGCAAGCGCTCTGCCACTGAGGCACACTCCCACCCAGAGCACAACCTTCTGCTGGAGGTGAAGGGCTGGAAGGTTTGTAGTAGGGCAAGTGCTATCCCAGCTTTGGAAGACAATGGCAAAAGGACAACTTTTCCACACCACTCATAATTCTCACCTCCAAAAGGGGAGATGAAGGAACTTGGGGTACTTCAGAGGTGGTTTGACTTGAGGTTCCTGTATGTTTTTTGTAATCATCATCAATATGTCTGAAGTTTCTTCCTGTTCAAAAAGAATTGCGTCAGAAACCTTTATATTAGAACAAATATAGCTTGTTATCATCACATCTGTGTGTTTAATATTTATGAGGGAGAGGACTGATGCCCAACAACCCCATTTCCGATGTGTCAAACTGTGCAGTGAGTCATGGGTCTGCCCAACCAGATAATGTAACAGGACATCCTGTAGTCACTGTGCACTTTTTCCAGCACTTCGATTTTTTGTTTCTTTTCTGGTGCTGCAGAAGACACAGGGCAACTGAACTTTAACCAAACACACATTGTATTTAGAGCTTCAATTTCACATAGAAAACATATTAAATGCTTTTGGATCACTGCTTTCTCTGATAACCTGTTCCATTAGGGATGTTTTAGTTCTTATTTGTTGCAGGACTGAAGCCAGAGCTTCACACACACAGGGTCCAAGGCTCACAGCAGCTCTGGCCTCTTGTTTTACAGTGCACCCCTCTCCTGCTGATTTTCATTCATGCTTTCCTCACACCCCCACACTCTGCTATTGATATTTTCATTCTTTTTTTTTTCAGTCCCATTTTTGACATGTGTTTCCTTTGTTTGGTTTTGTCAATTTGCCATTGAGATGGGGTCTTGCTGTGTAACCATAGCTGGCCTGGAATTTGTGGCAACCCTCCTTCCTCTCTCTCCCATGTTATAGGAATGCACCACCATTCTCAACTCCAGTTTCTAGTCTTTTATTTTTTCTTCAAGACAGGATTTCTCTGTGTAGCCTTGGCTGTCTTAGACTCACTTTGTACACCAGGCTGGCCTTGGACTCACAGAGATCCACCTTTCCTTGCCTCCCCAAGTACTAGGATTGCAGGTGTGTGTCACTGCGCCCACTCAATTTTTATTCTTAATGGGAATTTAAGCTTCTCTGAAAAAAACAAACCAAAAAAAAAACCAAACCAATAAATAAATGAGAAAAAAATGGTAGATAATTTTGTTTTGTGACATAACTCCATTCAGAACCCTCACATATTCTGTCAAATGGTCTTGTGTTCTTCCTAGTAGAATGGTAAAAAACAAGCAAGCAAACAAACAAACAACAGCAAAACAAACAAACAAACAAAAAAACCATCAGCTGCTAGGCAGCAACATACCACACTCCAGAAATGATGGCACAGATTGGGAAAAGTAAACTAATAAGAGTTCCACCACTGAACTACATTTCCCCCAAACTCCATGCCAGAAACTCACAATCACCACTCTAGCATTAGGTTGTAGCTACTAAGTTTACAGTAAGGTAGGGCATAGTCTATTAGTTATTCTTTACTGTGTGACCTTGGCCAAGTCATTTGCCTTCTTGAACCTGACTTTCTCATCTGAAACAAGGGCTTGATGATAGCCACTGTGAGTCACTTTTAGGAGACAGATGCAGGAATGTGGAGAAAGCATCTTGCTTGGCAAGTTATGAAATGAAGCGAGGACTGTAGTGGTGGGAGACCGTGAGGTGTGGAGTAAAAAAGCCTGTGTTCCTTGATAGGCTTGGAGCTCAGCACTGGGGTGTTTACTCAGGATTCATGAGGGTCTGGGTGTAAGACTTGGCATCATAGACCCAGCCACAAAAAGAGTAGCCACAGCTTCTTAGGGGCTGAGGCAAGGGCATCACTTGAGCCCAGGAGTTTGAGGCCAATCTGAGCAACATAGCCTGTGGTCTAGCGTAGAACCCCTAATTTACTACTTCAGTGATGTCACACCAAGATTCTTTACTGTCCCTCATTTCCTCACAGTGAGATGAAACAAAAACCAACACATGAACCCAACAGAAAGTGTGCCTGTAACTCCAGCACTCAGAGGGCGGCAGAAGGGATCTGAATTTGAAGCCAGCCTGAGCTACATAGTGAGACGTTTGAAGCCAGACTAGAATGCATAGTGAGACCTTGTCTAAACAAACAAACAAACAAACAAAAAACAGACTGAGCAGTAATCAGGAAATGGAAGAACAGGTCCCCTGCACGTAAAGGTGCTTGGTTCAGTCCCCAGTGCCAAAAAAGAACAAGAGAGTACATGAAGCACCAGGTCCACTTCTGGCCTCCTGGTTCTCTTCTTGGCTCTCTGGTTCTTTGGCTGCGTAATTAAAGAGAAAAATAACAATATTTTTATTGAAGAAAAAAATAAGTAGTATTATTACTGAATACAGATGACCTCGGCTTGCAAGATGAGTGATAGCATGCCCCCAAAGAGGTTATAGTTTTACACAAAGCTTTTATTAAAAAGGCAAATGAAATGTAAAATTTGTGTGTGTGATAGACAAAGAACAATGTACAAGAATGGGTCACAACAGTGAAACTTTCCTTTGCATTTTATCCCTGATGCTATTGTTAGTTTGCTAATTAAGGTCCCCGTGTAACATCGAAAAGTAAACAAGGCAAACAAATTAATGAAGTGGGAAAGAGAATCTAGAATTGGAAAGCTTATATTATCTATGAATTTCCACCTCTTCCTAAGGAGCTTTGCTGTAGATCCTACTACCTCAGTGGGACAGCCAGAATATCTTAGCAGATTCCCGTGGACCTAACTCAGGTACTTCATTTCTATTTCCTGTTTCCAGATTTACAACACACTCATATTGCATTAGTCAATATGTTTGTCATCCAGACAAACTCGGTATAAAAACTTAACTCAAAATGAAGAAAGATTGAATTTGGCTTGTGGCTTCTCCAAGGCCAGTAGCTAGCCAACCCCAGGCATCATCCTGTCTGTCTACTACAGGGCTGGGGTTGTGGGTGAGATTTTTAAAGCTGGGTATAGTGGTGCATGCTTACAAACTAAGACTTGTGATGACTGAGGCAAGAAGAGAGAGAGGTCAAGTCAGGATGAGCACCACAGTTGGCTGCTCTGCTTTGGGCCTGTAATTAGACATGGTGGCTGCAGGCACATGAAGAAAAGCTGCTCACCTCGTGGTGTCCTGTAAGCAAAGAGGAGGAAGACAGGATCTTAAATTTGCTTTAAGGATATGCCACTAAGCACCTGTCTCCTTCCACAAGGCACCACCTTCTGTATTAGTAGTCTTGACGCTGCAACAAAATACCTGGCAACCTCCTAAGGAAGGAAAAAGTTTAGTTGACTTGTAGTTCTAAGAGATACTGTTCATCACAGCAAGGAAGGTACAGGAGCAGGGTCAGAAGGCAGTTGGTCACATGACCTCCACTGTCTGGAAACATCAATGAATGCCTGTGCTCAGATCACTTTCTCATGTCTATCCACTCAGCCCATGGAATAGCATAGCCCACATTTAGGGTGGGCCTTCCCATCACCACAAACCTAATCCAGATAGTTCTTCACACACATGCCGAAAGAGTTAGTCTATGGAGAATCTAAATCTCATCAAGTTGACAGCCAAGATGACATTACACCTTCTAAAAGTTTCATGACTTTCCAGCCTCACCACAAACTGGTAACTGATTATTTAGCAGATGGGCTGTGGGACACACTGAATACTCAAACCCCAGGCCCAATATTTCTAAATATCTGCATTTAGATATACAGTTATGGCTTCTTTAAAGAATTGCCTAAACATTTGAAAATTTCTCCTTTCAATAAAGTGAAAGCATTTGATTACTAGTTTATTTTATTAGTTTTCAATCTTTTTTCTTTTAGTCCTGGAGATGGAACACAGGGATTTTTGCCCAAGAGGTAAACACTCTTCTACTGGAACTATGCGCCAGCCCCAGGGTTTTTTGCTACAAGACCTCCCTAGGTTGACCAAACTGGCCTTAATCTTGCCTTAGCCTCCCAAGTGTTGGAATTGCACTGTGCTCCTTGAACTTGAATCTAGGCTTCAATGAATTATTTTCTTAGGTAAAATGCTTTAAACGGACACTAAAAGGCTTCACATCTTAATGTAAGAAGCACCAAATCTTATTACAGATGCCACTGCACCGCGCCCTGCTTTACAAAACGAACAAAACAGCATTTCACAGCTGAGAAACTGTGAAATTACAACTGGGGCAGAGACCTCGGGATTTCTTTATACGTTTTTTTCTTTTCCAGAAAGATGATTTGTCTGGCCAGCAGATATCCCTAAAATTTTTATTTATTTATAAAAAATAAAATATTGTTTATGGACATAAATGTCAGGACATTGAACAATAGCCATCACTGAATGGTGGCTGAGGTCATTAGGAAGCAGGGGTACAGCACTGATGTCTGGTGCCTTACTCACCAGTAATTTTGAGCATGTCTCAGTTTTGTGTGTAACGTAAGAGCCGCTTTGGCATAATTGACATGATACATGAAAAGCCATTTAGCAATACTGTCTTCTAACTATTTATGTTTATACCCATAGATTTGTGTTGCTTTTATCCTCCATCGGGGAAGCTGCTTTTTGTGTAGCCACTGCTTAATGCAGACTCAGAACTGGTCCAAGTGTTGAGAACAAGTGACTGTGAATGCTCAGCCTTAAGCAAGACATTTATATCAACACTCCTCCATTCCCCAGCCCATACCGGGCTTAGGAAACACCACTGGTGAGGGAATGGAAAGAATGTAAGAGCTGGAGGATGGGGAGGAGAGCTGTGAAATGCAGACCTAGGGACATGACGGCCCTTGCACTTATGAACTCACAGTAGCTATAGGTATACACAGGAGAGCTAGTAAGATAAGTCAGTCAACATTCCAGCATTTCTAGCATGAGTACAGGTGTGGTTCACAAGCCCCAACCCCTAACTGGGAAGCTGTTGGTAGTTGACCTTGACAGTTGCAGGGAGAGGAAGGGTCATTTTTATTTTGGGAGTTGTGGTCACTAGAAGTTGACCCATATTCTAATGGCTGGCCCAACACCTATGCACATATGGGGTTTTAAATGAACACAGTGGGTTAGCAAAGATATAAAGTAAAACCTAAAAAAAGGACAGGAAATTTGGGGGAAGAAGGGTTAGGGAGCTCTGGGGGAGTTGGAGGAAGGAACGTGAGGTGTAGATCATGAAAATACATTGTGCACATATATGAAATTCTCAAAGAATAATAAAATAAAGTAATGCTAGCCACATTCCTCGTGTTGTAAAGGAAGACCTTGTAGCCATGCCCTCTTTCTCTAGAAAGGAATCGAGCCCGTGAATGCTTCCAGACTTTAATCCACATACCAAAACTCCTGAAGTCCCATCCATTTGCCTGCAGACTTCATGATTTCCTTGCTTTTAATTGGCTGAATAGTATTCCATTGTATAAATACACCACAATTTCTGTGTCCATTCCTCTGATGAGGGACATCTAGATTGTTTCCAGATTCTGGCTATTATGAACAAAGTTGCTGTGAGCATAGTTGTGCAAATGTCCTCGTTGTATGGTTGAGCATCTTTTGGATATATGTCCAGGAGTGGTATTGCTGGATCTTGAGGTAGCACTACTCCTAATTTTCTGAGAAAACGCCTGATTGATTTCCAAAGTGCTTGTACAAGGTTACATTCCCACCAGCAATGGAAGAGGGTTCTCCTTTCTCCACATCCTCTCCAGCACATGTCATCCCTTGAGTTTTTGATGTTAGCCATTCTGATGGGTATGAGATGAAATCTCAGGGTTGTTTTGATATGCATTTCCCAAATGACTAAGGACATTAAGCATTTTCGTAAGTGTTTCTCTGCCATTCGATATTCCTCTGTTGAGAATTCTCTGTTTAGCTCTGTATCCCATTTTTCAATTAGATTACTTGGTTTGTTGGTGTTTAACCTGAGTTCTTTATATATTTGGGATATTAGCCCTCTGTCAGATTTAGGGTTGGTGATGATCCATTCCCAGTCTGCAGGCTGTTATTTTGTTATGTTGATAGTATCCTTTGCTTTACAGAAGTTTTTCAGTTTCATGAGGTTTCATTTATTGATTATTGATCTTAGATCCTGTGCTGTCGGTATTCTGTTCAGGAAGTTGTCTACTGTGCCAATGAGTTCAAGGCTCTTCCCCACTCTTTCTTCTAAAAGGTTTAGTGTGTCTGGTTTTATGTTGAGGTCTTTGATCCACTTGGACTTTAGTTTTGTGCAGGATAATAAATATGGATCTATTTGAATTTTTTTACATGTAGACATCCAGTTAGACCAGCACCATTTGTTGAAGATGCTATCTTTTTTCCATTCATCCTGAGTGAAGTAACCCAGAAGCAGAAAGACATACATACTATATACTAACTTATAAGTGGATATTAGCATAATATAGGATAAACATACTAAAATCTATAGTCCTAAAGAAGCTAAATAACAAGGAAGACCCTAGGGAAGAGGCTGTAACCTTATTCAGAAGGGCAAACAGGATAGACATCGGAAGTAGGAGAAGACAGGGAACAGAAAGACTCCAGGAGGGTATCAAAGCAGATGCTGAGATTCATAGCCAAACTTTGGGCAGAGTATAGGGAATCTTATGGAAGAAAGGGGAGATATTGAGACCTGGAGGGAACAGGAGCTCCACAAGGCAACCAACAGAGCCAAAAAACTTCGGCCCAGGACCTGCAGAGACCAGTACTCTAACCAAGGACCATGCATGGAGAGGACCTAGACTGCCTGCTCAGATGAAGCCTACAGGCTGCTCAGTTTCCAAGTGGGTTCCCTAGTAAGGGGAACAGGGACTGTCTCTGATATGAACTCAATGGCAGGCTCTTTGATCACCTCCTCCTGGGGGGTGCAGCCTTACCAGGCCACAGAGGAAGATGATGCAGCCAATCCTAATGAGACCTGATAGACTAGGGTCAGATAGAAGGGGAGGAGGTCCTCCCTATCAGGGGACTAGAGAAAGGACATAGAGGGAGAAGAGGGAGGTTGGGTGGGCCTGGGAGAAGACGGGGGGGGGGGGAGGGAGGGCTACAGCAGGGATACAAAGTGAATAAATTGTAATAAATAATAATTTAAAATAAATGAATTAAAAATTTTATAATCAGTATTGCATTCAATAGATTTTATGAAGATCAGACTATCTTTCATATCATAGGTGGGTCTTATCTTACCAGTTCAAGACTTCACAAGATAAAAAAAACCTGAGGTTCAATGAAGAAAAGTAAATTTCATCAGCAGAATGCTCTTGGACTTGACCTATCATATTGAGACGTCCCTTCATTTCCAGTATGCTGGGTGTCTTACAGATAGCATATGCTTCAAACTCAATAATTCCACATGTCAATTCCTTGGAGTAAATGTTCCTTTCTCTCATTAAGAGAGAGAGAGAATAGATGAATACACATCTACACACATATTCTCTGGATTCTGCTTCTCTGGATCTTTGAATGAGCCATATACCTTTGAATACTGCAGGGCATGATGTTCTAGGTAAGCAGTCTGCACTTTATTCATTTTTCACCATTTAACTTATATATTCTGAATTCTACTTGTGCTCTCAATACCTGGTTCTAGAACTATTAGGGCTGACCCTCTGACTTCTGCAGAGCGCATTCCTTAGGAATCAGAGGGCCAATGCGTGCTTGGTGGGGGCAGGCCCTGCTGGGATCTGAATGGATGGGAAACCATTCACATAGCATAAAGGCTTCAGAGGATGTGAGGAAAGGAGATGAGGAATGGCACAGCGGAGAGCTGCGAGTGTGACCGCCTAAACCTCATTGAGATCTCATAAAAAAATGCACTCACTCCAAATTCAAAAGTCTTATAGTTCCGATACTGTTTGAGACTCAAGACAAACTCACAGCTGTGAGTTCCAGTTCTTTAAAACTGTTAGATAATTCAACACATGTTAGAGGGAAGGTGGAAAAAGGACATTTATTCCTGTGTTTCAGTTGTTGTCTGGAGGCTTACTGGCTCTGTCTGCTAACCTAGGCCTAGTCCTGGAAGCTTCTAGCCTCCGTACAATCTAACCTAGGCCTAGAATGTTTTCAGCCTCTGAGACTTACTGCTGAATCAGCTCACCCTTTCTAGGTCTTACTGAGCTCTAGGCTGGCTGGTTCAACTCAGCTGTTCTGGCTCAAACTCCTCTTTCAGCTAAATTATTCAATCTCACTTTTCTCTCAGCCCCCGAATTGCTCTCCTTTGCCTCAAACTAACTCCAGCAATCTGCTCTAACGTGCTCTGCTCTTAGCTTTCTCTGGCTCATTCCGGGTTACCTGAGTTCTCTCTCTGCAGCCCATCTCCCTATTACAGTCCCAGCAAGACTGCCTTTTCTCCTTTCTGCATTGCCCCTTAAGTAGCTTCCCTTTTTCTCTCTATCTCATGAGAGTTTGGGCATATCCTATTCTGTCAAATCTTTCTCTGGTTCGTCTCTATTTCTGTCACTCCGTTAGACATCATTTTCAAATTTATCATCATTGTTTGGGATTAAAGGCATGTACCACCACCCCTGGACCTAAGCTTTTTTTTTAAACTGAAACTTGCTCTATACCAGGCTAGCCCTGAAATCAGATCTGCTTGCCTCTGTCTCCTGGATTAAAGGCATGTTGTATTCTAACCAGATCACACTGACCTAGAAAGACTTGGTTGGATGTGATCTCTTGCCAGAACAGCCTTGTTTTGAATTAACATTCCTCTACAACTTTCCCCTTTCTGTTTAAGCTAAAAATTGTACACAGTTTAAGTTTTCCAAAAGAAACAATTATCAATCCCACAAACTTAACAGTCCAAATGCCCCTATGAAGACCCACTCAGTCATTGATGCGATGATCCTCCATAATTGCACTCTTGATCACCTGTCCTTCAACAACAGTTCATTTCAGCATGAAGGTTTTCCAGTCTGCCTTTCTGATAAACAGGCTGCCTCTCTTCAGCTGGTTTGTAAAGCTGTCTCCATTCAGGAGGATGTGCTTTCTGCATTGTCTACATTGCTGTCCTTCCTAATCTCTTCCTTGAGTCACGCCTTTCGTTTATAAGCTTCTCTTCCTCAGATCAGATCTTTATCAATTTTTTGTTTCTTTTTTATTTTGGGGTTTTTCTGTTTGTTTGAGACAGGGTTTCTCTATGCAGCCTTGGCTGTCCTGGACAGCCTTTGAGACTTACTGCTTACTAGGCTCACCCTTCCTTGTTCTTACTGAGCTCTGGGCAGGCTGGTTCAACTCAGCTCTTCTGGCTCAAACTCCTCTTCCAGCTGACTTACTCAAACTTGCTTTTCTCTCGGCCTCTGAATTACTCTTCTTGGCTTCACACTAACTCCAGCAATCTGCTCTAATCTTTTGGCTCCTTCTCATTCTCTGGCTCATTCCATCTTTACTTGAGTTCTCTCTCTCTCTCACTGTGATTCATGCCCCACTTTGGAAGCCAATATGTTGTGGTTAATTTAAATGGTATGCCTAATAAATGTTTATTATTAAACTGCAATTATTACAGCAGTATTCTCTAACCTACTATCAGTCAAATAAAGATAGTGACACCTGTTGTATTTTTTAGACTAGTCTTACCTGGGGCATGGCAGATATTACCTCCTAAGTTATCTTTTACCTCCCAAGCCTCCATATCCTGGCATCTGTTGTAATTTCTGTTTGGCCTACTTCCTATCCAAAATACCATAAATACTTGCAAATATTCACCATCTTCTCTATCCATGCTGATCCAATCATGTGCTCCTTTCCCACACATGACAATGGTCCATTTTACTTCCTCCTCCTTCTCCTCCCTCACCTTGTGGTCCCTCAAGCCCAGCCTGAGAACCCCAAACTCCACCTCCCTTTCTTCTGCCGAATCCCAATCTTCAGCATTTTTTATTACCCAATAAGTTTAAATTAGGTGTAGCAAGATTTACATAACAAGGACAGGTATAGGTGAGAATGTGCTCATCTGAGTAGGGGGCCAGTAATTAGCATTAAAATACATAGCATCAGCCAACCCCCAATAGAAAACATTCTTAAAATTTACAAATGGGAACTTTATACAAGAGTTTTGTATAAAGTCCATCTATGTAAAAACGACGTTGGAGCTGAATGTAAGGTATGTTCAGTTGTCATTAGACCTGTTTTTGTTTTGTTGGAGACCTTTCTCTCCTCCACTCCTGATTTCTCTTTGATTCCCTAGAATGTGCAGAGTATCTGCTAGATTTTTCCGGTCATCTCTCAGCACCATTCCATTACTTGTCATCATCACTTTTATGACACGAATAATTTCTACTGCTTTCCCTTGACTTGGAGCGATCTTTTCTTCTAACACTTTCAACTGTCCTGATTTGGGGTTCTTTGCTTCTGATTTTTAGGAAAAGAACCTCTTCCCTCCCACCTCTTTTTTGTCTTGCATGTTTGCCCTCCGGCTCTCTGTGTCCATCTTGGTCCCAGCCATTCCCAACTCTACTGTAACTATTTTCTTGGCTTCTGCCCACCATGTACTTGGCTAAGGAAGTTCTGAGCTCTGTGTCCTTCAGACCTTGCTTTCTCAGTCCTCCCTCTCCTTTGTCCCTCCCTTCCTCCTTCTCCACCTCCTGTCATGTCTGCTGGCCCTGGCTGATTTGTCTACTTCTTTGCTTCTGGCCTACCCTATTCTCTTCTTTCTTGTATGTTTAGCTGAGGCAGAGCTCTGAGAGCTGGAGGATGAGGACTCGATCCCTTCTTTGGAGGACCTGGAGCTGCTCTTGCTGCTGTTCAGAATCTGAGATAGAGGAATTTGACTCTGAGGAAGACTCTGAAGATAAAGAAGTCAGAGAGGGTTTCTTTTGCTCAGCTTCTATTTTCTGGGCTACAGTGACTGTGGGTCTGTTTTTCAAATATTCTCAAAGTTCATCCATTAAGCCTCCTAGACCTGGGCACAAAACCAGGTGTTCTATAAGATAATTTAGTTTATTCAAAGATGATATGGACTGGGAAACTGAACATTCAAGGTGGTCAAACATAGACACCTATGTATGCATATACACATAAATGTTACAGCATTGTCCGATGAAGATAAGAACATTAGGGTAAAAAAAAAGTAATTATCAACATTGTCTCAACATCCTCAGCTGGCTGTGTGCACCTGGTGGCTGTCAACAAACTTTATTTAGAATTGAATACAAGTTGGGTGTGATAGTTCATGTTGGCTCAGAAAGATTCTCATAAGTTTAAGGGCCAGCCTGAGCTACATAGTCAGATACTGTCTTTAAAAAAGAAAGAGAGAGAGAAAGAAGAGGGGGAGAGATAGATAGACAGACAGACAGACAGACACGTCTGTCTTCTTGCTCCATGAACATAGGAGGGTCTCAGTGAGTGGAAATAGGGCTGCCTGAGAAGGTGAACCCATGAATGAGAGGCAACATTATCACAGCAGACCCCAAAAGACTCTCTGTGGCTCAACATGAAAGACTGATATGGTGGATATGGGTGGACATGGTGATTTATGCCTGCAATTCCAGTACCCTGGAGGGAAACGCAGGAGAAGTACATCATATTTTTATGGCATAATTATAAGACCTTGTCTCCAAAAACAACAGGCCATTGTAGTACCTGATACCAACAATGGCCAAGCTGGGTGAAGCGCACAAAGTAGAGTTTTAGTGCCTGCTGGTGCTAGAGAGCAGGCAGCATAATTCACAGCACACGTGTGAATGGAGCTCTCTTGGGATGACTGTGTGGAAGAGCAGGAACCTGGCTAGACTCTGGTTTTGAGAACTGCTGTGCTGATGTCGTTCTCGCCACCACCGGCTGGTTTACCCAGGACATTCTGAGAAGTTGTCAGACCAGTGTCAGGTTATGTTCAGGTGGTTATCAGGTCTGTTGGTGTTGAACTAAGCAACGCAAATGCTTAAAAGGTGAAGACTTATCTCTCTGGGATTCAGTAGTTTCAGGTTATATTGCCAGTTGTTCAATCAATGAGAAGAAAACAAATTTACTCTGAAAAGTGACATCAATATGGAGTCACCTAAGCTCAGGGAGAAAGGCTGGATTTGTTTTCATGCTGATAAGGAGGCTCGGGCATCCATGTACATCCCTTTTGAATTATGGTTGATGTTATTTTACTGCCATATTTATGACGGTGACCAAACAGCAGCACATTAGAAGACACACCTTGTGGCATCTCAGACAAGATATCATGCCACTGCCAAGTGACAACAACACATGACATCCCTTTCCACTTTTGGGAAATTACCAGAGAAATGTCTTAAGTGCATCACCATATGCCCACGGCCTGGGCACATGAGCTGAATCAAAGACATGTTAAGACCTCTCTCAAGATCAGAGCAATATCAGTGCTTTCCTGTTAAAAATCAGCAACTGACAAACTCATGGATAGATGGTGTCTTAGTTAGACGCTGTGATGAAACACCATGACCAAAGCAACTTGGGGAAGAAAGGACTTATTTCAGTTTACAGCTTACACTTCTAGTTAATAGCCCATTACTGAGCTATCAGGACAGGAGCTCAGACAGGGCAGGGACCTGGAGGCCACAGAGAGGTGCTGCTCATTAGCTTGCTCCCCATGGCTTGCTTAGCTCCTTTCTTATAACACCTAAGACCATCAGCCCAGGGATGGCACCACCCATAATGGGCTGGACCCTCCATTGATCATTAACTAGAAAATGCCCTACAGCTGGATATTATAGAGGCATTTTTCTCAATTGAGGTTCCCGTCTTTCAGATAATTTTGCTTGTCTCAAGTTGACATAAAAGTAGCCAGCACAGAAAATATTTTACAATACTTCTTATACTTTTTTTGTAGTTTGTAAGTTATTTTTTAAAAATAACAATTCTCTGTATCTGTAAATAATTTATGCTTAAGTCTCCTATTTTTCCTATAAACAAACACAGGTTTGTTTTTCCAATTTTTACCGTCTTACTCATATGTAAGTACATACACACTCTCTCTAAGAAAGTTGTCCTGGGTAGCTGGAGTCCTGTGAGAGCAGCTAGGATCACAGATGATGAAGTTAAACTGTGGACTATGAAGTAAAAGGGAGATAAGAGAATGGATGGAATGGAGACAGCTATGGTTTTAGAACTGAAACCTGTAGCCAGAAGGCTTTTGTTGAGGTCAAGCTCCAGCCTGAACCCAAGGCCTTCCCCTACAGATCTGAGAGCAGAATCCAGCTGTCTATCAAGACCTCCATCTAGAGACTAAGCTCATGTCACCACTATCATAACAACCCAGAATGAAGGGGAGAACTTGGAAGGAGACAGTCAGGGCTGGGCCTGTAGCTCAGTAGTAGTATGGTTGGCTAACATGATGAGGCCCTGGAATAGATCTATAGCACAGGAGGGAGGAGGAAGAACAAAAGAAGTAAAGGAAGAGAGGGGAGGAAGGTGATGGGGTAGATGAGAAGGAGGGGGATAAAGAAAGGAGTGCTATAAGGAGGAAGAGGATGGAGAGGAGGTGGAGGGAAAAGCACCACAGCGCAGCATCCGGTGACTACTACTCCCTTCTGCGGCCGTGAACCTGCACATCTGTGCAGTAATCCTGGTCCTGCCTGAGAATGGCTCGTCATCCTGTCTTTACCAGTGCAGTCTTTTCCCCCTCAATCTCTGAGTGTTAGCAGACTTACCTGTTAACTTTCAACTTTCAAGGCAATAATCACTTGACTTATATCTTCCCGTAGGAATCAAATGTGTCTCCATGTTTCAAGACCAAAATCTGTGTTATCAGGGTTGCTTCTGAGGTGCATGCTTTCTCCCAAGGGTGGCCATGCTTTCTCCCAAGGGAAGTGTCTTTCTGTAGCTGTTCCTAATCAATGCCTTCTTCTGGCTCCTGTGTCTCCCTCCAGAGAGCACCAACCTCCTCCTGATGCCAGCGTCCTTCACGATAGCTCTTGATTCACCCAGCTCTGTTCAAAGTGCTGATATCTCTGCTTAAATGACACTGGGAAGCTTCTCTGAAAACTGGGTGATTTTGTGCTTTCTCCTTGATTTTTATCATTTATTTTTCCAAATCTCTTCTACTTTATTTAACTGACAGTCAAATTCCATTAAGCTCTTTTTTAAAATTTAAGAGCCGTAGGCACGTAACATTTGACAACCTCATGTAATAATTGATCCAGGCAAGGATTGCCAGTGAATACTCATAGGAATGGGTAAAAGTTTGGTGAAAAACAGAAAAGTTATATTGTCAAAGCTTCTCTCTGAAAGAAATTAATGGATCCACTTAACCAAATGATCAAAGTCAACCTTACCACTAGTGGGAGAGATGGAGATATAGGTTTCTTGTGCCTCTTGATGCCCTGCTGGACTAAGAAGAATAAAAAAGGCATTTTATGACAGAGGTCCCCTGCCAAAAGATCATCGGAACTGAGAGGAATACTAAGCTCAGAGAAAATTCTGCAAAATAACTGACATTTGTATGTGCCTACAGATGGGTGTGAGCTTTCGTGTGTTCTGGGAACCAACCCAGGGTCCTCTTCAAGAGCAGCTAGTGCTCCTAACTGATGAACCATTTCTCCAGCCCCAGCTGTCTTATTTTAGGAAACATAGGATGAAATACTGGGAGGACAAAGGATTATTATCCCTGTAGCTGTCAGACAACAGCTCAGATAATATGATCAGAGAGACTGATGGGAGAGAGATGAGAGAAAGGAGAGGGATTGTGAACAACAGTATGGCTAAATGTTAACAGCAGGAGAATTAGTTAAGGAATATACGCTGATTCTGTGTGTTACTTCAGACACGTTTCTATAATTCAGAAATTATGCCTCTATGAAAACATGGTTTCTAGAAACCATAAGGCCATTTAGAAACCAGCTTTGGCATTCGTAGAATTCGAACTGAGGACGGCAGATACCAAGGTCCTGAGTCCAGCTTGATGGGAGAGGAGAGCGAGGCGTGCATGCTGCAGATTTGAGGAAGGGGAAGGTGGGAAGGCCACTGGAGCCTCCCTCTGTCCTTCAGAAAGAAGACATGTGGTCACATTGATTCTTCCTCTTCCCTTCCAGACAGCACCTGGTAGACCTTGGAAACCTCTAATCTGACTGTATGAGGCAATTTTTAATACGTAGTTCACTGTTTTGTTCCAGTTACCATCCAGTACATTTCTGTGTGTCATCAAATGGCAGATTACTTTAATAAGCTTCAAACTATAATTTTGTTATTGGTGTCATAATTATTACTATGTGGCTCAGTTTTAATAAGGTATTGTTTAGGTAGTTTGTTTGCTCTCTCACAATGTCAGAGAACTAACATTGTTTGGAGCTGGACTTCCTCCTGTTTGCTTTGGGAAGCAGGGCTGGGGCGTCTCAGCTATGTCTGTGTCTGTGGCATCTCGGGCTAGGAAAGTGACATAATAGAAAGCTTTGATGTCACTCACACAGAACACAATTCAAATCCAACCCATTCATCCACTTTACAGAGGGAATGTGGGCAAGCTTCCTACTCGTGTTGAGCTTTCTTACCCACACAGTGTAAAAAAACAGGGCATGGTCATAAAGATTGAGTAGAAGGTTCTTTAAAGAACATGCCCAGTCTCTTGCTTATGACAGAGGGGCTACTAAGCACCTCCTCCGGAGAAAATCCGGTTGAACTGTTATTCCTGCTTCCCTTGAAAAATTCTCCCAGCAAAGTGAACCTTCTCATATTTGGAGCACGGTTTTCAAAAACCAGCACATTTTTGTTTTGGGGGGGGGGTTGTTTGTTTGCTTGTTTGTTTGTTTGTTTGTTTGTTTTTTGCCAGCTGGACCCAAATGGGCAACTTGCATTTGGCTGAGCCTCTCCCAATGGCTCCCACTGGCGGCTCATTACTAGGGCAATCTGGGAACTGTTGGATTTTCCTCCAGAGACTGACCTGATCGGTTTGTGTTAATCTGGCTGCGGGAGTCCTGTAACTGCTAACACGGTTTCAACCCGTCATTGCTGCTTGGCAGTATAGCCACTTGGATCACATGGGTCCTACCCAGGCTTGTAGCAGTCAAAAGCAATCTCTGTGTCCACTCTGCCCTTTCTCACAAAAGTCAACCAGGAGAGTGTGCAAAGAGTTTAATGGAGTACCCATACGGGGCAGGGAAATCCGGACCTCTGGGGGAAGATTCACAGAAGAATAGAAGGGGCAACAGTGACAGTCAACGCCAAATAATTTAATCTTATTCTTGTTTGCCACATGTCGTTAGCCAAAACTGCAAGGGCTCAATGTCATTTACTTATGGCCAGTGTATTGAAGAGGTCATTCAGAAAAGTCCAGAAAAGAATTCAGGTGGTGAATTCTTCTAGAACAATGATTCTCAACCTTCCTAATGCTGTGACTCTTTCATAAAGTTCATCATGGTGTGGTGACCACCAACCACAAAATTATTTTCATTGCTATGTCATAACTGTACTTTTGCTACTTTTATGAATTATAATGCAAACATCTATGTTTTCCCATGACCTTAGGCACAGCCCTGTGAAAGGGTCATTCAACCCCCCCTTCCCCAAGAGTGTGGTGACCAATAAGTTGAGAACAGTAACTGTGTTCATTATAAGAATAAATGCCCTCCTACTGTTTTCTTCTGAGGATCTATACCTGTGGCTTAGTAATGGGGACACTCTGAGAAGTGTCCTCTTAGGTGATTTTGTCTTCGTGTGGAGTACACTCACTTAAACCTAAGTGCCCCAGGTCACTCATTTTATGTATTCTTTATGCAATCAGGAGTCATGATAAACAATGTAAGGCTGCTACTGACCTTTGACACACTATTCTACAGCAAAGCCTCTAGAAGTGAAGTGGGTACCTTTCAAATAATGCTAAAGAAGTGGGCTGTGTCAGGTCACAAGCCAGTGACATGGCCATTTGGTAGCATTATTGGTGCTCTGTACTGTACATAATTCCTTGCCGTGCTGCTATGTGGCAGGCAGTACAGTGGGACTGTTGACATCAGCAACACCACAAACACTGTAGACTCGCCTTGCACCGTCACATTGAGAGCGCTGTGACAGCTACGATGCCTCTGGGTGATTGTGACCTCTCAGCTCCACTCTAATCTCTGGCACCATCTTCATCTATGCAGTCCCTGGCTGACTGAAAAGTGGATGTGCCCGGCGGTGATCATGCATGCCTCTAATGCCAGCGCTTGGGAGGCAGAGGCAGGCAGATTTCTGAGTTCAAACTGAGAGTCAGTTCCAGGACAGCCAGAACTATGCAGAGAAACCCTGTCTCAAAAGAAGAAAGAAAGAGAGAGAGAGAACAAGCATTTTTATGCTTGCAAAAGTTTCTTTCTCCCTATAAACAAACGACAGCTGTACTGAACTTTGTTAAAAGGTAGCTACTCTGACCTGTTAGACTGTAATTGGGGGAGATTGTTACCCACATTGAAAATACAAAAAAGCAAGTGTTTAGAGCAGTGTCTCATTCCCACCTGCACCCAACAATTAATACACAGGGTCTCCTACGGTGTCCACACGTTTCCTTGTTAATTCTACAAGGTATTGCTGTGTTGGGGTCCCAGGAAACAGAAGTCAGATTAGCATAAGCGGACATCATAGGGACTGAAGCTAATTGTACACCTTGCTTCAGTAAGAGGCATTTATCAAGCCGAAACTTTTGTTTCAACATGAATTTTTGCAGCAAGCATGAGTTAGGCACCTACTGTGTGCCAAGCATTGTGTACACACGTAGGGACAGGAGAAACACAGCATTTGTAGAAATGAATTGACTGCCACAAGGATCACATGCTAAATCAATGTGAGTCCACTACGGATGGCAGTTCTTGTTAAAGTCTTTTGTTTGTTTGTTATAACTTTTTTTATTAATTACACTTTATTCACTTTGTATCCCCCAATAAACCCCTCCCTCCTCCCCTCCCAATCCCACCTTCACTCCTCTTCTCCACACATGCCCCTCCCCAGGTCTACAGATAGGGGAGGTCTTCCTCTCCTTCCTTCTGATCCTAGTCTATCAGCTCTCATCAGGAGTGGCTGCATTGTCTTCCTCTGTGGCCTGGTAAGGCTGCTCCCCCATCAGGGTGAGGTGAACAAAGAGCAGGTCAATCGGTGCATGTCAGAGGCAGTCCCTGTTCCCATTACTATGGAACCCACTTGGACATTGAACTGCCATGGGCTACATCTGTGCAGGGATTCTAGGTTTTCTCCTTGCATGGTATTGGTTGGAGTATCAGTCTCAGGAAAGACCCCTGTGCTCAGATTTTTTGGTTTTGTTCGTCTCCTTGTGGAGCTCCTGTCCTCTCCCTATCTTACTATTTCCCACATCTTTCGTAAGATTCCATGCACTCTGCCCAACAGTTGGCCATAAGTCTCAGCATCTGCTTTGATAGTCTGCAGGGCAGAGCCTTTCAGAGGCCCTCTGTGACAGGCTCCTAACTTGTTTCTTGTTTTCTTCTTCTTCTGATGTCCATCTGCTTTGCCTTTCTGGTTGGGGATTGAGCATTTTAGCCAGAGTACTCCCTCTTGGTTAGTTTCTTTAGATGTACAGATTTTAGTAGGTTCATCCTATATTATATGTCTTATATAGTGAATATATACCGTGTGTGTCTTTCTGCTTCTAGGATAGCTCACTCAGGATGATCCTTTCCAGTTCCCACCATTTACCTGCAAATTTCATGATATCCTTGTTTTTTTATTGCTGAGTAATATTCCATTGTGTAGATGTACCACATTTTCTGTATCCATTCCTCAGTTGAGGGGCATCTGGGTTGTTTCCAGACTCTGGCTATTACAAATAAAGCTGCTACAAACATAGTTGAGCAAATGTCCTTATTGTGTACTTGAGCATCTTTTGGATATATGCCTAGGAGTGGTATAGCTGGATCTTGAGGAAGTCTATTCCTACTTGTCTGAGAAAGCGCTAGATTGATTTCCAGAGTTGTTGTACAAGTTTACATTCCCACCAGCAGTGGAGGAGTGTTTCCCTTTCTCCACAACCTCTCCAGCATGTGTTGTCACTTGAGTTTTTGATCTTGGCCATTCTGATGGGTGTGAGGTGAAATCTCAGGGTTGTTTTGATTTGTGTTTCCCTGATGGTTAATGGTGTTGAGCATTTCTTTAAGTGTTTCTCTGCCATTCGATATTCCTCTATCGAGAGTTCTCTGTTTAGCTCTATACCCCATTTTTTAATTGGATTACTTGATTTGTTGCTCTTCAACTTCTGTAGTTCTTTATATATACTGGATATTAGCTCTCTGTCAGATATAGCGTTGGTGAAGATTCTTTTCCAGTCTGTAGGCTGTCATTTTGTTTTGATGACAGTGTCCTTCGCTTTACAGAAGCTTCTCAGTTTCATGAGGTCCCACTTATTGATTGTTACTCTTAGAGCCTGTGCTGTTGGTGTTCTGTTCAGGAAGTTGTCTCCTGTGCCAATGAGTTCTAGGCTCTTCCCCACTTTTTCTTCTAAACAGTTTAGTGTGTCTGGTTTATGGACACCTGTTTTTTGACAAAGATGCCAAAACCATACAATGGAAAAAGAAATAGCGTCTTCAATAAATGGTGCTAGTCTAACTGGATATCTATATGTAGAAAAATGCAAATAGATCCATACTTATCACCCTGCACAAAACTAAAGTCCAAGCTAAAGTCTTTTTTAGCTCCGTTTTCCTGGAGACTTTCAGCCATTGACAGGCTATTTAACAACTGGTCCCCACTCCTCACTCCAGTGAATGTCTTGGGCACTCAGCATACACCTTTAAGTAATTTGCTCTGTTTTGATTATTAAAGCAAAGAGCCCCACCCCACTCCCACCCCCAGCATCAACTCTCTGGTCTCTTTTTCTCTCTGGAAAGCTCAAACATTGCAGTGATCAGAGCGGGAGCTTGGCAAGCATTGAGGAGTTGGGTCAGAAGGAATGGCAAAGCCATGGGAAACCTTCCACGACCCTCTGGGGACCCCCAAATCTTCCATTCCTAAGGAAGAACGCTGGTTCGGAGACTGCCCCCACTCTTCCTACTCGCATGATGGGTCTCCAAAGCCTGTTTGCTTGCAAAACCCTGCGCGACGGCCACACCAAATACCAAACCTTGGATAGGAACCAAGCGGTCACTTCCCCGCCCTCCCTGCACAGTATGCAAATCCGAGCACCAGGAAGTAGCTGGGACCTCTCGGCCGAGCCCAGCGACAGCTAGTTCCTCTCCCACCGAGCCGGGCCTGGGCGCCTCCCGGCCGACGTTCTTTGCTGCAGGTCGGACACTGTCCTCCGAGCAGTGTGCCCGCAACCGCATCCTACACCCCGGGCCCGCAGCCGCTTCCCAGGCGGGCCCCGCAGGGCCAACCCGTCGCGTGCGCGGCTTTGAACCGAAGTCACCGTGGAGTTCCGCCACCCCGAAACTTCCACCGCCAGCGAGTGAGTCTAGTGGGGCTTGAGCTCAGGGTGGGCACGGAAGGTGAACCGGGCAGGGACCGAGGCCCCGACCACTGGCCAGAGCACAGGTCGCTTGCTTAGCCGGGGGCTGGGGGTTTCGGCGCGGCAGCGGCAGCTGCAGCAGAGGTCGCGCGCCGTTTCTTGGCGGCGCTGGCACCAGCCCGGGGTGGTGAGAGCATCCAAACGCCTCCAGCCTGGGGAAGAGTGTGACTCGCCGGAGCGATCGAGCGGGGACGCGGGGGCGGTGACTCTGCAGGTGTCTGCAGCGGAGCGGCGCGGGGGCGTGGTGGGAGGTGCGCACCCGGTGGACGCCCCTGGGTCCCTGGCGTCAGCCATCGCGTGCCCCGCTCCAGCTTTCTTGCGTGGCAGGGGAGCCTCAGTCCACCCCGAAGGGGAGCGCAGCAAGGATTCGAGAGCCAGTCGTTTGGGATTCAGTATCTGGTCCCCCCGGTAGGACCCGGGGTTTGACCCCCGGCCCCTCTAAGGCTGGCTGACAGCTGTGGTCCCTGGTGACTCCAAGCAAGGTGGTGACGTCGAGCGGCTGCCACCAAGGCAGGAGCTTGACCTCCCGCGGAGCTCAGCTTCTCTCCGCCCGGCAGAGGAGCCGTCCGACGCCGCGGCCAAGAGGAAGCTAGAGTTATTTTAAGAATTCAGGGATGCCTTTCCTTCGGAAGGGGGGAAGGGTGTATGCAACAGTTCCCACTGGGCTGCCATGTCTTGGCTAGCTGTAGCGGCTTCCCCGTTGCTGTTTGTGTAGTGCTTTTACTCAATAGACCCGCTACTCTGGGCGCTCCTGGTTGTCTTTTCACGTCCTTGAGTAATCCGTGTTTGTGCTCATTATGCCAATCCGCCCAACTTCCTTGGGTTCCTGCAGGAACCCAAATTCCTCAGAATTCAGGTGGGAATCTAGGCCACGCAGTCTCCCAATTGTGTGCAACTGCGGATTATTGAAGTGCCTGGTCTGGCTCTCCTCGTGATTGACAGTTAACCTGCTCCATAGGTCCTTGAACATTCTCCGCGTTACGTTACGCAAATGTTACTCAATGAAAACGAGGGTCTTTGTTTATTGGCAGTTGGGTAATTTTTAGACCTGAGACCACATGTCTGACTGAGACATCTGACTTTTGAAAACTTAATAAATAGCTGAAAGGTGTGCTGCCCCACAGGCACCTCAGGTGTGAAGGAAGAGGTCAGGAGCCAGAAATCCCAAACTGAGGTACACACCATTCAACAAAGCTGAAATTTTGGACCAAAGCTGAAATTGTTTCCTCACAGCAGCCGCTTGAGTCCATGTTTGTAGGCCTCTAGTCCTGACAATTCCCACGACATGACAATGGCTTTATCTCTCCTGTCCAAAATGAAGGCCTGGTGCCTGGTGCTTGATAAGTGCTCAGCGAAGATTACTTAGAAGAAGGAAGGAAGGCCTGCCCATCGGAACCCTGGCCCCTGCTGTCTTCGCTTCTGTAATAAGGGTGTGGGACATTGTAAAACAGCACCAGAGCCCTAAATGGAAATCCCTGCTCAGGACTGTTGTCTGTGCATCTTGGAGGAGGTCTTGAAGCTCAGCGCTAAGACAGTTTCTGTAAAGATAGTCCCCCTAATTTTATCTTAGAGTCTTTGGATGCTTTATATTCTCCTGCCCTCCACTGCAAGTGGCTTCCTTTCAACAGGGGAAAAGTGTTCCTGACAGCTTTGCAAATCAGGGACTTTGAGGACCTTCTAGTTCCACCAGTGTTCGTGTTCAGAAATAAATTACAGAAACATCTGAGGTTAAAGTTTATTCTCATAGAGATGTCACTTAGCAAAATGAAACCATTTGATCATATATAAAGCTACACTGATTTCATAAATAGGAATACAATGTGTACACAAATACAGCATAGGATATTGTTACAGCTCACTGAGATCAATGGTCCTTAGGATGCATAGATTAATTCAACATTGAAGGACCACCACAATCAGGAAAACATTAGCCAATGACACATTGGTATTGGAACCAGCCTGGAGCCATTCTGAGTTTGTTTGTTTGTTTTTTTTTTTTAGCAATGAAGATGGTTTTTGTTTGTTTGTTTTGCTTGTTCATGACTTCTGAAGCTCCTCAGTGCTGATTTCATTTGGACCCATCATGGTTCCCTAGAGGATAGGCAGGGACAGATATAAAAAAGAGACTCAGGAGCTTGTCTGTGGTGAAAGGTTAAGTGGTCTTTGGGTGTTTATAGGTATGTTTCTCCTACTTTGCCAGTAGCCAGTTACCTAAAATAAAATTATTCCACATTTGAGAAAGAGAATCATGGAGTAATTTTCTCTACTTCTTTGGTAGTCTTCTGAACTAAGCCTGGGGATCTGTAGCAGCAGATCTCCAGGAAGACATCGCCTGTATTTTCAGTAGTGTTTCCTCTTGAGTGGGGGACAGTCCGTGATAACCAGCATATCTGCTGCAACTGCATTGGCTACAACACTTACCAGTTAGCCAGAAATGTTTAAGGACTAACTGTCAAAAGAATTCTCTCTGCCATTGCTAGAAACATCTTGTCCACAAACTCAGCCAGCTCTTGTGATTATTTCAACAAGAACACCACTCACGGTGTGAATATAAGACCCATGTAGAAGACTTGTCTGACTTTCTGAGCGTCTGTTGTGCCAGTATCTTTCTACAGCCATTGCTTCCTATCTTTTAGCGAAGAGAAGGAAATGGGAGAGGAAGCTTTTTCTTCCATCAGAAACACTGAACTATTTCTTCAGCTGCCTAGTTTCCTGACGCTTGAATTGTGAAACTGTGAGTGAATGCTGTCGTCATCTCTAACATTTGAGTTCCCATTTGAGGGGAGATGCTGAAGTGTAGAAAATGGGGTGTTAACTGAGGGATTCGAAAGTGTGCAACAGGCCAGTGTTAAGATTTATGCCTTCTCTCATCTTTGTCTTATGTTAGCTAGAAGGACTTTCCTATAATGTTGAATAATAAGCTTAAATAATTAAATCAAATTCTGGCAAGTACAGTCTACCATAGCCTTAGTTCTTTATTCTTTGGGCCTTTTCTTCATTTTTCTCAGGCTTTCATTTTTCCCTTCTTACCCGATAAGCCATTCAATTTGTTGTTTGCCATGAGACTGCTTCTTGAAAGTTGTGTTTACAGTCAGGACATGGTTCTCAGGAAGTCCTGCTGACTTGACTGTGCTTCAACAACCTCCAATGCCTTTGCAGTGTGATTCCTGCTATCTTACAAAGACATCATTCTCCCTGTCATTGGCATGATGTTGGACGACTGATTATGGGAAGAGATTACATTTGCCCTCATTATTGGACCCACAGTCACTGTTCGTTAGGCTAAGATCCTTAAACAGTATCCAATGAAACCACACAGATGCTAAAGTCACAGTCATTTGTTTTGTTTTGAAGAAAGACCTGGTCTCAAATATCCCAGACTTGCCTCAAACTCACTCTGAAGCTAAGGTTGACCCTGAACTGGAATAGCTTGCCTTCTCCTCTTAAATTCAGGGATTACAGTGCCACCATGCCCAGCTCATGCATCAGTTTGAGAGACAATTTCCTAAATGTCTCATTGGCCAAGGAGGAGCCTTCCAATGTGTGGGAGCCTGAACTGTTTTTTGTTTTGTTTTTGTTTGTTTTCTTTTCTACAGTTTATACTTCAAAGCCATTACTTTTTTTTGTGCCCAATTCCACTTTTTCGTGAGCATCTAAAATTTCCTTAGCCATCTTTCTGACTCCAGGCCACACTGGTTGGAAGCTACTCTTGAACATGCCTTCTCTAGTTCCCTCCTCTCTCTGTACTAGTCAAACATTTGTTGAGAAGCTATAGCAGCTTGAAGCCAATCCTGTTGAGTGCTGAAAGTCCACAGGAGGACTGCATAGGTGGATCAGTCTTCACTTTGGTTCTTGAAGCCTTGATGGCTCCTTGGTGTTTGGTCTAAGTGGGTACCTCACACTTCCTGTAAGTGTTAACTCTCATGAGGCAGAGGAAAGGAGAAACTGGTCTCTGAGACACTCTCTGGAGAGAGAGAGGACCACTTCTGCTTTCCACGGGAAAGCAGTGTTGCTGAGAACAGAACTCAGCCAGAGGGAGAAGGCACAAAGGAAGTGATACCCCCACACCCTGCACCTTCCAGTCATTTGCCTGTGGGGCTCCTCCCTTCAAATCACCCAGAATTACCTTTCCCTCAGGGTTCCTTTTTCCACCCCTGCTTGGTCTGCAGGTTCATAGTCAGTTTTCCCTGGAGAGAGAGACAAGAGGGGTGGGTGGAGGAGGGGAGGGAAAAAAGAGAGGCAGAGTTACACAGGAAGGATGCAAAGTGTTCTTAGGCAAAGTCCTTCAGCAGGAAGTTGTATATTTTGAAATATACAGTCTTAATTTTTCCAGCACCAGAAAGATTTGAAATTTCCCCTCATGGAAACTCAAGTAAGATGTCACAATCTTTTAGTGTTCATACAATACATTATCTTGACTATAGTAGTTTAGGGCTGTTTTTTAAGCTCCTGAGTTCATAGTCTTTCATTTAACTCTTGGAACGCAGCAGTGACTGTCAAACTACCACAAGCACAATCCCTGTCTAAGAAACACATTTAACCTATGCCTACAGCACACCAAAACCAAGCAGACAGACAAAGGGACATCAAAATCGGACTGAGGAACTTTTTCCTTTTTATCAGGGTTGGGTGGAGACCTCCTATGCCAGCTTGGGGAGCTCTATTGGGCTGCAAGTGAGCAGAGGTGAGCCTGGGCCTGGGTAGAGATTTATTAAGGAAATACAAAATCAGCTGGTTGACATGGCATAGGGCTCTAGTACCAGCTACACAAGAAGCTGAGGGTCATTTGTGCATTGGAGTTTGGAGCCAGCCTGACCAAAACAGTGAAATTCCATTTCAAAACCAAACCAAACAATCCAAATATAAATTAAGAGGCATCTATCCATACAAAGAAATATGCCTCCAAATGTACATGCCTCCCAAATAGCATTTAATTATACTTCCTATTATGGCCAAATGCTTTTTCCCTCTTATCATGGGTTTGTGTGTGTGTGTGTAGAGCTTGAGATTGGAACTCTTTATTACATCATTCTTTCATGGCAGGGTCTCTCCGTCCAACACAGAACTCACTCGTACAGCCTGCCTGTCTGACTATCCAGCTTCTTCAGAAATCCTGTCTCTGGCTTCCAAGGCTGGAATCAAAAATCACATGCTTGTGGGTTCTGGGATCCCTTGCTTCCTCTGCAAAGGCTTTAGGCGTGGAGCCATCTCCCCATCCTGGAAAGTGCTTTTTGAAAGCTGAATACAACTGGGAAATGCTGGGAGTGGGAGAAATAGCCTTCCCCAGGGAAGAGCCCCTTAGTTGTTCATGCAATACCTAGTGGTCAGCCCCGAGATCAGATGCCTACAGGTAACATTATACAGACTGAGCAGGTTACATTTGTGAGTTTAGGAACACACACATACACAGGCATGCCCGCATGCACTCATGTGTTCGTGCTTACACTCACACAAACACACACACACACATACACACACACACACGTGCACACACATAACTATTAAAGAACAAGAGGCCATGAATTTGAGAGACAGCAAGGGGAAAATGCATGGTAGACACTGAAGGGAGAAAATGGAAGGGGGGAAAGATGTGATTATAATTCTAAAAACAATAAATTTTAAAACATGTTTACCTGATGCATTAAAATGTTATACATTTGTGGAGTACCCTGAGATGTTTTAATGCATGTCTACATTGCATAATGTTTAAGTTGCAATGAATCTGTCCTTGCCATGATTTGCATTTGAAGGTTCTCTAAAGTGTGTGTTTGAGGCTTCACTCTCAGCATGGTGCTCTATGGAGGAAGTGGAGATTCCCAGAGGAGGACCTCGCAGGAGGTCTCAGGGTCATTGTTGCTGCACTGTGAAAAGCCATAGTGGGTTCTCAGGCTTCCCTCTTCCTCTGCTTTATCTCGTAGTGATGAGACGAGCGTGTTTTCTGTGCCACATACTTCAACCACAATGTGCCTCTTTGTCATAGGCCTAAAGAATAGGAACCAACGGATTGTGAACTACTCCACCCCAAAGTAGATGCCAAAATAAAATGCTTCCTTTTATTTAAAACACACACACACATACAAACTGACAGGTAACATGATAGCACCCCTGAAATAACACATAGGTAGGAAATATCATCTATATGCTCTGCATATCATTGTTTTTTATTCTAAAGTCTTCACAGTGGCTTCTTTTCTGGAGGCTGGATGATGACTTATTCACTGTGGTTCTGGAAATTAAATCTAGGTTCTTGCATGTAGTAACTAAGCATTCTACCACCCATCAAACACTTCCAACTCTCATCTTTATTTTATTTCACATTTATTTATGTACTTACTTGCATGATACTGGGAAGCACTCTACCACCAAACCAACTCTCCATCCTTTGAAAGTACTCAGAGCTGACTGTTTTACTCAGCAGAGAATATTCCTCTCACAAAGGACCTCCTTCACCCCACCCAGAAGGAGAATAGAGGAAACATTAGAGAAGCCCCTGGTGCACAGCCCCAGTTTCTGCTTCGTGGCTGAAATGCCTGAAATGCCCAGGACCCTGCTAAACCCCATGGTTGTCAGCCAAGTGCGAATGGGAGCCTTGTGTGTTTGCTGTCTGCCCCGCTGTCCTCTCAGCCTAGAGGTGGAGAAACAAAGCGGACAGAAGCATGACAAGCCAGCAGTAAAATAACCCCAAAGCAAGTTGGCTGGAAACCCTCCCAATAAGCACATTTTGGATTTAAAAGTATATTATTTTGAAGCAGTCTTTCTCTAAGTTGACCAGGCTGTCCTTAAATGCTTTGTTTTTACAAAATACATGCATTTTTCTAACTAAAAAATGGCAGTACAATGATGGACTGGAGACAGAGTGCCTGCGGAAGCCAGGCACTTTGGAGCTACAGTAGTTGTTGTTCCTGGTATCGGTGAATAACTGGTTCCAAGCTCTCTCAGGGATGTGTTTGTGTGTGACCGCACAAGTTCTCTCCTGTTCCGTGAGCCATCTCTAGATTACCTATGATGGCCAAAACAACGTAACTGCTTGTTAGATGATATTCTTTAGGGAATAAAGTCTATACGTGTTCAACAGTGACTATTGTCTGTCAGTAGTTGGTTGAACTTACAGATGCAAGGTCATGGATATCAAGGGCCAAAAGTAATTGTAAACTGCATTTTGGAAGTGTAAATACGGAGAACTGTTCCCCTTCTTTCTGTCTTCCCTCCCCTTTCTTCCATTCCCTGCTTCCCCTGCCTTCCAGTCACCTCCTCCCTCCCCACTCTCTCTCCTTCCCTCCTTCCCTTGCTCTCTCTCTCTTTCCTTTCTCCCTTTGATTTTTCTTTCTTCATTGGAGACAAAGTCTTACGAGGTACTCTAGGCTGGCAATTAAATTGCAGTTCTTTCTCCTTAGTACCCCTGATTCCAGGATTATAGCTTTGTGCCGTCATTTCCTGCCTTAAGAACAGTCTTAGCTTATTTTTTGATACTTATCTCACCATATATCCCAGGGTAATCTCGCACTTGCTCTCTAACCCAGACTGGCCTAAAACTCATTATCTTTCCCATCTCACCCTCCTCAGTCCCGCGTTTGTACTTGTGTGTCATTATGACTGGCCAGAGCATTTCCTCAGAAAGCTCCGTGGTGTTCAGTGTTCAGTTTAGCTAATTTTTCTGGAGTGCCTCCTGAGAGTCCAGCTGATGTTGACAGAAATACAAAAGGTAAAGGGCCCAATGCCAGGAGGAAGGCCCGCTGTGAATGCTCAGGATTGGATCCTGAGGGAACAGTGCTCTAGCTCTGTCACTAGACCTCATTCTAGAATCTGTAATAAGGCTTGACAGGAGAGTCACTGACTAAAAATGATGGAGAACTTTTCAGTCCACGTTCAGTCACAGGCAGCATCCTGACACTTTTTTGTAAGCAGCTATTTATTTATTTATTTATTTATTTATTTATTTATTTATTTATTTATTTATGCTTCTTAAGACAGGGCTTTACGGTATAGCTCTGGTTGTCCTGGAACTTACTCTGTAGACCAGGCTGGCCTCAAACTCATAGAGATCCGCCTGCCTCTGCCTCCTCAGTGCTGGGATTAAAGGGGTGTGCCACCCAGCACTAGCTCCTCAAACTCATAGAGATCCGCCTGCCTCTGCCTCCTCAGTGCTGGGATTAAAGGGGTGTGCCACCCAGCACTAGCTCTCAGAAGGTATTTATGATGCAGAATCAAAGGCAGCTAGCACACTTCCATAGCTCTGGAGAAGTAGGCAAGTAACTGAAAAACTCAAAAGGTGTTCCCCAGAGGGTAATTCAAAGCTAGAAAATAATATCCAGTGCTGCTTGTTATGAGACTCAGAGACTTCACAGGGGATCAGCAAGTGGATACATGGCAGCCACTCTAACTACCCTACATAATGTTAGCTTTGCCCAAACAATGTTAGCTTTACCCAAACATTTGTCTGCAAGCCATTTGAAGACGAGATCTAAGTTTGGGGGCAGTCACCAGCTTTTGCCATTTGGTTTCAAGGAAAGAATGTTATGATTTAACAATTTGGGACCAGTCCTGTACTTTGTAGCTTAGAAAGAACATCACTGTAAGTAGGAACAAGTATAATTAGGTGTAAGTGTGTTGAGCACCCACCAGAACCAATTGAGGTTCTGTTCATTTTCAATTAGATTAGAGTAGAGTGCCACCCTGGTGACCCATGGGCTGTGATCTTAACCCTGCATTCTGTGTGTTGCTGGACACTCACGGGCCATGCTAGACTCCTGTGGTCTTATGTTAAAACTCAGTGGTTGTTGGTGACGATTCCAGGTTGTGAATGATTCCAAACCAACTTTGAAGCATAGAGGTAATGGTCATAAGTGTTACTGAAATAGGACAAAGAGTTGCGTAGGATGGCTACTCAAAAACAACAACAAACCACAAAAACCAAAAATCAAACAAAATAAAACCAAGCAGAAAAACTGAATGCCAGGATCTGGAGCACCTGGAGTCCTTATGCATTCATATTGGGCAGGTAAAATGGGGCAGCCACGAGGGACAGTTCCTCAAGAAATGACGCCCCAAAAGGGTGAAAGTGGGGAAACTTGAGAGGTATGCCTACCCATGTTCATTGCAGGGTAATTCAGAATAACCGAGGGGCAAAGGGAAGTGTGCTATATGTATATTAGGCTACTTACCCTAAGAGGGAAGAAATTCTGGCCCTTGATTCAGCATAAACGAACCTTGAGGATGCTATGCAGAGTGAAACAGGCCAGCTACACAAGGAAAAATACTGTGGTTGCTCTGATATACCTGGACTAGTCAATCCACAGTGGACTAGTCAATAAATAGGATGGCAGCTTTCAGGGCCTCCAAGGATGTGGGGAGATACTGTTTACTGGGCACAGAGCTTCAATTTTTCAAGATGAAGAGGGTTCTGAAGACAGATGGTAGCAATGGCTGTGCCAGTGAGTTACAGCCTTAAAATAGTTCAGGGGTAAATTTTATGCTGTGTATATTTTTGCTAAAAATTCTAAAGAATGTTTTTAAAAAGTTTATGTGCAGAAATATGGACAGAGAGTGGTCTTGAAGATACATCATTGAGTTTGATAAATGATCTTTCTTCTGACTCTGGTTTGCCTATCAAGCCGGCTAGTGTGTCTCTCTTTGGTGTCTTAGGGTTTCTATTGCTTCGATAAAAAGCCATGTCCAAAAGTAACCTAGGGAGGAAAAGGTTTATTACATTGTATACTCCACATCACAGTCTACCATGGAAGGAAGTTAGCACAGGAACTCAAGTCAGGAACCCAGGAACTGTAGCAGACGCCATGGAGGGTTGCTGCTTACTGGTTTTCCCTCCATGGCTTGATCAGCCTGCTTTCTCATGCCATGCAGGACCATTTGCCCAGGGACGTCACTGCCTGGGTGACGGGTCCTCCCACATCAATCATCAATCATTAATCATGCCCCTACAGACTTGTGTGAGGCAATTTCTGAAAAGTCCCTCTTTCCAGATACGTCTTTGCTCATGCCAACTTGATACAAAACAACCAGCACAGTAGAATATTTACCTGACAGGGCTTTCATCATCTCATTCAATGCAAGATCCTGCAGATTTCTGATAAAGTGGTATACTGGCAGTGAGGAGAGAGGGCGTCAGAAAATGAGGAAGGCTACAATAGACTACAATAGAGTCTGTGCACTAGTGGATAAGGAGGAAAGCTCTTTTCCTTTTAAAGAAACAATTCCGCTTGCCTGCAGGGAAAGGGCCTCAGTCCTCAGAGGTTTGCTGTGATTGCCCCCACAGAGCCCTGTATTGCTCACTGAGTTAATAACTCCAGAAGATACTTTCTGACCTAATGATTTGCTGTTTCTAGTCACATTTTCATTGATTTCACCCCACCCCCAACACACACACACACACACACACTCTGGGCAATGCAACCCAGGGCCTTGTGCAAAGCTCAGCAAGCTTTCTACTACTGAGCTACATCCACAGCTTGAAGAAATGTCTATCTGCCTGGTTATTATTTATTTATTTGTGGATGTTCATGTGGGAGGGTGCCTTGGGATGGGATTGTATGCACACCTGTGTGCACCTGGAGGTCAGAGGTAGATGCCAGGTGCCTTCCTTGATCATGTCTCCATCTTATTCTCCAGAGAGAGAGTCCCATTGAACCTGGAGCTCATAGCCTCTGCTAGACTGGCCAGTCAAGAGCCCTCTTGTCCTCTTCCCAACATTGGGGTTACAGGCAGGTGCCATTCACCTGGTTTTTCTCATGAGTGCTGGCTTATGAACTCAGATGCTTAGGGATGTACACAAAGCTATCTTCCCAACCCCCTGAAAGAGTTTCTGTTGAGAGTCTTCCTCGTAAACTTTAGGGGGATTTTTCTTATGTTTTTCCAAGGTGAAGCATCTTGTGTTAAGTGACACAGTGTAGAAAAGTACAGAAAGAGATGTCTAGTGCAATGCATGCTTTGGTGCAACGACAAGCTGATCCAAAAAGTAGCTATGCTGACACAGGGCTGCCCACCCCACCTCCTACAGGGCTGCCAATCCAACACAGTGCTGTCTCAAAGGTATCCACCTTTCTGCTTCTACTTTAGTTCACTTTCCAAACAAGGTATATATATATATATATATATATATATATATATATATATATATATACACACACAGTGTAAAGGAACTGAAAAGCAAAACAAAGCCAGTTGATCTCACCAAGAAACAGATTTTCACAGTGTGTCCGGCATCTCCTCATGCCGACCTTACTGCCGTTCAAAGGGAGAGCCAGTTCTTGCCATGCTGTATCCCCTAACTATGGAGTTGTAGTTCTCACCCTTCAGTTTGATCTGAGCCTTATTTAAATGCCTTTTATTTATCCATTAACTAGAGCAAAGTTAGTTGGCACCAGCCATGTATTTATAGTTTTTTTTCCCCTACTCAGTCCTCACAGTGAAGCGAATTTCTATATGCAGATTGCCAAATGTGACTGGGGGTGGGGGTGGGGTTCTACTGACTCAGTGCCAAGACGTCCTGTGAAGGACACAGTGCCAGTGTCTGTACCTACCCAAGCTTTGTGGATTCAGCGATTCTCTTCTGAGGTTAAATCGGAACCACACTCTCATGTGAAGGAACGCAGCATCTTCATTACTGGCTGTTCAGTTTCTGTGTGGGGCTACTTTGCATATTTGATTTTGTTGTCGGGGAGAGAAGCATAATTTGACCTGTGGAATTTGTTAATCCATGAAGCCGTGCTTTATTTATTCATCATTCAGAAAACATTTCTTGGATGCTCAGAGCTCATAAATATGCATGCGATTAGCTGGCAGTTATGGCCACTGGTTCTCAAAAGCAGAGTTGTTCCATATATCAAGTCAAGCCTCCACACCCTTGCTTCCGTATCTTCACTTGTAATCAAATTTGGGTTGAAAATATTTTTAAAATTTGTGCTGATGCAAGCAACTACAGATCCGTTGGTTGTTATTCCCTGAATAACACAGTGTAACAACTGCTGGCACAGAACTTATAATGAACTGGATATCATAAATAATTCAGAGATGATCTAAAGTACACAAGCAATGCGCATAGGTTGTATGCAAATACTATGCTCCTTTTTATAACAGACTTGAGCATCCACAGATTTGGGCATCTATATAGCCTTTAGACCTTGTCTCACCGCTGATAGTGAAAGGCAGCTGTACTCAGAAAACTAAAGCGTTTTTAAGACTTGAATCAAACGCCACATTTTTGTTTCAAATAAAATGCGAGCAAAGCAGGCAGTAGAATTGTGAGAAGGCTATCTCTGCTGTGCAGAGTTTCAAAGTGGCAGCCCACAGGGACACTGAGCCTGTGAGTGGACCGCTAGGACCCATCAAAGCCCCTGGCTTCAGTTAATTCCTCCCTGCTACAGAGGCTGAGGTTCAGTGTCTGCATTCCCACTGCCTGTGCCTATTGGCAACTGCTGGATGCTGCTGAGGACTGAGCAAGGAGTCCTTGGAACAGAGGAGAGTGTAGGACCCAGGAGCCTGACCAGAACAGAGAGATTGCTAAGGGAAGACGTGAACCCCCTCCGCTGCAAATCAAGAAGACAACAGAACCAACAGCTTAGTTGGATTCCTGCTTATCTTGTCAGAGACTGTAGGGCACCAATTAATACCAAGATAAGTTGGGAGAAATGTACATTGTAACTAGAGTGTGTGATGCCATAGTTACAAGCTGAGGTTCAGGGACTGGGTTGTGGATGGTGCATACTCTGTTTGGCATATTCTGGGCTTGTGTGGCAATCACCTTTGGCCTACTTAGCCACCTTGCTGCCTCTTCTTTCTCTCTAGGTAGCACAAGCGGGCCGTTAACTTGGAATACAATTGCCTTACCCCCACACTCTTGGTACTACAGGTGCATCACCAAGTCTGTCAGGAATTTTTTTTTCTTAGATGGCCCTCAAGCATTGTGTGAAGGGAACACGCAATGCTTTTCTGTTGTTTTTGTTTTGCACATTGTATAAATTTAAAAAGACCAAAAATATTGCCTAATATAGCAATGGTCTACCCCTAGGCTCCTCACTTCTATTTAGAGTAGCTAGATCGAGAACCATGGCACTTGATCAAAGAACTGGCTTTTAGATAAGTTCCAGGGCCACAGAGATTCTCTGACTGTATACTGACATTGGCCAATTTTTTTTCTCACAAAGTGATAAGAAACAACCATCAGTGAATTAAATAAAACTTTGAGCCAGGCATGGTCATGCACACCTTTAGAGGCAGGCAGATATCTGTGAGTTGGAGACCAGCCTGGTCTACAGAGCTAGTTCCAGGACAGCTAGGGCTACACAGAGAAATGCTGTCTCAAAGAACCAAAACTAAAACAAAAGAAAAACAACAACAACAACAACAAAACCTTTGGTTTATTTGAGTCTTACTGCTGTTATGAAAAACAATCAGATTTTTATATGGAGAAAAGGAAAGTTTTTCTTATTGTATCTTTTAAACCTTTCTTATTTTGTGTGTATGATTATTTTGGTTGCATAGAGACCTGTACACTGCTTGTATGCCTGGTGCCCAAGGAGGCCAGAATAGTGCGTTGGATCCCCTGAAAGTTGAGTGCTGGGAATTCAACCTCTGTCTTATGGGAAAGCAGCCAGTGTTTGTAACTGGTGAGCCATCTATCTGTTCAGCCTCTCCACTGTACCTTAGCTTGGCCCTCTCCATTACAAGGAAAGAATAGCTTAGGTGTCTTATCTGAATGACTGTTTAGGACCAGAGTATTCCGGAATTTGTTTTCAGTTTTGGAGATAGGTGTATGTATGAGATACCTTAGAGATGGGCTCGAAAGCCTGCTCGTGAAACCCATTGTGTTAATGTGTGTCTCATACAGCCTGGAGGCTTAGTGGCCCTGTGTTTTGACTGCAAATCATTACATGAGATCAGGGCTAACATTCTCTTCTTTTGCTTTTTTGTTGTTGTTGTTGTTTGAATATTTCAGATTTTGGAGCAGTTCAGGTTTCCATTTTTTTTTCTTTAGTTAAAGACACTCTCCAGTTCATGCTTCTTGAAATGCTATGAAACCAATGTTTCACAGAGTAAGTCTAAATTACTGTCTCCATGTAAATAGACATCAGGTTTCCTATGTGGTGGTTCTTGGGAGCTTGACTACAGAGATGCTGGTAGCCTTGCCACAGCTGGCTTGTTCTTTCTGCTAGTCCATGCTTCCACTCTGATATCCCCTCATTTAAATGGAAAACCCATGGCTTAACAACAGCCCAAAATAGTCAGCCCAAAGTAATAAAGGCGCATACAATACTCCAAACCACCAAAAAAAAAAAACAAAAAAAAACCTTAAAAAATGTGCTTTATTTTACGACATGTGTATGTACCTGTGTTTAGTCATGTGCATGTAAGTGCAGGTGCCTATGCAAGTCGGAAGAGGGTATCATATCTCCTGGAGCTGGAGTCAGGGGCGGTTGTGTGACACTGACAAGGAGCAGAAAATTCTTGGGTCCTTTGCAGGAATAGTAAGCACTCTTACTCATTGAGCCATCTCTCTAGCTGCCAAAATAGTTTTTCTTTTTTCTTTTCTTTTTGTTTTTGTTTGTTTCGAGACAGGGTTTCTCTGTGTAGCCTTGGCTGTCCTGGACTCACTTTATAGACCAGGCTGGCCTTGAACTCACAGAGATCTGCCTGCCTCTTTCTCTCTGAGTGCTGGGATTATAAGCCTATGCCACCACGCCCGGCCAAAATAGCACTTTAATGATTTCAGTGTGTTATTCTTGTTGTTGTGACAAAATATCTGGCAGGTGCAGCTTCAAAAAGAAATAGTTTATTATGCCCTGTGGTTCACCCCGTCCATTGCTAGGGAAGAGTGTGCCACAGGTGAGGGCAGTTCCAGCCATGACGGGTGCATGCTAGGGTTTCCCTTTCTGCTTTCTATTCAGCTCAGCATAGCAGCCCATGGGATAGGCCTTCCCACAGTCACAGAAGGTCTTTTCTCCTCAGTCAAACCTCTGGGAACACCCTCCTGGTTTATCTCCTGGGTGATTCTAAAATCCCATCTAGTTGACAGTGGAGATTTACCATAATAGTCAGCAAACAATTATTTTACTTTCGAAAAGAATAACAAAGAGGAAAAAGAAAATAGGCTTGAAATAGAGTTTTTTTTCTGCTTTGTTCTTTCAAGCAATGTTTACATTTTGTTATATAAGCCAGGTGTGGTGGCTTTTGTCTGTTGGCCCATATCCACTTGGTAGGCCAAGACTTGAGGATCTCTTGAGCCTGGAAATTCCACACAACTGATTTGAATGATTTGTTCACAGCTTCAGATATTTTTCAGACTGAACTATTTCCATAGTAACTCACTTAACTTTGCGGACTTTTGAGGTATCATTTACACTGCAGTTTCTGGAAACCTTGTTGGAGGCATGGGGAAAACACCATTTCCTTCAGTAAGCCAATTACTTAAATTAAGCTTCTTTTCTCTTGATCACCTTCATCCTTTAAGATAGTAAAAGGCAGCGTGGTCTGCCTTGGAAGGGATATCGCTGGGAGGAAGGGAGCCCTGCAGGGGAAACCAAGTTTTCAATTCTTTTGTGCATTGGTTATGGAACCCAGGGCTCATTCTCTACCTTGGAGCTATGCCCTCTGCCCCAAACCTAACCCTGAAGACAATGCTGTGGTCATCTTGTTTTGCCGCATTCTACTGTCCGCTCGCTCTGGCTGTGAGGATGATGGCAGTGTTGTCCCTCCCAGGTTTCCTTTAGGGGAGGTGTTTATGAGCCCTGGATCCCTCGCCTAGAGAACAGACTGGTCCTCAGGTTTTGGGGGGTCTCATAGGATACAGGCATCTGACTGTTGTTTCTTCAAAGCCCTTCTCAGCAAGGCAGCACCAGGAAGGACTAGGGACACACCCATCTCAGGACCTGGCTCCACAGCTGGAGGCACAAATCCTCACTGCTGGAGATACATAACATTAGGCAACCACTGCTTCACATCTTCTCCAGACATCTGCAATTTGGTGGTTAAAAAATAGAAGGCCATCTTACAGTTTTTCTGTGGATATTCCCAAACCTAATAGAGGCTACATAAACATTGTTTTTGTTGAAATTAGTAATTATTTAGACCATAGAAGGTTTTTTTGTTTGTTTTGTTTTGTTTTGTTTTCCCTGTGCTTCTTCAGTATCACTTAATGTAGTTTGGACACTTTCTTTTTATTTACTTTTTATACTGATGCTTGAACCTAAGACCCTATGCATGCTAAGCAAACACTCTATAATGGATCTAACCCCCATCACCACAAATTTTCTTCCTTTCTTTCTTTTTTATTTTAAAGTGCAGACTCGCACCCTGTAAGCCCAGGCTGGCCTTGAGCACCCAATCTTCTTGCCTAAGTCTCATACTTTGTTCTTTCACACAAAATAAAGTCCTTTGCAAAGACCATAGCGGTCTGAGCCCAGGTGCTTTGAGTTGAGCCAGCATTGCATTTCGAAATGTTTGCTAAAGGGAAAGAATGTTTGGATGAGCCGGGATGGACAAGGGAGACATGTACACCAGGATGATTTGTTTTCTGTGCATTGTTTAGTCCCCCTAGGAAGTAAAAGAAACTTTCGGGCTCTTACTTCCTCACATCTTTCCCAGAGGACCTGAACCCAGCTGAGGAGGCAGGATGCCTCCTGCTTCCTCTCGAATACCAGCTGATGGAGAGCTGCATGCGTGGTCGCATGGTCAAGCTGAAGCTCTCTCTCCCTCCATGAATGGCTGCTCTCCAGGGAACAAGAGAACCAGGGAGCCAGGGCTTGATCCATTGAGCACAGACAGGAAAGGAAGTTTCTCTCGTCGTTGGAAAAATTTTATAATGATGCAATATTGTGATTGTTTGTTTCACTTTCATCTAAAATAATAATTAACTTTTACACAAAATCTAATGAAGTAGGGGTTATTGAATGAGTGCACTTTGTTAGGTGACTAGTTTCTTAGAAGGTGTTTTATTCACTCTTGTTACACATCAGGGCACTGAGATGCAGAGATAGTAATTAACCTTTTTAGTTACTAAGTAAATGGAACATGGGTCAGCAATCTCATGTGATGTGTTTTCATATGTAGGAGGTAACATCCTTGACTTTGGTTTATCCGTTGACTTTTTGGGAAAACTCATAATAAATTCGAAGTGGAGAATATTTGTTGAGCATTGACTGTGAGCATTCCTCGTTCTAAACACGCTACAAGCTTTGATTCACTTAGCTGTCGTGGCGTGTCTATGAGATAGGTGAAGGTAGTCTGTTTCCCAGCTGGTAAAGGTTAAAGTACTCGTGCCATGTTGCTTAACAAGGTGAGCTGGACCCTGAACCCAGGAAGCTGGCCATTGGGCTTAGCTACATGAGTGGGAAGTGCAGTCACTCTGACGTGGGAAGGGAAAGGCCCAGACAGGGCAATCAGGCAGGGCAGCACTGTAACAGAGCTCCACCTCTGCCAGTCTATGCCGGTTTACTGTCGCCACCATTTAAATAAAAAGAAAAGAAATAAATTCAATGAAATCAAACAGAACATTGAAACACTGAGTGGAGTCCACATCCTGATCTGTAACTGGCATCTGCTTTGGCTTCAGCTGGCTACTTAGTTCCTACCGACTATAGTTGTTACCATTAGTTGGGAACATTTTTTTTTCTCACCTCTTTCCTTTGCTGGCTAGTTATCTGCTTGTCTTTTTCTTCTTTCTACCTGACAGATGTTCTTGGATGCTGCTGTGTTTGTAACTCTTTCTTTTGAAATGTTGCCATAGAACCATAAACTTTGAAAGGTTGTTAGATTTTTATTTATCAGATTCCTAATAGCAAACAGAAGAATATGGCTTCATAAGTGAATAGCTTATCCTCCTTCTGGTTTCTTGGTGGTATCTGTGGCAACATGTCTAGGATGTCTGAGCAAAACCAGTTCATTCCCAAGAAATGAAGTAAGCTTTGTGGCTGCTGCTTGCGATAAACAGCTCCTTTATGGAGCTCCTGATGTTGTATAGTGGATCCCCCCTGACCCCCCGTGTTTCTAACAAGGATAACGGTCAAACAATGACCAACACTGCAATATTGCCTAAGAAAAGACCAGGGTATTTAGATCCCCTTACGTTCTTTCATTACTAGGGTATCAAATGATTAAAAGCCCAATGTTTTCTCTCAATGAAGTCAATACAAGTACAAATGTTTCAACGCTGACTTGGACACAAAAAGGACTGAACTGTGTCAGGCCCTGTACTTGTTCTTGGGCATCGGCTTCCCTGGACCTGGAGTTCCACGCAGTTTTGTGCCACCCAGTGTGCTGAGTCATCTCTTCAGCTCCCATAGCCTGGGTTCTTACAGGCCCGGCCCTAGGTCCCCCATTCCCAAGGTCCTCCTGAATCAGTACCAAAACTACAAATATGAGAGTCTGTACTTCTATCCCCAACGGCACAGACACCAACCCCAAGTACCAAGCCTTAAACTGCTGGGTTTGTAGATTACTACATCCAGAAAGGGATTCCACACAGTTGCCCAAGAGCAAGTACCGAAAAGGAAGAGGAAGAGAAGAGGGGGGAGGAGGAGATGAAGAAGGAGAAGAAGAGAAGAGAGAAGAACAGAACTTCACTGGAAACCAGGGACAGTTTGTAAGGTATCTGTGCCAAGCTTTTTTTCCTCAGGTTTCTTTTTTTGTTATTTTTAAAATTGAGATATGGAGTGACAACAGAAGTGAATAAACCCCACCCCCATCCCCTTGAATTAGGGCAGAGAACTGTATTGCCATAGGGGATCACTATTTGGGCAATTACCCTACAGGGAACCTAAAGTAAAAGCCACTGAGTCCACTACTGCTTTGATTTTAAATCTGAGGTTCAGGTCAGGGTATGATAATGTTCTCTGCACTACAGTTTTTCCTGCTTGTCTCTGCCCTCTAAAGAAGCTTTGGGTGGGATGGGGGCACACTTTGTGAGACAGCCTCACTCTCCCAGACAGCATTACTATGGCCATTTTGTGCACTATGTGGGAAAGCACAGAGCTTCTGTCACTCTGTGGATGCCCCACTCAGAGCTGAACTGTCATGGTGCATGAGGCCTGCTTTGTTTTCCTTGGTGTCTCTAGCAGCTCTGGGCATGTCTGCACTCTGCAAAGCTGCCCATGAGTGAGGACATGTGCACAATAGGCAGCCATGAAATACAGCACAGTTTCCTAGTACCTCCATCATCCTACAGTTTCTCCCCGTCACTTTGTTTCTTTCTACATGCGAGAATCCAGTCAACACAGGGCACCTATCTCTTCAAGGGCTGAGACACTGAAGTCACCCTCTGAACGTTGACAAGACTACTCATCTCTGAGCTGATCTTTTATGATCTTTGTGAATTCTTTACCAGGGTTGAAGTAGGGTTGATTATGAAAGACTATGTGAAAATTGTTTCAAAAGATGTGGGGGGGAGGGGCTGGAGAGATGGCTCAATGGTTCAGAGCACTGTCTACTCTTCCAAAGGACCCTGGTTCAACTCCCAGCACCCACATGGCAGCTCACAGATGTCTGTAACTCCAGTTCCAGGTGGCCTGACATTCTCACACCAATGCACATAAAATAGTAAATTAAATACACTAAAAATATAAAAAGATATGGGTGGCTAGTGAAGTGGCTTGGTGGGTAAAAATGTTTGAATTCTGTTGACCAGAATTCAGTCCTTGGAGCACACATGGTAGAAGGAAAGAGCCAATTCCCAGAGGTTGTACTCTCTCTGACAGAGTATCTGTTAACTAAATACATAATACATACATATATACGTACGTGCGTACATACATGTTTACAAAAGGAAAAGAAATGGGATGAAACCAACCTATCCAAAGTCCAGTTGAGGAGGGAATGTAGCCCTTCAATGTTTGCTTAATGAATTGTCCCCACCCATCACAAAAAAAGATTAACAACATGTGATCCTGGCTGGGACTCGGGAAGACCATATGTAAACAGGTAGAGGCTGGAAGACCTTCGCCAATTCCCAAGTAAAACTCAGCAGACACCCCCTCACAGCTGATCCCCTTCCTAGAACAATGAAAGCACACACCCACAAGAAGTGTATAATGCTGCATACATCAACTTCACTGAAAAAAAAATCACGGACATCAGATTTCAATCATCTGAAGAATGTTTCATGAAGTTTGGAATATTCCTGAAACGAGATAGTGTGACTCAGCTCAAGTAAGATACTGATATGTGGGAACGAATACATCTGCTGTTATTTCACATGTTTGGAGCTCAAGACTGGGCTTCTGAGGAGGATAACTAGGCAAGGGAAAGGTGGTAGCAATGTGTGGCTTGCTTTGGAAGGTAGTTTTGGGCATCCACACACAAAACTAGTTCCAGAAAACAGTTAGGCCATGTTTACTTTTTGGACACTAGAAAAAAAATCAAAATTAATTTTTTAATTTTACACATCTGTAAGTGTGTGGTTCTGAGGCATTCAGTGCATTCCTAGCGTTCTGCAGACGTTACCACTTACCTCACCTACCTCAGTGGGAAAGTAGATAGCACCAAGTGAGGAGACCAGTTAACCAACAACTGAAGCATGACTCTCCCAAGTCCAAGGCCAGGAGTGAGCTTCCATCTGGCAAGAGCATGAGCCAGCACATTGCCACCTCAGAGTTGCACCTCATGTGGGTTTGCCTGTCTCTGCTGCTTCTCCTTCAGGGTGAAGGGTAAGGGCTGCCTTGCAACCCTTTCCTGGCCTTGGGTATTGGAAAGCGGTTGGAGCGCTGAATGATTGGGACAGCACAACCAATTTCCAAGGTTTTCTTACAGAAAATGTGCCTGTACCCTGAATGTTATACATGGCGGTAAACAACCTGGAGGACTTAGAAACCTGAAATCACCACCATACATTTCTCTGCCACCTCTATCCAGGCCACCTCCCTTGCTTGAAAACTGTTCACCTGAACAACAATCTTGGAGTGAGTCTGCTGTGTGCCTCAGACCCTGGTCATGCTGCTTTAAAACTATGCCCAGGCGATGCTCAGGAAGTCCCTTCTTCCTTTGTTGTCCTTTGCTCCATTTTTAGCTATCAGGCTAATGTGACTTGGGACCATTTCTCAGAACTTAATCCTGTTTATGCTGATTACTATGGCGGACTCCCATTTAGAAGCAGTTTTCAACTTATAGCATTTCATTCTTGGTCTTTAATGTTAATGCTTCCTCCACCAAACCCTGCAGAGTGTTTCACTTAAGACTATGGAGCCTCTGCTGTGAGGCTATGATTTTTATCTTATGGTCTATGGAAAATAGGCTTTCTGTATCATGTACATCAACACCTTGGATGTTGACTTTCTACTGGGTTCTAAAAATTTTAAGGTTTAAATACATGTTCAAGTAATTAAGTCACTTCCATGTAGACCAGGATGACGCTTCTGTTGACCAAACTTTTGGGGTGGTATCATGCAACAAGTAGAATGTGCATTCACAGCTTGGTGGAAAGAAGTTTGGATTTGGTGCAGGAAGGATTTTTTTTCTTTTTTCTTTTTTTTAGGAATGTCAACATCTGAAAAAAATGCAAAGTGGAATAGAAGAAAATTTCAGCTGATAGATGGAGCCATTTTTCATTGATCAGCAAAGAGATCTTGAACTAATGAAATTCCAGATTCAGACCCATGTTCTCCCAAGACAGTGAAGATGCAGGGCAGATGCAGGCCATATATTTCATACAGGATTTCAGGATGATTGGGCTCTAAGGAAAATCACACTGAGCCCATAGAAAGAAGATGTGCAAGAATTGTAGATGTTTCTTTAGCTACTCTGGTGGTGGGGATTGTGTGTCTTGGAGTTATGATGTATCTAACAGAGAAGGAGAAGGTTCTAGATAGATGTATAGCAAGTACAAAGGTATAGCTGAGGTAGAGATAAACTTGAGTATCTGCTGAGAAGAAATGTTTTGTCACTAAATTAGAGGATGATTGAAATTGGGAAGCAAGAAGGGCCTTTGCCAGCCTCTCCTGCCCTCCACATCCAAAGACCAAGATGGGCTCAATAAAGACCTTAAATAGAAAGCCTCCAAATGGTTTTATTTTGATGCGGTATTAAGGATGGATCCTAGGACTTCATACATGATGAACAAGCAATTTACCAGTGATCTTTGCTAATAGCTTTAGTGAGAGGGTTTGTAAAAAATATTTATTTTACTTTTTCAAAATAATGTATATATGAATGAATGAATGAATGAATGAATGAATGAATGAATGAATGAATGAGAAAGAGAGAGAGTTGGAGTTACAGGCAGTTTTGAGTTTGAGTCTCCTGATATGGGTGCTGGGAATTGAACTCTGGTCTTTTGGAAGAGCAATACATGCTCCTAACCACTGAGCCATCTCTCTAGCCAAAGGAGGTTGTAGTTAGTTGAGATTCAGCTGTGTGGAAAAATCAGGGGGCAAATGGAGTTGCCAGATTATCAAGGACACAAAATGCATACTGTTAGCCTGCCCTTAAGTTTTCAGATAAGCAATTGGGCTTGTTAATTTTGGGCAACTTGACACTACCCTAGGCATTTCTGGGAAAAGAGAATTTCAACTGAGATATTGCCTCCATCAGATTAGCCTGTGACCATGTCTATTGAGGGCATTTTCTTGCCTTTTTTTTCTTTTAATAATAGCTCTGTTTTATTTGTTTATTTTGGATGCCACCCACATCTATGCTTTTTAATAATTAATTAACTTTACATCCTGACCACAGTTTCCCCTCCTCTCTTCCCAGCCCTTCCCCTGACCCCTCTTTCCACTCCTCCTCCCTTTGTCTTAAGAAAAGGGGAGGTACCCCGAGGAAATCAACCAGCCTTGGAGTATCAAGTTGTAGTGAGACTAGGTGCCTCTTCTATTGAGGCTTGACAAGGCAGCCCAGTTAGGGGAAAGGGCCCCAAACTCAGTAGTCCTTCTATATACAAATGATAAATGGGCTGAGAAAGAAATTAGGGAAACAACACCATTTCACAATAGCCACAAATAATGTAAAATATCTTGGTGCAATTCTAACCAAGCAAGTGAAAGACCTGAATAACAAGAACTTCAAGTCTTTGGAGAAAGACACTGAAGAAGATAGCAGAGGATGGAAAGATCTCCCATGCTCACAATCAGTAGGATTATCATAGTGAAAACGGCCATCTCACCAAAAGCAATCTACAGACTCAATGCAATAAATTCCCATCAAAATTCCAACACAATTCTTCACACATCTTGAAAGAACAGTACTCAACTTCATAGCATTTTCTTGATTGATGATTAATGTGGGAGGTCCTAGCCCACTGTGAGCAGTCCCATTTGTAAGCAGAGGGTCTTGGGCTACATAGGAAAGCAAGCTGAGCAAATGGTGGAGAGCCAGAAAGCAGCACTCCTCCATGGTCTTGGCTTCAGCCCCCACCTCTAGGTTCCTGCTGCCTTGGCTTCTCTCAGTGATAGACATTAACTGTAAGCCAAATAAACCCTTCCTTCTCCAGGTTGTTTTGGTCAGTGTTTGATCACCAACAGAGAAGCAAACTAGGACAGAAATGAAAAACATCTTAGCATATCTTATGTAGTATTGAGGAAACAGTTCTACTGCAAAATGATTTGTTGTTGGTGTGACATCCCAGCATCCTTGGGTGTCCTATGTTTATCTGACAGTGCTGAGGTGACAATCTACAAGTTGATGTAGTAGATGCCTCATTGCAGACATAGACGTTTGAGTTATTACGGAATGATCCTTGTCTGCATTTAAGTATTTCAGTACAAATTGAGAAATCCTCCTTTTTATGTACTTATTTAATTGCTGCTGCTGCTGCTGCTGCTGCTGCTGCTGCTGCTGCTGCTGCTGCTTTGAGATGGTCTCAGGCTCCTGTGCAACACTGGCTAGCTTTGCTAAGTAGACCAGATTGATTGGCCTTGAACCCACAGAGATCTGTTGCCTCTGCCTCCCAAATGCTAGGATCAAGGGCATGACAGAGAGAGCTAAGAAATCATTGTGGTATGAAAAAAAACAAAGTGTATATGAGCACAGTTATAATATTATATTCCTTGTTTAAAAATAAATATTTTCAAATATGTATCTTCATTTACTTTTGTTTGACTTTTTTTTTTCTTTTTTGGAACTCAACTCAGAATTCTTGCCTCTGCCTCCTGAGTACTAGGATTAAACTTGTACACCACCATGTCTGGCTTAATTTTTAAGCATGTGTATGTATGTGTATCTCTGCTACAGATATTTTTTTCATAAAACGACCCTAATATCAATCTTTTATTCAATTTGACTTTATTCTCTTACACTAATGAAAGCTCATAGTTCCATGTATGTCTGGTGTTATTTGCATTTAACTACTGAGAGTACTGATGACGTTTTATGGCATAAACCATGAATCCTGTGGTCATAGCTGGTGGAAGATCTGCCTAATAGAGAAACTCTATTAGATAAACCTATTGGTTAATTTTAATTTATGTGTATGAGTTCTTTCCCTGCTTCCACCTCTGTGCCCCATATGCCGAGTAGCCAGAGACACCAGAAAGGGCATTGATCCCCAGGAACTGGAGTTATAGATCACTGTGAACTAACATGTGGGTGCTAGAAATTAAATCTGGGTCCTCTGGAAGAGCAGCCAATACTCTTAACTGCTGAGCCATCTCTCCAGACCCATAAGAAGGTTCAGATATAGATTGGTCTTGTTAGAGAATGTTCAAACAGGACATGGCAGTGAAGCACCTTTCCATCCCTCCCCCAATGAAATTGTTTAAATAGCATTCTTGAACAGTTTACATTAAAGTGCAGGCAGCTGATAATGTTTAATATGCTTCTTTCTGCCGTAGCACTCACAAAATATCAAAAGTATTACTTAAGTCAAATCAGCATGAGAATTGCCTGTAGGCTCAGGATTACAGCTCAGTGTTTTAGTGCTTGCCCAGCAGATGGACAGGCCTAGGTTCTGCCCCCTCCCCAACACACTGTAAAACATATATGATTACATTGTATTAGTCATGTGTCTTGTTGTGACCCAGACCTGACAGTAGGTAATAACAGAAAAAGGATTTTTTTAATTTAGTTAGATTTATTTATTTAGTTTGCTCCACACACCTTTAAGTGGCTTGGCAGTGTCCTGACTACTGAAGCTACTCGGTGAAATAAAGCGCAAAATGAATGCTCTTCGTGAAATAAGAGGGGTGTGTGGTATTGCCTAAGGGTTAGGGATGAGTTCCACAGAGGATGTGGGATTTAGAATGGCTTGTGTGAAAGGATGGAGGCTGCTTATGCTGTGAGGTATTTCAGGAAGCTGGCAGATGCTGAGCTGTGCTTCCCATAGCTGCTCCTTTGGTGGGATAGAAGGAATGTGCTGCATGTAACTAAGCAGAACGCCTAAGCAGCTGTCTACTCCCATTGCAGGAGCAGTAGGCAGAGAGCTGGAGCTGTTGTAAGGAAAGAAAACTGGCTTAGCAGTGGCAGTAGGGAGAATCTGTATGCAAGCTGGGGCATGATAATGAAAACAGTGGAAGAGGAGGCTGAGGCAGTGTGTTTTGTTTAGCTTAGGGAAATAGAGGTCCTGAGGGATGTCAGTGGATGGAGGAAAGAATTGATGCTCAGGGGTAGATTCTGTGCAGAGCAGGTCTACATGATTGTATTCTGAGGAGGCCATTCCTGCTGTTTGCTAGGAGCACTTTATGTTTTTGTTATGAAATGTGGTTCAGTGGGATAGTTTTCTAAGACTCTATCTGGTTGGTAGACACACACATAAACAGACAGAAGACAGATAGATTGATGAATACCAATAATTCACTCTGTATTTCAAAAAATCAGAAGGGGGCTAGAGATATGGCTCAGAGGTTAAGAGCACTGGCTACTCTTCCAGAGGTCCTGAGTTCAATTCCCAGAAACCACATGGTGGCTCACAATCATCTAAAATGATATCTGGTATTCTCTTCTGGCATGCGGGCACACATGCAGGCAGAATACTGTATACATAATAAAATAAAATAATTTTAAAAATCAGAAGGATATTTTAATCATAAATGAGAAATGCTTGAGGTTACTTTTATTTCAATTTAAATGTCACCCAATGTATGCATGAATTGGAACATTATATAGCACGTTATTAATCTGTATACTTTTTATGGGTGAGTTTAAAGAACAAAGAGCTGGGGTTGGAGGGTGGCTTAGTGGTTAAGAGCAAGGCTGACTAATTTCCAGAGGACCCAGGTTTGATTCCCAGCACTCGTAGAGTGGTTCACACCATCTGTAACCATCAGTTCCAGGTGATCTGATGACCTCTTCTGGCTTCTGGGGGCACCAGGCACACATTCTGTACATGTACATACATAAAATAGATTAGTCTATAAGAAACCACTGTACTGACACAACTTCAAATGCCCTCTTCGTGTGAGGGCTGAGGAGGCAGCAGCGCTGTCTGTCTGCTGCTGGGCAGTCTCGGGTCTTCGAGAGCCAAGGATTCTGGGTACAGGGCTGCTCGAGCACAGCCCTGCCACCACCGTGTCCCCTGATGTTCTCCTCATGGAGCTCAGGGCCTTCCTCTCAGGCCTCCTTTGGAGGAACTAGGGTGGAATTCAGAGGGCAGGATCACCATGTTGGTTCTAGTTCTGGTCTATTTTCACCAGCCTCTGTCTTTCCAGACATAAGGACTCCGCTACTTCAGAACACAGTCTTGTGGATCTACCCAAAGAGAAAGGCTGAGGAAACAGCTCTTCTCTCAGCTCCTGGCTCCCTGTTCATTCATGTTGTTTGCAACCATGGAGCCAAGTTTCAAACAAATGTTGCAAAGGTGGACACTGCAAATCCTAGCCAGGGACAGCTGAGCTTGACGTTGGCTTTGAGTCATCTGTGAGCCCAGTTTCACCTGCTTTTAATTACACTGATTTAATCATAGCTGGTCAGACTTGGAGAGTACAAATAGCTTTGTTAATCAGATGAAAAAGTGACATTTTATAATTCTCGTCCAATTAGCCATAGGTTGAGAACTGACTGCACTCTGTCAAAGCCTTCACTGTTGTCTGTTGTTCCCTTGGAAAAGCTGCTTTCTCATCCATGGCCTGTGCATCCGGCCAGTTTGCCCAGCCTAGACGCTGAGGCTCGTCTTCTCCTGGGCAGCTCTTTCCATTTTTTTGTATGAGATATTGTGAGCATGCACACTGTATTGGCAGCTACTGACCCTCTGGTCTCTATATTTAATTATGTGACCTGCAGTTTGTTTAAATATGTTTTAAGTTTGGGTTTGGGGAAAATGGATACCTCTGTGAATATGAACCAAGCAATGAGGGAGAGTTTGTGATCTTAGCCTCACATCTTGAAGGCAAAAGTTCTGTGTGCCCTGTGGCTAGACCCTGGACATCCTGTCTTGTCTATAAATTAAGGGTGTAGAACTTGAAGTCAAGAAAGCCTCCTAATCCCCTGAGGCTTTGCTCAGACCCACACTGGGAGTGGGAGGGGCGGGGGGGCTAAGAACTTGCATTTTCATCAGGCTCTAAAGACTTGCAAGTTCTGTACTCCACACGACTGCTGAAGCCATCCCCAGCTCCACATTTTGCCTCTTTGCCTTCCTGTGATGCTTCTGTCAAGGTCTGTATCTACCATTCCCAGTCTTCACCTCCACCAGGTGAGCCCTGTGAATGTTCCTTCCTGCACCTTTCACTCATACCCGTCGCTACAGTGCAGTGAGCTACACTGTACCCTCACTTCCATGATTATAGTTTTCTTTCTCTTAATATTTTATGTGTATGAGTATTTTTCTGAAATGTATGCCTGTGCAGTACATGTGTGTCTGCTGCTATCGGGGGCCAGAGGAGGTTGTCAGATTCCCCCAGAACTAGAGTTACAGACTTGTGAGCCACCGCTTGGGTTCTGGGAATCCAACCCAGGACCTCTGGGTTAAGCAGCACTCTTAATTGCTTAGTCATCTCTCCATCCCCCTCCCCGACCCCCCACGATTCCTGCCATGTCAGTCCTGGCCACACATGGAAGTCCTTTCTCTGTTAGTACTTGAATAAGGGCCACATAGGGTGGCCTGGCTTGGGCAAGGTTCCTCACTTCTTCCGTGATAGCTAAGCATGGAATCTCATTTTAGTTTTCGCAGTGCTCAGTGAAATGCCCCAAGAGTGTGGTCCGGTTCTAGGTGTTGCTTCTTGCCTCTTTCACTTTGGGAAGGTAGCCTTACCCTTTAAACCTCAGATTTCTCATCTGTTAACTGGAGATAATGGAATTTAGTGGGTTGAAGAAAGAATGAGAAATCCATGTAAAGTCCTTAGCACAGTACCAGGCACACAGGGAAAGTTTCAGAATTGTTATCAACTATTATTCCGCCGGGTTCCTGTTTGTTCTGAAACAGGATATTACCATGTAGCCCTCAGAGGTGCAGCCATCCTCCTGCTTCAGTTGTGTACCACCATGCCCAGCCAGGGCAGGATTGGGTAGGAAATCGAGAGCAGCCTAAAAGAGACAATGACTTGGCCCCATAAGCCACATGCCACGCTTTCCCCTTTAGACAAGAAAGAGATAGGTCTGCTTCTTACTCATGACCATTAAACTTTACTTTAATAATATGCAGGTTTTTCTCAGGCAATGAATGTGAAGGGATGGGATGTTCGGTGATGGGATTTTTGCTTTGTGGGCACGAGACCCTGTGTTTGGTCCCCGACATTATTTTTTTAACTGTTTATTGATTCTTTGTGAACTTCATATCATGTACCCCAATTCCCCCTTGTCTCCCCATCCCTTCATATCTGCTCTCTGCCCTTGCAACCTCACCCCAAAAGAAAATTGAAAAAAAAATAAATAAGCATCTTTCCATGGAAACTGTAGTGTGTCACAGTACATCCCAGAGTACACCCTTTTGTCCACACTTCTTTACTTGCAAATATTCATTGCAGTGAGTCATTGGTCTGGTTTGAGGCCTTTTACTTTTGCTACACTATCAATACTAGCTCCTCACCAGAACTCTTCTTGAATATCCTGTTGTTGCTCTGTGTCATGGAGACCCTGCAGCTTTGGATCTGCAGGGCTGGCCCCTTCATAGATGGGGTAGATGGTCCTGGGTGGGAGTTGAATCGTCAGCCCGCCAGCTCTCCCACACCCACACCACCAGGGTGAGCTCTCCCGCACTGCTCTCACTAGGTCACACAGACTGCAGCCAGTGAGGGGCAGGGCTAGCTCTCCTGCTCTCATGACCCCTAGGCCAGCTCTCCAGCCTTGGGGGTGGGGGTGGGGGGACACAGCATCTCTCCCGCCCCAGCACTATTTTTCAAAAAATGTTTAAGTATGAAACAAAACTGGGTATGATATCTAAAATAAATGCAAATTGGGTAAGCACGTATTTACTGTCTCACAAGCTCTCGGGTGTGTTTTTATTGTGTTATTTTCTTATTTTCGAGACAAAGCCTCGTTACGTCACCCCTTCTGGCCTGAAGCTCACTATGTAGACCAGGTTGACCTCAAACTTGTGTTGATCTTCCTGCTGTTATCACTGATTGTTGGAATTACAGGTGGGAGCCATCATCCTGGCTGACATAAATATAGGCTTACACTACTGGTATCCAATACCTTAGTGTCCAAGGTTTTAAATGGTGCATAAGATAATGGTGTAATTATCACTGATGTTACAGGTCTAGTAAAATGTTGAACTCTGCCCATGACTTCTTGGGATGGTTCCATTGGTTAACTAACTTTTCAGAAAAAAAAATATTAAATAAATTATTGGCTTAAAATCATATTCTGGATAGAAAGGTTAAAGAAATATGTATGTATTTTTGTTGTTGTTTTATGTAGTTTTGAGTAAATACATTTAGTGTTGATGGTGTGTTTAATGTTCATTGGAACATGTGTGTTTTCAATTCTAACATAGTATGGAATTGCCCTGCTTTCTAACTTTAAAGTAATAATTAAGGCGCTACTTTTAAAGCTACATCTTTTACTTCTGGAGTTTGTCAGACTACATGGTTTGGGTGACATGGTACGGGTCTGAAAGGGTGTGTGTGAGCACAGACCGTCAACAATGAAGGCAGATATTTACATCCAAGGGCAGTAGTACAGTCTGTGACTTGGATGTGTATCCTGCCTTTGACGATAATTCCTGAGTGCCAGATGTTGAGGAAGAGATAAATCCCTCATCATGCTTTGATTTTGACAATGCCTACCCATCCCTCATGCTGGGAGCAGAGCACAGGACGACCTCTGTTGGCTCCAGCCTGGATATTCGTGGGAAGAGCGAACCATCCTGAAGTGTAACCTTGGGCTGTGGGCGTGCAGTTTTTTGGATGTGATCCTTTGAAGGATTCATGTTTGTGTTGATGTTTAACCCTGATGTGATGTAAGAAAAGAGTGGAAACTGACCTACCTAATGCATGGAGGTTGTGCTGTAGGGAGGTACATAGGATTCTGCTATGTCATCAGGTAGAAAGTCCTGGATTCTGGTGGCTTTGTATGGAGAGAGAGAGAGACAGAGAGACAGAGAGAGAGAGACAGAGACAGACAGACAAACAGACAGTGCTGCATGTGGTCCCTGTCTCCCTCCTCTGTCTTACGTTACCTTGGAGCTCTGGAAGCTCCAAGACGAAAATACCATGAACAGATGTGGCGCCTTGACATTGGACCTTAAGAACTATAAGTCAAAAGTATCTTCTTTTCTTTAAAGGTTACTGAGCCTCAAGTATTTCATTGTAATATTTGAAGACGAACGTAATACTGGAAGATGGACTATTATATGGGCTGCATGTATGTATGTGTGTAACATTAAACAGAAAAGTGGGGTATCAGGTTGTCAGATTTCTGGTAAAGTAATGATCATGATCAGAGAGAGCTATTATTCTGGAAGTTCTCCTTCAATGGAGGAGGATAGTACATCTCAGCTGTGTGGATATTAGTAAGAAGGAAGAAAAGGAATTTCTCATCTGTGAACTACTACCCTCCACTAACTGGGGCTGTGATATCCTCAGCCCATCTTGAGGGTTTTTACTTCTATGTCTTCTTTTGTGTCTAAGAAGTCAAAATTACCACAGATTCAGAAATCCAGAGAATTTGAGCTGCAAGGGATGGGTCCTGGGGTCAGCCAGTTGTTTTGTAAATGAGAAGGTCTAGATTCTAGACTCTAGAAGTTAAGGTGTATTTGGGTTGCTTGGAAGTAAGGCTGTGAGAGATTCCCCAAGCCTCATAAGTTGAAGTTATGAGTTTGTTAAGAGTAATTGTGTGACAAGCCTAATTTAAAGGAAATGACGTGTGCACCCATAGAAAGCCTTTGGGTTTCTACCGAAACCTCCCCTGGCTAGCTTCAGAGAAAATGGGGAATTTATTGGAAGGAAGCTGAAGTATTGCACACAATTGCACAAAACTGAAGGAAGAGCTGACGAAGCAGGACTGTGGTGGGAAGGGCTCTGCAGGGGTGGAGTGGTAGCGAAGTCCGAGCAGACTTGTCTGTCTCTCCAATCGAAACAGGAGACTCTGTTGTTTCCTTCCGCGCAGGCCTCAGCAGAAGCAGGGTGCGCTGAAGCAAGCCTCTCCCAACAGGGCACTGCACACTCGCACACCATCCTCTAACCTGGATTTATTTTGGCCAGGGGTGGAGCACTTATCTTAAAAGATCTGTTGTTATTCAGATCCATGGCTGAAACAAAGGCTCATCGTCGTCGTCTGCACTGGCAGACAGAGGATGTTCTGTTTTAACCAGGTTGGCTAAAAAAAGATGTTTCAGTGGATCACGGATAATGGATCCAGCAAATATGAATATTTGTAGGCCACTTCATAGAGGTCATTCACAAGAGTCCTCCTAGGCGTAGGGCTTGGTAGATGTTCTGGGTATGTTTTTTTTTTTTCCCCACGTCGTTGTGGAGTTGCTGGCGATACCCATACTTTCCAAATGAGTCATTGGAGGATTAAGCATCTTCCCAAAGTCCACCACGTCGTTTGGGATTCTAATTAGCCTGCCATCACAATTCTCAGCAAATACAACCATTTTGACACCCAATAGGATTCTGTCACACTCCTTCTGGTTGGTGCCCATGAAGGGCTATGCATTGGCTTTGGCAAGAATTGTCTGCCTGCACAGAGGTTAATACTAGCTATGTGGATTTCCACAGCCAGACATTCCTTGATGCTAGACATTCCTGACATCAAGGATTTTAGATGTGTGGCCAAGGGAGAGTGTATCTTTATGGAAGCCATGGGAGAAAAACAAAAACCAAAAAACTTCAATTACAGGAAGAGAGTTGGAACTTGTAGGGTCTTCAGGGCTGATGAAGGGAAATAAGAATAATGAATGTGCATTTATTTAAAAGAGTAGGAACAGGTTGAGCACCCAGTTCAGAGGTAGAGTTGCTTACATTGCTTGCACACAATCCTGAATTCAATCCTTGAGAACAAAAGGCCAAAATAAGTAAATGGGGAGAAGTGACTTTGTCTTCTTAGGAGACGGAGATGTAGTCGAGTGTTGTGCGCTTCTAGAGTATGGGTGAGGGTGGTGTGGAATGTCAATATGGCGGCCTGGAGAAAGCGTGCTTGTGATGAAGGGATTGGACCAGGTAGATGGGTACAGCTCAGTAGTAGAGTGCATGCTTAGCATATACAAGCCTAGAGTGGTTTCCTTGTAATCTCCATGGAGAAGAAAGACAAAAGATAGGCCTCACCAAGAGGGTATTTTCTTCTGCCTGAGTGGTTTGGAAATGGGCTGAATTTAGCACGAAGAGAGAGGGTGGACTCACAGGCAACTGTGACTTCTCTAAAGAATAAATCCTTTTGGGCTTAATCATTAGGCAAATTTAGCTTCCTGGTTTCAAAAAGAGAAAACATACCCACACACACAAAAATGAAAAACTCAGGCCCCTGGGAACAAGTAGCTTCCTCCTCTCCGGGCTCCTTGAAAAAGTCCCTTTCCTGCTCAGCATGAAGCTGGCTGGGGAGGTGGCCAAGAGGCCATGGGGTGCTGGAAAGAAAGGATGTACCCATAGGGTTGAGAAGCTGAGCATACTGGCTGAGGTGGAAGGCTTGGAAGATGCCTCTTGAGAAAGAGAGGATGTTAATTCTGCATCCACAGGAGAAAAGTGATGGTTCTGTGGCCTCCTGTCTCCCTGCTTCCTGCTCACTTCTGCTTCAAACTCTGGAGACCTGAGGAGACAAAGTAGAAGAGTATTTACTTATTTGTTTGTTTGTTTTTACCTCCCTGCGGATAGAATCAAAGAAGAAATGTGAAAGCCAATTGGAAAAGAACAGTTTGTAAATTTGAAGTGTTTTCCTGCCAAGTGTTTGAGCATGGGCTCTCCATACAGGGAAACCACGAAGCAGAAGTGTTGCCTGGAGCCAGTAGGGAGCTGAAGGTCTGAAATGTCAATGGCCTAACTTCAGGAAAATGAACTGAGGGCTCCAATCGGGAGCATACTCTGAATTACTAAAGCTGGCACAGTCAGCATGCTACAAGTTGTTAGTAGCAGTTTTTTAAGCACAAAATGTTTCGTTGCTAGACACTTTAATATGCATGTGATTGTGAAACTATTAGCATTTTTGTTGTTCTTGAAAACATTTTATTATTTTATGTGTATGGACATTTTGGTTGCACATGTAGCATATGTGTGCCTGGTGCCATCAGAGGCCATAAGAGGGTTTCAAAATCCCTAGAACTGAATTGAACTCTGGTTCTTTGAGAGAGCAGCCGGTATTCACCACTGAGCTGTCTCTCCCACACAGTGTGTGGTGACTGTACAAAATAATAGATTTCGCAATGAGACTTTCACATGCGCAGATGCTCACTTCCATCACACACACTCTTTCCCATACCGTCTCCTCCAAATCTTTTCCTGCCCCCTGCCCCTTTCCTCTCTCCAGAGCCCTCAGCAAATTTCATTTAACGATTTTGTTTGTACAAAAGGTCACAGGAGCCTGTCTTCCGCCAAGTGTGATTAAGTCACTCTGCTCTGGCTTTCTTTGCTTTAGGGGACAGGGAAGGAAGCCGTTGTTTACCTGCCTGGTAAGAAGCATTTAACATCTGTTATTTTATTTAGTTCTCACAGCAACCTTTGAAAGAGTGGAATCATCTGAATTCACAGATGAAGTAAATAAAATTATGTTAAGGAACTTTTTTGCTGTTTATGTGTCTGCTACTAAGTGGAAGATCCAGGCTGGACCAGTTTCTACATACTATGACTTTGCTCCAGAAAATGATTATTTTAAAGTGAGAGTCTTTTATCCTAAAACCTTTGAGTGCTCCCTGATTTTTAATGAAGTGAGGTGATGCTTGGCTCAGTTCATGGTGTAGCTATGTCTGAAACTAAAATAACTTTGAGAACTAACATTTATTGATCATTTATTATAAACCAAAGAAATTATGGATTAAAAAAAAGAATGGGTTCTCCTTAAAGGCTTGTTATAGATCACAAAACATAGTCTATAGGATTTCTGAGTTCCCTTTGATTCAACAAATGGTGCTTGGCCTATGCCTTGGTGACCAGGTAGTCGTTGCGGAGGCACAGGCAGGATGCTCTCCTTTCTCTAGTTAAGGTACCAGCAAGGAGTGTGGAAGCAGATGATTATTTGCCCAGAGGCCTAGAAATTTATTTAGCGATTTTTTTTTCTGTAACAGGTCAAGATGTCTTTCTTCACTTAAGTATGATGATGTCACAGAGGTGACAGATGTGAAGCTGTGTCTGCCTTCAGGGTGTGTGCAGTGGAGTCAAGGAGAGAATAACACATTTCCAGGGCAGAGGGATCAATGCACATGCAAAGTCACACTGAGAGTTATTTATATTGGGACTTGTGCCTGGGGAGAAAAGAAACCAGCGGCAGAGACGAGGGAGAGCTGTGGAAGCCCAGTTGGCCAGGCCTTTAGTTTGGTTTGGAGCTGGTTAGCTTTGTCTGCATGGGAAGAGCTAGCTCAAATGGAGACAGGATGGCTGCCGTGTTCATTAATTGAAATCTCTGTCTCTGATAGAACTTTTCTCCTGGAGCCACACAGGTTGATGACAAAATAGGCTGGAGCAAGATGCTGCCGGACTGTGAGCAGTAGGTTGACTCTGAGTGTGTGCTACTGGCAAAGACTATGTGATTATTGGCAAAAACAGTACTCTTAGATCTAATATGACAATATTGAACATTTATTATATATTTATTCTCTCAAGTAGTTTTTAATGTACAGATATTTATAGACTATTTAGAAGTGCCTGGCACAGACAATTCAGCAGGGTACACTGTTGACAGATAACCTTGCTTTCACGGACCTATATTTGCATGAGAGATAAAGGAATGATAAAATAGGTAAATTCTTGTGCTAGTGTTACAGAAGAACAAAGAGAGCTGTGCCTTGGGATGGCTCTAGGAAGAGGACATCACACTTTTGAAGCTTGTTTCTGTATGTGCCCTTTGTATTAAACCAGGAAGGTAATAGATGGGAGGACATCTTTGAAGAATTTAAAATGTAAAAGTAAAGTATGAAAATCCCAGCCATAACCACAGTAGAAGGGCAGGGGGAAGACCAATGCCATGGGAAGCGTGTGGTGGGCAGCCGCACGCAGAGCAGGGCTATGCTCTGGTAGAGCCTTCAATCACTAATATCATGTAGGTCTGCTGGAAAAGAAGGCCAATGCAGGGAGGAGACCAAAATTCACCATTTTCTCATGCACGCCTTTCCCTGAGCTCAGAGCCCAAGCGTAAGTCAATCACAGGACTTGCTGGGGTTGGCTGTGCTCGGGAATATGCAACACTGGAGAGCTGGGGTTTCCCATGCTGAGTGGCCAGTATGGTGAGGAATTTTAATACAAAAAAATTGAAATTCAGTAGGATTTCGTGATATGGCTGTCGAAGTAACCTAAGAAGTTCTCACCAGGTGTGGTAGCACATGCCTTTAATCCTAGCACTTGGGAAGCAGAGGCCAGCCTGGTCTACAAAGTGAGTTCCAGGACAGCCGGAATGTCACAGAGATTTCCTGTCCAAAAAGAAAGAAAAAGAAAAAGAAAACAACAACAACAAAAACCTTTCAGCATACCACAGAGGCACAAAGTATGTATTTTATTTTAATGCTGGAATTTTACAGCAATATTGCATTGTAACCTAAAATGTTTGTTTATGTACCTTTTTGTTCTTTAAATAATAAAATTTCCATTTTTTTATCTTACTGTTTTTAAAAGCTTATTTATTCAATTATCGACTTGTGATGCAGGTAGGCAGAGGACGACCCTGAACCACTCATCCTCCATCCACCCCAGGTGCTGGGACCACAGGCCTGTGCATCCCATTGAGCAAGTTTAGCATTTTATAAAACAAAATGTTCTGAAATTGATTGGCAGGTGTTCCCTAAAGCATTAATCCTCTGGAAAACCACTAGTGTCTCCGGCCAGAGTATGGCCAATGTAGAAAGTGAAGACAGAATTGCTCAGTGCCCCTGCTCTTGGTTCTCACGTGCTGTGTGTTCCTGACACCACGCTGAAGGTACATATCCTCTGCCTGTCTCTCCCTCACCTGCTAGCTGCAGCTTCTTATTTTTCCCAAGTACTGAGTCTCAGCTTCTCTGGTACGCTTGGTTCATGTTTCTCTGATTGCAATTTTTTTTTCAAATAGTCCTAGAATAGAAGAAATTTTGTGAGTAGTGAGGTCCAAAAGTGGAATAAGTTTTGGATAAAAGCACACAGTACTGTTTGAAAAGATGTCATACCTTGGAAGAAAAAGAAAATTCTATTTCTGCTATTCTGCTATTATTTTTTAATAATCATAGTCATTCTTGAACGGGATGTGTGCACATTGCCACACAACTTCTCAGACCTTGGGTTGGTACTCAATGTTACCATCCTGTTTCAGTTCCATTTGATATTCAGTTGACACTTGCTGCTTTTGAATCACACCACACACAGCAAACCTGGTTTCACAAAGCTAAGATGTAGGTGAGAGGAGCATACATAGCGTGAGCCGGTGGTGAAACCAAGCCTTCCTCACGGCATTCCCCTTCAATGTTTGAAATGTCCTGCAGCACGCTGTGACATCACTTGGTGCCCTGAGGTGGCTTGACACACTGAGAGCCATCCTGTTACACCTTCTCTTCTCCACAATCTGGCAACACTTCTTGGCCATCCTCATTTTTTCTTTTTTTAAAAATAATAATTATTATTATTGTTAATTATAATTATTCACTTTGTATCCTGGCTGTAGCCCCCTCCCTTCTCTCCTCCCAGTCTCCCCTTCCTCCCCCTTCCCTTTCCATGTCCTTCCCCTAATCCACTGATACCTCCCCTTCCCTCTGACCCTAGCCTATCAGATCTCATCAGAACTGGCTGCATTGTCTTCCTCTGTGGCCTGGCAAGGCTGTACCCCATTGTGGGAGGGTATCAGAGAGCCAACCACTGAAAACCTAGGCCCAGAGGGGACTACGTATGGCGGCTGATGCTCTAACCAAGGACCATGCATGAAGAGGACCTAAAACCCCTGCTCAGATGTAGCCCATGGCAACTCAGTCTCCAAGTGGGTTCCATAGTAAGGGGAGCAGGGGCTGTCTCTGGCATGAACTCAGTGGCCAGCTATCTTCATTTTTAAGAGGAACAGTTTTAATTTGTTCATGCCTTTGTTTGTTTCTTTTCATTTTAAACTCTCTAGGGTCTGTTAAAAGTCCCTTCAGGGATGCCCTACACTGCATCACTTAGCCAATTGGTAAAAATGCCTTGTTTGTTAAGTTTTGAGAATCTTGACCCAGGTTCATTGCTTGGGATCATCTCCATACTTTACCACATGCTCACAGATATACCTGAAGGAAGAAAGCTTTTCGATGCCCTTGAGTGCTTTCCATGGATTTGAACCCCAGTACAACCCAATGGCCACATGAGCTGAGACTGCCCTGTTCCCATGTGAGGGAGAGGCAAGCATCAGATCAGCCACAAGTGTGACTAACTCCTCTCAGTTTCAGGATGAGCTTAGGAGCCATTCTCGGTGCAGGTGAACTCTGTGAGTTAGCGTTTGATTTGTAACTTTTATAACCATGTTTTTATAAGGGTAAAACATTGTATCTCATGTAGATATCTTGACAATAAAAAAAAATAAAATAAAAACTAACCCACCATGGGAAAGTAAGCGTTAAAATTTTTGTTCCAATTTCCTTTTAATATGCTTTGTGATCTTTTTATATAAACATAATGTATATTAAAGCATTTTGGACAGAATTTAATTCTCTATTTCATTTAATTATAAAGTTCTTTTAGCATTCTTAAACATGTATAAAAATATATAGTACCCAACAAATAAAAACAATTTTTATGCCTTGCATATTAATTATCAATTAGTTTGTTTTTTGTGTGTTAGGGACTGAATCCAGAATCTTGAACATGTGGAACACCACGGAGCACACTCCCGGCCCAGATAAAATTAATGAAAAAGCAGGTCCTAGTTCTGTCAAAGGAAAGCTTGCACATAATTTATATTATCAAAACAGGGACCAAGATGATGACTCTGTAGATAAAATGTCCACACAAGAGTGAGGACCTGAGTTCAGATCCCCAGAACCCATGTAAAGCTGAGTACAGTAATGTTTGTCTGTCATTCCAGCTCTCTTACATCAAGACAGAAGGCAGAGACAGGAAAATGGCCAGAAGGTCATGGCAGATAACCCGGGGTCCAAAGCAAAAGAAACCAGAGGCAAGAGGCTGTTTCTAAACAGACTGAGGCTTCAGGTCATCCTCTAACTTCACATACACACACACAATGAGTGAGAGAGAGAGGAGATTTTTGAAATATCAGAACAATAAGCCAGGTGGTGGTGGTGCATGCCTTTTAATCCCAGCACTTAGGAGGCAGAGGAAGGCAGATCTGTGGGTTCGTGGACAGGTTGGTCTACAAAGTGAGTCCAGGACAGCCAAGGCTACACAGAGAAACCTGCCTCAAATAAATAAATAAATAAATAAATAAATAAATAAATAAATAAATAAATAAATAAATAAATAAATAAATGAATGAATGAATAAATAAATAAATAAATAAATGAATGAATGAATGAATGAATGAAGTAGTTGTTCTACCAGATTACAAATTGCTAATAAAGTCCTTTTCACTATATTATATATCAACAGTCTCAAGGCTACATTATCAAATGTACTTTGCTTTATTGTTTTTATAAGTCCTATCTAACTGTATTTTTATGTCATAAATTATGACATAAACTATGAGCATATCAGGAATAATGACTTTATCATTAAACTTTGATAGCTCTCCCAGGTCTTATCAGGCATTTTCTCAACATAAAAGTATAGACGTTTGGGAATTGTCTCAAGGAGATTTACAGAAGTTCTACTGTGTCCCTCGCTGTCCTCCGCTCTGTCCTCCTCGCCCCTTGCTCTGCCACTCAGGCTGCCCCAACACTCCTGGCTGATGTGATCGTCTGCATTTTCCTCTAGATCACAGTTACTAAGGCTGAGTAGGACGTGTTAGCTTGGTGGTTTTAAAGGCTGTTTCACTTAATGATTGACAAGCAATAAGGGCTCCTCCATAGACATCACGGAGGAACATGCGGGGCTGCAGAACTTTTCTTGGAGAAACGTTTTAAGTTAATGGTCTTTTTAAAATGGAAGGTTCATTCCCTTTTAAAAAAATGACTTAAGTTTTCGGACTGTTACCTAGTCTGTCACGACATTAAAAGCACTAATGGCGTTAAAGGCCAGTGTTAGAACTGAAGCAAACTGAGCAGGAAGTGCCCAGTCCCTGTGCAGCCCTGGCCAGTCCTTCTCCCTCCTACCCGGTTTCCCATGTTAGTGTCAAGCATTCCTGCAGCACACGTTACAGTTGATGCCAGCACTGATACAGCGTGACTGGAAGTCCGCAGTTGTCACTTTCCATGCTGTATAATCTATGGATTTTGACAAACACAGAATGATGTAAGCATCATGAAATAGTGCCGTGAAACATCTCCATTTGCCGGCTCATCACTCCCTCCTCCCAGCTCCTTGGTCTGACCTCTTGTTTCACTCTCTCTGTACTCTGCCCTTTCCAGGCTGTCGTGTGGTTGAAGTATGCATAATGCAGTCACCTCAAGTCGGCTTATTTCACTTAGTGATTGATAAGCAATAAGGACTCCTCCATAGACATCACAGTTGCTTCTGTATTGTTGTCAAATATAAAGATACTATTAGCATCCATGTGCAGGGTCTTCTGCTTTTTAGGGTCAGTATCAAGGAATGTGGTTGTTGGATCCTACCCTAAGAAAAACCTTTAAAATTGTTGTCTAGAGTCTCCGGGCTGTTTTATCTGCCCCCGTCAGTGAATGAAAATTCCTGCTGCTTTTTGTCTTCCCTGGCAGTGAGTGGTGTTAGTATTTTAGGAGCTTGCCAGTATCGTATGTTTGTGGTTATCTTATTATTGTTTTAATTTACAGTCGCCGATTACATAATATGGAGTATCTTTTCATGTGCCACCTGTATACTTTTACTTTTTTTAATCACACTTTTTATCGGTGAGTGGAGCCCAAGAAGGTTAGAGGACAACTTGCGGAAATCAGTTCTCTCCTTCCACCATATAGGACCAAAGGACCAAACTCAAGTCTTCAGGCTTAGACACAAGTGCATCTCACTGGGGTGGGGGGGGGGGGAGGGAGGTTGCTAAAGTCTTTGATACATTTTTTTAAAAACGGGTTGCTTATTTTCTTAGTGTTGATGTTTAAGAATTCCTTTTACAACTTGAATGCCAGTCTTTTATTAAAGAAAAGCTTTTGTAAAGATTTTTTCCTCTTGTAGCTTTGCTTTCTTTCTTTGACCTTTCTCTCTTTCCTTCTCTCTCTCTCTCTCTCTCTCTCTCTCTCTCTCTCTCTCTCTCTTTCTTTTCCTAAAGATAGGGTCTTACCAAGTAGTCCTTGAGCTCATTATATAACAAACAGACTGGCCTGGATCTCCCCGAGATCCACCTGCTTCTGCCTTCCGAAGGCTGGGAGTAAAGACTGTCCCACCCTGCCTAGCCGTCTTTCACTTTCTTAGCACTAGTTTCTGAAGAGCAGAAGTTTCTTATTTTAATTAATTCCAACTTCTTTCTATTGTAGATCATGTTTTTTTATTTCTATCTTAAAATTCAGCACCAGCCCATGATCATCTTTTTTTTTTCCTTTGTGTTATCTTCTAGGTTTGCATTTTACATTAGATCTATGATTGGGGCTGGAGTAAGGGTTGGATATGGGTTGTTATCTTTTTCATCCCCCATTGTGATGCTCCACATGGCCATGCCGTACTGTTTGTGGATGAGACTGCCTTCTAACTAATTGAACTATCTTTACTCCTCTGCCAGAGACTGGCTGTTCATGTGCATATGATTCTATTTCATAGTTACACTATGTCATTTGAAATGAGCTTTTAGTTTCTTTTGGTGAAAATGAAATCTGAGTTGGCTTTGGGGGGCCTTAACTGAGCTCTGAGGGGGAAATAGGTACACTGGGTCACTCATACTGTTTTTCTAGCTGTATCTCCAGCTCCTGAGACAACTTTATATTCAAGCCCGCAGGCAGGCTGGCAGTTTTCTCACTGAAAGCTTCAAGGTTCATTTCAGCAGGCACCAGGTCTGTTTATCTTGAAGACACCTCTGTCAGAGTGTCAGACATCTGTTTAAGATGGGTCCTTCTTGAATTGGCTACATTAAACCTATCTTTCGCTGATGACTAGAAGAACATATTTGTTTTGCCCAGTCTGTAACATAAATATTAATGCTTGAGGGTTTTATCATCAATAAGATGCCGGATTTTCTCTCAGGCAGGTTTCATGAAGAGACATCTGTGACTGTCACAGTGGTAGTGAGAGATGGAGAGTGACAGGCTTCAAATGAGTAAAGGCCAGGCTTGCTACAGAATGTCCCCTTCTCCCCAGTCATTATCCTGCTTGAGAAGCCCTGTTTCAGAGAAGGGAATGTGTTTATACCCCAGATGTGTTTCCCTCATTGCATCGGCCTCTAGATAACTTAGAGTTGTATAGATTTTTCTGTCTACACTGAACAGTTGCACAGACGACTACACATCCAAACTAACACCCAAGCCATCTTTCAGGTGGATGGAGTTCCTGATTTCATCTGCTATATCCATTTTATGTTATTCTTTGACTACTACACAAGTGAGACACAGTCCACAGTTGTGTAAGTTTCTAAATAGAGATGCCCTGAGTTTTTGGCTATAAAAATCTGAGTCTGGAAACCAAGTTGATGCTTTGTGGTGCTTCTTGGTTGATTTAGTTGTGTAATTCAGGCCTGCCTTTAGCTTCCCCCTCAGGACCTTCAAGTGGCTCATTTCCCTATGTATATATGTTTCCATGAGCTCATCTTGTTTTCATATTGTTCCTTTTTTTTTTTAAAGAGAAACAAAAATTCTTTTAAACCTCACCCTTGGTTTCAACAATCCACTGTTGTCTTCCTCTGTGAGACTGCAGCTGAGAGTTGGGCAGCTGGAGCAAACCGAGTGGTAGCTCGAGGTCCTGTGCACTGACCCAGGGACCGTCGCAAACCGAGTGGTAGGCGCGAGGTCCTGTACACTGACCCAGGGACCATCACTCAGAGGCAGGCTTGTTGGCAGCTGCCCTCTGTCATATAACGCCCTCTACCTGTGCTCTGACCTGCTTCTCTGGGGGTAAACCAGTTCTTTTTCTGCCCCTCAGCTCATTCCAGGTGTGAGGCTTTTGCCTGCCCACTTGTTTTTCCTGTGGTCCCTCCTGAATTCCCTGTCGGAGTCTCTAAGTCTTCCAGGGCACACTTGGGCTCATCTCCTGCATGTCTAGAGATTTTTCTTTTATGTCTAGTGAAAAATATCTTCACAGCTGACATTTCATGTTCTTTCAAATTCTCGGCAAGGCCTACAGACTACCAGAGCTGCGAAGACTGCAGAAAAGACATAAAATACATAAAGGCTTTATGTGTTTTCATTCAAATTATTTAATTATAGATTTAATATAGTGCTGTTTGGTATGTTATAAATTAAACACATAATAAAATACATATATTGCATTTTATATAATATTTAAAATGCAAATTTCTATGTAACTCGTACATAGTATATATTAGATATACTACATATATAACATAGATTCTATATGTATGTATATTGTGCACATATTGTTTATATACACATATTTCATATTTATATAAAAATTGAAAAGATAAAACTCAAAACTGAGCATTATATTTTAGCAAATTTATTCTTAGACCCTTTTGTGTATATTTATAACCTTTCTCTCCTCACAAAAATAACATCATGCTACATAATAACTGCTTTTACCTTTTCCACTTAATCATCTGCTATTATGATTTTCTGCCAACAAACCCTGTATGAAAGTCTAATGCTTACTCACTACTCTTACACTGAGGAAACAAATTCTGAATTAACTTTCTGAAAGCCAGTTACCAGAACACCAAATCAATGGTGTTCTAAAATATTTCAACATATAAAAACACATTTCTTTTTTAGCTGTTTCTATTTTTAAACTTTGCATCTAAGTTATTTAAATTTAGTTTTAGTGTGTGTATGTGTATGTGTGCATCAGGGCATGCATACCACAGTGCATGTGTGGAGATAATTTTTCTCCTTCCACCCTTATAACATGGTTTCCAGGGAATCAAAGTCAGACCATCAGACAAACGCTGGTCCATACCACTGGCTCCACTCTCTTCCTCCTTCTTCTCTTATTCTTAATAACCATAATTCTTTGAGCATTTCACAATGCACACAGTGTATTTTGATCACATTCATCCCCTCTCCTTCCTGATAACTTCTCTTACATATTCTCCCCAACTTCCTGCCCTCCTTCAGTTTGTGTTACCCATATACCATGAGTGTGGAGACACCCATGGAGTTTGGTTGACCCGGGAGCCATATCCTTAAATAAAAGACCCTTCTTGCTCTGGAAGTCACTATCTATCAGTAGCTCCTCGGTTAAGACAGTGGCTTATGAGCTCTCCCCTCCCCGAGACTGTGATGTTGCCTGGCTTGATCTTCTGCAGGTCTTAAGCAGACAACCATCATGTCTATGAACCCATGAATGTGTGATCCTGTTGTGTCCAGAAGACACTGTTTGCTTCTGGTGTTTTCTATCCTCTGGCTCTTAGACTCTTTCCATCCTATCTTCCATAAAGGTCCCTGCACCTTGGGGATGGATGAAGGGGTGTGATATAAATGTCCTATTTGTGGCTGAGCATTCCACAGATGCATGTTAAAGGTACAGGGATACAGGAGCAGGTGTTTTAGCAGTGAAAAATTAAATTTTTGATTAAAATTTGAATGTAGATTTATATGTATTAGAATGAAACTGGAAGTGAACCAGACGCATACAACATGCTAAACCTTGGGTCTATGAGAAGGAGACACTAAGATGGGTAGTAGTGGCACAGTCCTTTAACTCCAGCACTTGGGAGGCAGAGGAAGGCAGATCTCTAAGATCAAGGCCAGCCTGCTCTACAAAGTGAATTTCAGGACAGCCAGGGTTACACAGAGTAACCTTGTCTTGGGGTGGGGAAAGAAGCACTAAGAAGCATTCATTTGACAGCTGTTGGCAAAAACGTTTGGTGTGAAAGGTTAGATCTATCCTGAGATGTGGAAGGAAGTGAGAGTGTGAGGAGGAACATGAGAAAGAAGCAGAAGTCTAGAGCTACATACGCAATACAATAAAAATGCAACCCTAAAGTGAGAACATTATAAAGATTACCTTAGAAGTCCAAAAATGTAAGACTGGATACAGTAAGAATCAAACTAACAATTACAGAAATAAACAGATCTCATGTGAATATTTAAACTACAGTTGCAGTTAAAAATTATTAATAAAGCCTTAAGAAGGTCCAGTAACCCTTAGCTTCTAAAAATGGAACATTCTGAGCCAGATGTGGTGGTGTACAGCTATAGCCCCAAACTTGGGAAGCAATGCTTGGGCTACATAGTGGGCCCTGTGCTAATATCTCCACTCCAAGATACATTCCTTAATAGACATCATAGGAATATTCAAGAGTAGGGGCTGGAGACCTGGCTCAGCAGTTAAGAGCATGGATCCCTTTTGCAGAGGACCTGGGTTCAGTTCACAGTACCCATCTTGGATGCCTCACAATAGGCCTTTAATTCCAGCTCCAGGAAGATCTAGTGCCTCTGGCCTCTGAGGTCACCTACACACACACACACACGCACACCACATAGGAACATACTCATATACATAGTGAATAAACAAATAGACAAGAGCTTTTGAAAATCAGCTAAAATAGATAAGAATTATATTCTCAAGCTATTAAAACAACCACAACTTTCTTGTATCTCATATGAAGGGGCCTAAATTTTACAGTTCAAAAGTGGCAAGTGTGGAACTAGTATCCTAAAAGAACTGACTTATTGGTGTGTGAGAGCTGGTTTACATTTCTTTAGCCAGTGACAGTTGTCTGGCAAGTAATTTCTGTATGGTATTTGAAATAGCTCCCATGATAAGTCTGTTCTTTTGTGCAGAACATTGGGTAGCTTCCTCCCCCAATCACCAATAATTTTCTTAGAAATAATATCCCTAGAATTGCTAATGTCTGGGCGCCCACATTTCTAGAAGACTGCTACATTGGCCAAGCTGAATACGACTCATTTGCTGCTTCTTGCCACACCCAAAGAAATTCATTTTAAGCTGAAGAAATAAGAGTCTGGAGAAGGCTGCTTTCCTTTGTATATAACTCTTGAGGCTGGATTTAGAAGTCATATATATTTATAAATAAATAAAGTCATCTTTATTTATTTGCTCACCCCTCTCATGATCAGCTGTCTCTTCTGGCCTCCAGAAAGATAGCTTCCTCTTCTGAACATTTGTTCTTGAACTCCTTCTAGCAAATCCAGTAAAGCAATGTTCCTAGGGATTTGTTAAGGATTCTGATAGAAGCTGCTGCATCCAGGCACCATAGTTTGAGCATCAGCAAGCTTTATGTAAAGCTGTCCATGGTATCACTGACTCCACAGTCCTGTATCTGTGGCTGTGCTTGGGTCCTGTGACGCATAATAAAGAAGACAATTTCAAACCTCATATACTCTGGGTAGAAGACCTAGCTTGGGTCTAAAAAACATAAATTTTAAAGAAGGCACTGAACATGTATAATCTTTGTCAATTGCATATTTTAGAATTAAAAGGAAGCAAAAATAAAGAGGAAAGAACCTTGGGCGTAGCGGAACACAGCTATGACCCCAGCACTTGGAAAGCAGAGTCCTGAGGATCACAAGTTGAAGGTCACTGTCTCACCATCCATCTTCCCCTCACAATCCTCCTTCTTCCCCAATATGCCAGCTCTAGTGATACAGGCCTGTAATACCAGTACTGACACACACACAAAACCTATAACTCTAACCTCAGGGATAAAAGATAGTTTATTCTAGAGCCAAATTTGAGTGATCGTGGCCCAGAAACACAGATTTAGGTTACCCCAAATTCAAAATTTTAATGTAGATACAGCTTCATGAAGTTTTACAAAACAAACAAAGTCATAAATTAAGGTAAATTTAAAGCACATCAGTGAGTACTTCAGAGAGGCGGTTACAGCAAGATGTGAAAAGCTTTTCTATAGGTCCAAGATGCCATCTGGTGACATTCTTTGGGGTTGGTGGACACCCAGTAGTCTGCTAATTTAATAGATTCCTGAAAGGTTTTTATCTGCTACTCAAAGGGTGTTAGTTCTGATACAGAGGTGGGCAAGGAATGGCTGGTCCAACGGTTCAAGCTCATTGGAGATAAGGCAAGTCTCTGGTCCTGCAGCATTCCTGACTCTCCACGTCACTGCAGCTCAGCCAGGCTCTGCAGACACAGCTTATTTGCTGGAATTCTCATCAACACCAGCTACTCAGGAGGATGGCAAGTTCAAAGCCAGCTTTGGTTACAGCGTTCAAGGGCACCCAAGAGTGACTTAGGAAGACCCTCTTATCTCAAAATAAAAAGTTAAAAAAAAAGGTGTAGAAGGACATGGGTTTCATGAGCTAACAGATAAGCACTAGAGAAACCAGAGCTGTTAAACACTCAGGCTTTTTTCTTCAGCAAAAGAAATTGACACCTGTTTTCCATCCAGAAGGCTGGGAATGGTTTACCTGGTAATCTTTGCTATTCTGTAAAGCCAGCCCTCATGGAATCCCCAGAATCCTGAGCGTTGTTTCCCAGTCCAGAGAACCCTCCTTAGACTTATTCGAAGTCCTTCCCCCTTGGACCCAGACTCTGGAGCACTGTTTCTCAGTCAATGGAACTCATTCTTGTGGAAAAGGTCACAGGTGCTCTCTGCTATAGAGATGTCCTTTGCAAGGAAGTTTGATGCCATCACTCCCTAAAGCTTTGTTGTGTTATTTGTCACATAGAAACTTTTCTTCCCACAATGTTGCTGTGTTTAAATGTGAAAAAAAAATAGACAGCTGAACCCACGTTTTATTCTTACCTCACCTGAATTGTTTTCCTGACAGCCATGACACTTGCAGGAACCTCCGCTAATGAGGATTGAAGACGAAGCTAGAGTCACAGTGCTTGCTTGGTGTACGATAAGCCTTAAGTTAAATCCCCAGAACCACTAAAACATAGATAAATAAACAAACTGGAAATAAGCTCTGCTGAACCATCTCTTGTTTTGAAGTAGGGACACTTAAAATATATGGGTATATGACTGGATTTGTGCACATGTATGCAAGTGCCCTTGGATGCCAAAAGCATGTGGATGCCTGCTTCAGTTACAAACGGTTGTGAGCTGCTTGGCATGGGTGTTAAGAGTTGAACTTGAGTCTTCTACATAAGGAGCAAGTACTTTAAACTGCTGAACCATTTCTGTATATCTCTGAGGTGGAAGCATTTTGTTTGTTTATTTGTTTGTTTGTTTGTTTTACATATGAGTGCTCTATCTGTATGTCACTTGCATCCCAGAAAAGGGCATCAGATACCAGTATAGATAGTTGTGAGCTACCATATAGTTGCTGAGAATTGAACTCAGGATCTCTGGAAGAGCAAACAGCGCTCTTAACCACGGAGCCATCTCTCCAGCTCAGGTGGGAGCATTTTTAAGGTCGATTTTTATTTTTGAAAGTTCTATACAAAGAAGCTCATCATTTTAAAAGTATCAAATTTCTGGGGCTGGAGAAATGGCTCAGCAATTAAGAGAGGTTCCCAGCATCCATGCTGGGTAACTCATGAGGTGTTATAACTCCAGCTTTTGGGTATCTGATGCCGTCTTCTGGCCTCTGCAGGCACTGCACCCACATGCACATAATCCACATGCAGATCCACAGTATACACGTTCATTAAAGTACAGTCTCCAGTTCAGTAGGTTTTGGTATTATTTTCCACAATGCACAGCATCACCACTGCCTAATTCTGGAGCCCATAGCATTTTCTGTGTAGCTCTCATGAGAGATTTATGCACTGCAGGTTAGCATTTCTTGAGTGCATTTTCTCCTCAGCCCTCTGAAAAGCAGTCTGTGGGGGAAGCTTTTCAATTTGCCAGCAGAGTCTCTTTGAATGGAACTGGTCTGTTTTCAGATGACTCCATTTCTTTAGGATAGCAGCCTAGGCCTTCAGGTTTCTCCTCACTGCTTGTCAGTCTGGCATCTGGGTAGGGTTGTTCTCACTCTGGGAAGAGGCCTCAGAGTCTTCCATGTTCTGCATGGGTCTGTGGTCTTACTGAGTTGGTCTTGGCCATAGAGTGGCTGCTGAGATTTTTCTGGGTACCATTGATTTGGGGAAAGCTGTACAGGTGGTGAGGTCCTCTGATACAGAGGTGGGCAAGGAATGGCTGGTCCAATGGCTCAAGCTCTTTGGAGATAAGGCAAGTCTCTGGTCCTGCAGCATTCCCAACTCCCCACGTCACTGCAGCTCAACCAGGCTCTGCAGACACAGCTTATTTGCTGGAATTCTCATCAACACCAGCTACTCAGGAGGATGGCAAGTTCAAAGCCAGCTTTGGTTACAGCGTTCAAGGCCACCCAAGAGTGACTTAGGGAGACCCTGAAACATTTCCACAAGCTCAGTGAGAGAGATTAAACAGACTCTGGGTCTTTGGTCTTGACATCCTCTCTGCACTATGAAGAAAGGAGTGGCCACTACCTCATTCCTGTGTGTAGGATGTACACCCAGCATATATGAGACATTCTTAAAGCAAATTCCTTCCTCATGACCCCTTTCTCAACTAACAACTAATGGAGACAGTGTGTGATGTAATCATTTTAGTACAGTACTTCAGAAGTTAAGGGAAGCCGAGCGTGGTGGCACATTCCTTTAATCCCAGCACTCGGAAAGCAGAGGCAGGCAGATCTCTGTGAGTTCAAATCCAGTCTGGTCTACGTAGTGAGTTCTAGGACAGTTGGGGCTACATAGTGAGACCTTGTCTTGAAAAAACAACAACAAGCAAGCAAACAAGAGGTGGGGGTTAAGGGGAAAGAATTGAAAATCTGAGAATTTGAGCTCAGCCTGGGCTGAACAGTGAAACCTTGTCTCAGACAAACCGCACAAAATGAAGTAATAATGGGTGCGGGCTAGCTGTGAATGCAGGCTCTACGCCAACACATCTACTCTTTCCTCCACTCCTCGTCTTTCTCTTGGTTTTATCAGTTCCAGCTGCCTCTCTTTTCACCCTCAGTGTCCTTGCCAAAATCCAACTCTGAACCAGCACTGTGGCTCCCCCCCAGCTCAGGTCCCATCCTTCCCTTCACCTATGGCACTTAAATGCTAGTGTGTGGGGGTGCTGGTTAGGGAGGGCCTGATGTTGCAATTGGAGAAACAGAAATCCAGTCAGCTATCTGGATGGACGCTAGGTCTGAAGGAGGAGCCTCCTCTTTCTCTCTTTACTTCCTGTCTCATGGGAGCTGGAAGGCAGTTAAGAGAGGGAGCTAGAGACTGGCCAGGGCCTCTCCTTCCTGTGTCTGTGGAAGGTCCTCAGGAGACACAAAGGTGCTCTGTGTCCATATAACCTCCCCATCAGCTGAGCAATCTCAAAGGACCAGTCCCACAGCCCTAACTCACCCATCGAGACCACAGGTAAGGTTACCAGCTTAGCCACCATGGCAGCTGGTTTTGTGGGATGAAAAGATCAGAGACTGTGTGAATGATTACTGAGATATGTGAAGAGAATCTGGCCACTCCCGTTTACGGCTCTGTCTGTTTCACAGAAGGTTTAGGAATGCTCTTTGTTGTGGGGCTTGTTCTGGTGGGCCTCTTTCTTCCTCAGCTGCCTGTTCTTTTTGCCTTTGTTTCTCTGAGTTTCATTTCTGAAAGGGAAGTAAAAAGGGAAGCTGTGGAAGGACACTGAGAATAGGGGATGTCATTGCGGTGATCGAATCCTATCAGTGACTCTTGAACCAAATTTGAACCTGATTCTTGGGCTTCCGCCCACATTTTCTGTCTTTGTCCCTAACTCAGGAAGCTCTCAGAGATAAAGGCAGATGACACAAATTCTAAGGCCTTGGATGACCTGGGATGGGTCCTCCTGGGGCTGGAGTGACCATCCCCATTCTTTCCCACACCCTAGAGCCCTGTTTCCTCCACTGGCCTCAAGCACTTGCTATATCACAAGGTTAAGTAAGAGGAGGTCAGACTTCAGGGCTCCCGAAGAGCCTTTGGCTGAGAACTGGTGTCAAACTCGTGGCCTTCCTGCCAGTGCTAGGCGTTCAGGTCTGTGCCCCCACAGCTAGCAACATAATTTCATATTACTTCGTAATGGCATGGCATTTAAGTCACAAAGGTCAAATTCTAGTGGCTTTGTCTTTAAATTTTAAGATCTAGCATTATATTGATCATATTCTGTTACAATATTCATGATTTTAAAATGGAACAAACTAGAATACAATAAAAGGATTCAATAATATAACAAGAATCATAGAGAAATCTAGAATAGTCATACCCCACCCCCTCTCTGACAGGATTTCATTCTCTATCCCAGGCTGGTTTCAGACTCATAGCAATCCCTCTGCCTCAGCAATGCCAAGTGCTAGGATTATGAACACAGGCTAACATGCAATGACTGAAACTCAGATTCCTCACAGAGAAACTGGCATCCAACTTCCTATTTTGGGTCTAAGTTCTGCTGATATGAACAATGGGGGAGGGGCAATGCTTTACATAAGACAAAAGATGAATAGATGTAGTAGAAAACATGTCACTTTGCCTTAATTTAGTAAATTTCCCTAGTGATATCTATTGGCGTCTGTTTATAATTTAAACAAGGTTGCTGTGAACCTCCTGAGGCCCTATAGGATTGCTGAAGAAGAGATTCCAGAAGTGGAGTCCAGGAAGTCCAAGTGTACAGTACCCTTATCATGCAGGCAGCAATCAATAGGCATTATTACAGACAAAGCCCAAGGAAACAGGACGGTAACCAGGAGTTACAGTCTGGTATTCTAGAATATTGTCTTCGGTAAGTTCCTTAAATGAGGACTACCCATATAAATGAATACTTATTCTCATGAAAGAATCTTCTAGCAAGAGAAGTGGTCAACTTCCCAGTTTTTAGGTGTTGGTGTGTGCTCCTGTGTGAGCAAAGGGTGGCCCATCTCTTTGCATCTCTAGACCACAGAGTTGAGCTTTTACAAGGAATCCAGACTTGTCTTTATTGACTTGTCAAACGCTGAATGATAATGATTTTTAAGTGCATGCTTTATTTTTAATTTTTATAACATCTTTTATTTGTTGACTGTGTCATACAACATAACCTGATTCAATCCACCCCGAATTCCTCCCTTACTCTCCACAGACTTGCCCCTCAGCATGTTCTTCTCCCATCGTCATGCCCTCTCCTTTCTTTTCTAACGCACTGAATCCACTTAGCTCTGTGAAACATTAATGGATCTTGGTCACCCAACTCGATCTTATGCAGGTAACCAAAGCTGCAATGAGTCTGTGAGTAGAACACCATGCCATGTCCACTCAGCATTTCACAGCATCCCCTCCATCCTTGGGCTCCTTAGGCCCTTACATTTCTTTCCACTCCCACCTCATGGCGTTCTGTGAGCCTTGGAGGGGATGGTGTGCATACTCCCTTTGGGGCATAAGTCACTCTACCTTGCTCAGTCTCAACAACTTTTGACTAATCATGAGTCACAGCGTTATCTGCTGCACACCACAGAAAGAAGCTCTCTGGCCAGGACTGAGAGTAGGACTAGGCTATGAGCGTAAATGTAAATACTTTTTGGAGACAATTTGAAAACAAGTCCAGTTAGCAAAACAGTAGGAGTACATTCCCCCAGTTGGGCCCATGAACTCCCCAGATGTGGGCTTTTGACCATGGTTAGAGCACTAGGCATATGGGCATTCCCTCCTGAGGAGCAGGCCTCAAGTCCAGTCAAATGTGTGTTGGTTATGTCACAACCTACATTCTGCTTCAGACTAGTAGGCACACCTGGAAGATTGGTATTACAGCATTCAGGGTTGACCACTGGGCAATCCAACGGTGTTTCTTCTCCCTCAAAGACCTACACATCAATGTCTGGCACCATGAGAGTTAGCTAGCATAAAGGAAGTTTTCAGGTCAGTTCAAGCTTTATTTCTCTATGACCTACACCCAAACTGGATGTTGTGTCAGTAATAGAGTCTTACATACTGAGAAGAAACAACACACACAGTATCCTCCACGGATTTTTAATTAAGTCCATTGAATACAAAACTAGAATTCTTGCTAGGGACCCACACTGTTTCCAAAAAAAAAAAAAAAAAGGCTGTCCCTTTCCTCTCTCCTGATGGTTCACACTGTCTCTGAAGCAAACCCAGAGGGAGTGCACATGTAGCTCAGCTATGACAGTGAAGTCACCCATGGCAGAAGTACGTGCGTTCACCTGTTCTCCTTGGTCCTGACTTTCGGATTCCACTGTATCAATCTCATTATTGATTCTTGTGGTGAAACATTTTATAACATTTTAAAAGGCAAACTATGAAAATGATCTGTTAGTGTTAATAAAATCCATACTTCAAGCAGCTATCCTATGGAAAAATGGCAAGCAGACGGGCTGTGGCATTAGCTTTGGTGCCCAGCCTGAAGCCGGCCTAAGGAATGGAAACCCAGCTGAACCCCTCACCAGCTGCAGCTGTGTGCCAGTCTTTAACTTCTTCCTAGCCCCAGGCCTGTCCTCTATAAAGTGAGCATCATAATGCTTCGGAGAGCGAGTTACTTTGGGGATTAAATGAGAAGCTCAGCACTTTATATGTTTAGTAAAAGATGTCAAAAGTGTTCGTAGCCTTTGGAGCCAGGTGACAATACCATCAGTTCTTGACAGGAATGGAGTACATTTTGGCATTGTTTTCTGGTTCTTTCACACAGCATGGGTGTCAGTATTTATTTTAAAATGATTCCACGCACACAACAGATATTATATGAAAGAGATTTATTGGATGGAGCTGCAACCTTGTTGGGGTTGTTGTATGCAGGAACCCTCACCTGATCTCTTGATCTCTGTGCCTGAGAGCTCAGTCTAGGCCATGGACTGTGCTACCCTCCGTTGTATTTTCCACTTTCTGTCCACCATATAGCGCAAGTACTTGGTTCTGGTTAGCTGTCGTTGTGGTGAGAGGGTGAACTCAGAAAGTACCAAGCAGATAACAATCTGTGGGTAAGCTGGTCTGGATTGACACCCCGCTTCCATCGACCTGACATTCTTCACTTGTTGGCTCCAGACAACCGCCCATCACTCAAAGAGCCTGACGAATAGAGTTCCCCTGCTAGCCCAACTTCAATGTTTCCCATGAGGTTATCCCTCAGACGTAGAGTTCTCCACGTCGCTGCGTCAGTCCAGTTAAGAGAATTTTGGTGGCTTCCTGACGGAGTGAAGGCTGTACTGCTTGGCTTGCTATAGGAACATCTGCCTGCAAGCATTCCTAATCACACCTACCTACGTTCGTGCATGCACACACACACTAAAAAGCCACTCATTTTCTAACATTTTGAAAATCAGTGAAGTTTGTACTGTATCTCTTTTTCTTTTCTTTTGGTTTTTTGAGACAGGGTTTCTCTGTAGACTTGGCTGTCTTGGAACTTGCTTGGTAGACCAGGCTGGCCTCAAACCCAGAGATCTACCTTGCCCTGCCTCCTACCTTTCTCTGGGATTAATGGTGTGCACTGCCACCATCTGGCAAAAATCAATGAATTTTTGTGTACCTGTTTATTATATACACTTGTTATTCACCAAGTTTGCCTTTTTGAAAATTTCAAATCTACATAAAGATAAAAAGATAGGTTTTTTTTTCCTTAGAGTCACTAGTTTTTATGTATTTAGACACATCATCTCTTTCTGCCACCTTCTTCTCACTGTGGTAGAAGTATCACAAGTTGCAAAGACTTTATTCCCACATGCCCCCACTGTGTGTTTCCAGGTTTCCTTCATCAAATCTATAAGACTGAGACAATTGCTAGTATCACGCTAGGACCTACTCACAGCCCAGTCTACAGAGGCAGCACCAGGATATCAAGGGTTACACAGAGAAACCCTATTTTGGAAAGCCAAAATAATAATAATAATAATAATAATAATAATAATAATAATAATAATAATTTTTATGAGACAGGGTCTTACAATGTAGCTCAGACTAGCCTTGAATTCTATCTTCCTACCTCAGCCTTTTGAGCTTTGAAATTATAGATGAGCCACCATTCCCAGTTCCAAACTGCAGTTCTGGGAAGAACCGTTCTAGATGCTCTTTACCACACATTCTGTCTCCCATGAAACTAGCACCTAAGGTGGGTTTTGCCCTGTCCTCTTCCTTCCCCTCTGTTGCTTCTTCTCAGAAAAGACCCATATCGGTGGGTCTGTTGTTAGCACAAAGCTTGGTACCTGCAGTCTATCTGTGCCTTTTCTCAATTACAGGCTTTGAGCTAGGTGTGGCTGCTTACCTGTGATCCCAGCATTTAGAAATAACAGGCTACTGTGAGTTTGAGGCCAGCCTGGAGGACAGAGTGAGTTCCAAGACAGGCTAGCGTACAGAGTGAGATCCCGTTAAAAAAATAAATAAATAAAATAAAAAGGAGGAGGAGGAGGGAAGCAAGGGAAAGGGGAAAGGGGCCTTGTGTCCCCTCTGGAGCAACAGCACTGTTCAGGGTGTTGGGAGCAGACTCGGCACCTGGGCATGGTGGGAAGCAGGTAGGCAAACAGGATTCTCAGCTCCTGTCTGGAGCTTCCCTGTGCTCAGAGATCTGGCTTCCAGGGCTTTCCTGTCACCATGTTTGCCCATTTATAAAGCACCATCATAAGAGATGGTCATTTGGGCAGCAATTTTGAGAATGGGTGGTGATGAAGAATGGACGAGCAGAACAAACTTAACCTTATTTACAGAGCAACTCCAAAAAACAAAACAAAACAAAACCACCACCACCAAAAACAAAAAACCACCCACCATTTCCATTACAGAAACATAAGCTATGAAAAGAAAAAGAAAGCCTGTTTTGAAGCAATGGGCTCACTTCCCCTTTACTCTGGGAACTACCACTTGCCATTTTGCTAGTTTCAGAAAAGGAGTGGCTGTCCTTCGGAGACTTCACACCCTGACTGTTGAAAAGATGTACAAGCCCATCTCCAGAGCTAGCCAAAGCCTGTAGAGGACAGGGCAACATGCAGAGTTAGACCAGGTCCCCTCCTGCTGCCTGCCACTTAGGAAGCCAGTGAGCTGAGCCAGGAATTGAATCTTAAAGCCACACTTTATTCAGTGAACTGGAGATCTGAGGAGACAGTGGGTTAATTAGCATCCTGAAAAATCTCTTCCGTCTCAGCTCCCACCAGCAGACTGGGGAAGGAGGGGGCTGGTAAACAAAGGTGGTCAGTCATCCAGAGCACAATCCGGCCTCACTGGGCCAGTTGGCAGCCAAGTTCCTGAGACTTCTGTGAAGTCCCTGCCTCTTGTTCTCATCTCCACCTCTTCTCTCATTCTGTGACTATCTGGGACCCACAGGCACTTCTGTGTTTTTATTTTTATTTTTTTATATTATAATATAATTATATCAATTCAGGCACTTTCTCAAAGGCTGAGTCAGATTAGTTTCTGTGCCAGTCTTGCACTCCTTTGGGGGCACTGGGGCTTCAGTTGAGGGTAGGGGTAACTCAGAGCAAAGGAATACTGTGCTGGCACTCACCACCCAGTTCTGTCTGTAGTCATGGCTTGTAGTTGATTGTGCTTAAGCGCCTTCCTGGTTTGCAGGCTCAGCTTCATAGGAAGCCTACCAGACTCTATCATCTAAATGGTCCTTCAAGCATTTTTACTCTCATACCTGTGTCTCTCTTATTCCTAGTCTTGACAAAAGCCACCACCATCTTTGTAGGTTCCCAAGTCCCGTACAGTAGACCCTGGCTGTAAATCACACCAGCCTGTGAAGCCTTGAGCCCTTTCTCTTCCCCTTGCACACTTCAGATGGGATGCGTCACAAACTAAACTGATTACACTGTACCCACCATGGTCCTCTATCCAGGGTCACCATGGCTGCATCTGAAAATCCTTCCTGGAACCCCTTTGCTGATTTTGCCAGCAGGTTTAAATTTGTCTCATCGCAACTTTCAGGAAGATTGTTAGACCAGCTGTTTCTCTTCTCTCCTGAATTAAAAGTCCTTTCCTTTATTAGGATTCGTGTATCCTATGTCATAGACTCCCCAGGCCACACTGTAATGCAATTCACACCACTTTGCTGCAAAAAAAATATGAGTACCACTATATTATGGAAAGAATTATGTTGGGTTGGTGTAAAGATGATGCTCGGGACATAGTTTTGAATAAAGGAAGCAAGGAACAAATGAACAACTAAAATGGCCTGTTTCCAAACAGCATCCACCTTTGAGTATATTAATTTGTGTGTAACAATGAGTAAACACATATTCTTTTTGCTCTTCTTTACTACAGAGATTTGACTGGCTTTAACCCAATTCTGGACTGATTAAAAAACAATGTCATTGCTTTTCTATTCCAACAGGAAATATGGGATGTATAAAATCAAAAAGGAAAGACAATCTGAATGACGATGGAATAGATTTGAAGACTCAACCAGTACGTAATACTGACCGAACTATTTATGTGAGAGATCCAACGTCCAATAAACAGCAAAGGCCAGTAAGTAGAATAGTCTCAGGGGAGAATTCCCGAAACAGGATCAGAGCATGGCTGTGAAATTTAAATGCCAATCTTTGCATGCAAAAAAAAATCATATTGATTACATAGACCCCAAGTAATTTATCTATTCCTTGTAACTTAATCCTTTGAAAAATGTGTAGAAATTTTAGGGATTATCTGGCTGCCTAATAGTTGAATTTCCAGTATGGAGAAAATCATCTTTCATACTACTAATGAAAGGACCCCAGCATGTCCCCAGGCCTGTGTGACTCAGGATAGATGTGAGATCAGCATAATGTTCTAGGAACAAAAGGATTTTCCGTATTTAAACCAGAAGCTAAGATACACGCTAGTGTGTCTCTGGGCATTACATCTTATTCCTTCTTGTCCTTTCTTCAGCTAATTTAAAATAGCACAAAGACTGAAGTCATTATGATTTGTTATAGGGAAGTAAAAGATTAAGAAAAGACATACCCAGTTGTTTCCACACTTTACACAGGTGTCCACATTAGAAACTTTATCTAAGTGATGTGACACCAGCTGCACTTGGAAAAGAAGTGATGCCATATTGTAGGGACCTGTGGGGACTCAGAGCTTGGGATAGCTATAACTGTAAATCCGCTTTACTTTGGAGCTTGTAACCCGACATGTATTGGGTGTCTGTATACCATCCTATACCCCACGCTTGATGAACTCTGTTGGCATGCATCTAGCTGAAAACAAGCAATTCAAATTTAGCCCAAAGACCTTTACTATTAGTTTGGCAGCATGATGGTGCATACCTATAATCACAGCATTTTGACAGCAGGAGCAGGTGGAACCTTGTGAGTCTGAGGCCAGCCTGGTTTACATAGCAATTTCCAGGACGTCCAGGGCTACATAGTGAGACCCTGTCTCAAGGAACAGAACATAAGAACTTGCAGAGTTTCTCCAGTCTGGCCTATGGTTTTAAATGGCTTGGCATTTTAGACATATATCATCATTGTCTTGTCCTGCTGAGGGCATCTAGCCCATCTCCGTTATCTATAACCTATCAGAATCAACTGTCATCATTTGGACAGATAAGTCAGAGTCAGTTAAAGGGAAGTGGAGATGAATGATGACTGCCTTGTACTATTCAGCTATTTTATGTGATGTTTCTAGATAGATACATTATCAGTATGTCATGTAAAATTGCATGTAAAGAGGCTGGCAAGATGACTGTTTAAGGGCAATGACTGCTGCTTTTCCAGGATCTGAGTTCAATTCCCAGGGCCCACATGTTACATCCCAACCTTCTGTAGGTCCAGTTTCAGGGCATCTGCCACCTCTTCTGGCCTCTGCCTGCACCAAGTACACACATGATGCATAGACATCTGTGCAGGCAAAGCACCTATACTCATAAAAATAAATAAATAAATAAATTTGAAAAAAAAGAATGCAAAATGTATCCACACAAAATGGATAAGATTATTAAGAGAGCTGGACAATGGTGGAGTACACCTTTAATCCCAGCACTTGGGAGGCAAAGGTGGGCAGATCTTTGAGTTTCTAGGCCAGCCAAGGCTACACAGAGAAACCCTCTCTTTGAAATAAAAAACAAACAAACAAAGATTAAGAGCACTAGTGATTTGGTGATGGTGAATATCAATATAAAATTTAAAAGCACTTTATAAAATGGATACAGAGTTATATTTTAAATAAATGTTAACAGAAAGAAGAGTAAAAGAAAAGTAAAAGGTAGTTTTCTTGTAGACTTGAAAGCTCTCATTAAAAGCTGTTTACTTCTTAGCAAATGCTGCAGATTTTTATGTGCTTTAAAACTCAAAAATGTTTTGGTTTTTGTTTGTTTTTGTCTGTTTTGTTTATTTGTTCAGGCGTTGTTTTTTTTATTTAGGAAAGAAAAGGAGACTAGTGAAATAAATCAAATATTCACTGTAAAAAAGATTACAAGTTGGAAAGCAACAGTGAGCGTGTTTAAAATCTCTCAGTTCCCTAATTCTCACCAGGAACATTTTAGTTTGGGTCTTCTGTGGTCACAGATGCTCCCCGCGAGCTGCTTAGCCTAGCCTCAACCTATGACCATAAGCAGGCTCTTTACCTTTGCCACCTTTGTGTGAAAAATACATGCTCCCAGCTGTCTACAAAGGGCTCTGGAAGGAGGTGAAGAGCAACCGAGGCAAAGCCAACAACACTTAAGGGAAACCTGTTCGGGAAAATTCTAGAGTGGTGGTATGGGGGTTCCATGTATGTGTTCTGTTCTTACAGAGTTAGTTTAAGATGAGCTGGATGCGCTAGCATGTATTCCCCATTTCTTAGGAGGCTCCTTTAGTCCTTTAGTGCACACATTTCAGGGCCAGCCTAGGCAGCCAGCAGGTCTCCTATAAAAACGTGCTTTATCATACTTGTAAACTAACCTTTCTAGCATTTGCAGATCAGCTTGCTGCTTTCAGAATTATTTAATTTTTTGTCTAATTGCTTCCTTTAAATCATATAAAAATAGACTGTAATTCTTAATTATGCAACTCTAAATGACTAAAAAGAGCAGTATAAAACTTTTGTAAGTCCTGAATGTTAGTATGTGCCTATGATTTCCTCCTTCTTCAATCCCTTCCCTCACTGGAGAATTTATGGACTCACTTTCAGCAGAAATTTATATTTCAGTATAAACCTTTTAGTCATGTTTCATGAAGGGATTATTTGAGACGCAGAGGAATGAGAGGTTTGAAGTCCAGGCCCTGGCAGGACCTCCTTAGCAGAGGTCACCAAGCCTTATACACCTCTAGCAGTGCTCTTGTGTAAAAGGGTTTGCATTAGAAGGTACGTCACGTGATGTACCCTGCTGCTGCCATTACTGGGGTTCCCCTTGGCCCCGAGACAAACAATGTCATGGTTGGACAAGAAAGCGTGACTCAGTTGGGCTTGTGTTTATCTGTTAATGACAAGTCTGATAAAATGTTTAAATAAGTTGAGAAAACATTGAGATGGGCCGGGGACAACTTCTGAGAGTCTCCAGTGTCCTGTCTTTTCTGTTTTGCTGTGCTGGCCCTATCTCCTGTTTGGTTTCCATGACTGCTGTGCCTGCAACCCTTAGTTCTTTCTAGGTACAAAGAGGCACATTTTACCAAGGCCCTACCAGCCAATGAACTTATGGCATGCTCCTTCCTCCTCTGCATGGGGGCTGTAGATATAGAAGCAGGCATCACACAGGGCAAACTGCTACCTCAAATGTTAGGGTTCTGTTAAAAACAAGAAGGAATCATGGCAGGTTGGCATCTAGTACCCATCTCCTGAAGCCCTATCCGCTTGGACTGTTGGCACAGACCATAGACTACATGTCCAGGAAAAGCCCTGAAAATGACTGTACAGATGGGACCCAGCTGATGACATCATCAAGCGCAGGAGATTAGCAAGGAGGCCTGGTGGCAGTGGCGTCACCCCATAGAATTTTTTGTTTGGCTCTTCTTCCCCATTTAGTAACTGCAAATCTAAACCTCACTAGCTGCTGTTAGGAAAATGATATGCATGTGAGAAGAAAAAGCTGAACGTGACTTTTTTTTTTTTCTAATGAATACTCTTTCGTAGGTTCCAGAATCTCAACTTTTACCAGGACAGAGATTTCAAACTAAAGGTATGTTTTCTTAACAACGTAATTAATGTTCTGTTTGTGGTTGTGGGAAGATATACCTAACACAAACTTATCACAGCTTTAAGCATTTTAAGTGTCAAGTTCAGAGGCAGGAAGTGCACATTGCTGTGCAGGCATCACCAGCATCCATCAGAGAAGGCTTTCCTTATTCCAAGTGGAACTTTATCATTAAACATTGATCTCCTCCCCCTTCTGCTCTGAGCAGCCACCATTATACTTTCTGTTCTGGTGGATTTGATTACTTTCGGTAGCACATGTGACTGGAAATATACAGTCTTTGTCATTTTATGCCTGGCTCATTTAACTTAACATAAGGTCTTCAAGGCACATCTGTAATATATTGTGTGTAAGATACATGATAAAAAAAAAGTTTCAATTTTTTTTGAGGCTGAATATTATTCTGTTGTCTGTATGTGTCACATTCTGTTCATTCCACTAATGGATACTAGAGTGGCTTCTGCCTCTGAAGAGCACGACAGTGCTGCCGTGCTCACACGTGCGACCTTTCTTAACAGGATTTTGGAGTTACAATAGGCCCCTGTGAATTTGGATGTACACAGGACGCACCACGTGCTGTTTCTAGGTGGAGCTCACAGCTTCACTCTGTGGCTCTCCTCCCCATTGCTTCCTCTCTCCCTTTGCATTTGTGTGGATAGGTTCTGAGAAAGGGCTTTGCTTATTCTTTTGTTCTTAGATCCAGAGGAGCAAGGAGACATTGTGGTGGCCTTGTACCCCTACGATGGCATCCACCCAGATGACTTGTCCTTCAGGAAAGGAGAAAAGATGAAAGTCCTGGAAGAGTAAGTGTGCCCAGGCCCCGGCAGCCCATCAGCCAGCTTCTCCTGTGCTGTGCTTGGGCAGCAGAAGGAACAGAGCAAAAGGAACTCCCCTTTTGAATGTGGCTGTGGGCACCTCCATGGTTTCTCCCAACGAGGAAGGACAGACACTGTTTCTTTCTTCAACACTATGCTACCTAAGAAGCGTGGCTCTGTGCGGCATGCCACTTAAGTGGAGCTTGGGAGATAGCTCAGTCACAATCCGAGTTAGTTCCCTAGGACCCATATTTTTTAAAAAAAGAGCAGGCTGGGTATGGTGGCACTTGCTTGTGCTAGCACAGCATTGGGAGGTGGACACAGGGGGAGACAGGCTCTCTAGTCAGCCATTCAGGTCTACTGGGCAAGTTTCAAGCCTGTGAGAGAGACTCTCTCTCTTTAAAAAACAAACAATAAAAAAATATGTGTGTGTGTGTACATACTCACATATATATGTGATGCATACCTGAAAACACAAGTGCATCTGCACATCCATGAACATGTTACATGAACACCATGCTCACCATAAGCCTATGATTTGGATACTATCATTTCCATTTTAAAAGATAAAATTCCAAGGAACAGACCGAGTGACTTCTCAAAGTCACACAAGTACCCCCCGAGGAAGGGCCATGCTTAGAAGCAAGTCCATGCTGAAGTCTGGACTTGGCACCTTATCCTCAGTAAGGGAGTTTCCTCTCTTTCCCTCTTTGGCAGGTGAGGGTCAGGGTGCTGCTTCATGCAAATTCAGTACAGAATGGAAGTTAGACTTTGAGTGCTTAGAGTTCCTTGTTCGTCCCCCTCACTGCCCTTTTGTCCACGGTCAGGCATGTGTGAGTCAACACACAAGGGTCAAGGAAACAAAACATCCAAGCAGCTTCAGGGAGGCACTGACGCACCTGAGCAGGGCTTTCCAACATGGCTGTGGCTGTGGTACCACATTCTTGGAAGTTACACCAACCAGCCCTCGAGCCTGGTCTAAATCTATGTGATATAGCCCCCTTCCTACTTCAGATCATCTCTGGATGACTTCTTATGCCTAATATAATAGAGTTGTAATTGGTATGGAAATAGCCCTATACTTATTAAATAGTGAATAATAAGAAAACATAGATATGAAAGTTTTAGGTTCTGAAAATGCAGCTCAATGGGAGAAAGCTTGCTTAGCATGTGCAAAGTCCTAGGTTCAATATTTCCGCATGTAAAAAAAAACCAGCCTAAAAAATTTAAATACTTTCCACCTGTTGGCTGAATTTGAAGGTCTAGCGTATGTACAGGCTTCTTGTATGGATAAACAGTTCACAGGTACAGCTCAGAGCTAGTTGTGACCTCCCTTCTCTCACAGACAAAGGCCTGATCCGTGTGCAGGCATTTGGAGAGGAATGCTGAGCCTTCCAAGGACCCATTCCATCCTTCCTTTCCTCTAGCTCTCCTGTTTCTTCCCCAGACCTAGCCATTCCTCCTCTCCCTTTCTGCTGCCCTCTGTTGTATCCTGCAATGTCACAGTGACAAGGCTTATCTATACTGAACTGGTTTTGGTTTATTTTATTTGTTGTTGTTGTTTTCCTTTATTCATGTCACCTTTCTCTGGGGAAAGTGGATGTTTCACACACAAGTTTATAACACATGACTTCTAAGTCACTATTCCCTGACTCCCATTTCTACAAGGATCCTTAAAAATAACACTTCTTAGCCACCTGGGGAAATGGGGAATGTTCAGTTTCTATAAAGTGGGCCATTTTGCCAAGTCTTTTTTATGCAGCACTGAACACGGCAAGCCACATTAAGTTGTAAGGATAGAGTTTTGTTCTTGTTGTTTTGTTTTGTTTTTTGCCCTCACTGCCCCCCGAAAAAAGCACCTTAGGACAGTTGCCATTACAGCTCTTGACTTTTATTTCTATTCCAGGCATGGGGAATGGTGGAAAGCTAAGTCCCTTTCAACAAAGAGAGAAGGCTTCATCCCCAGCAACTATGTGGCCAAGGTCAACACCTTAGAAACTGAAGAGTGAGTCCTGTTGTGTGGCCATCCTGGCATTTCTGAACACTGCATTGGGTTGCTTGTTTTTGTATGCATCATCCTTCCCCTCCCTGACACAACATCTGTGAAATCTGAAAATATCTTTCCAGGTGGTTCTTCAAGGACATAACCAGGAAAGATGCAGAACGACAACTCCTGGCCCCAGGGAACAGTGCAGGAGCTTTTCTGATCAGAGAAAGCGAGACTTTAAAAGGTGGGCAAGTGGTTAAAGACCACACAGAAGAGTGCTCAGGGACTTGGGGAACCTTCCTAGATGTGGCACCTAGGGTCTTAAGCATGCTAGGCAAGCACTCTACCCCCGAGCTACAGTCCTGGCCCCAGGAAATCATTTGAAAAACTATTCTAGAATGAATAAAATAAAGAGTACATTAGGTTCTATATTGAAGGGGTTATTTTTGGTTTGGTTTGGGTTGGGTTGGGTTTTTTCTTTGGTTTCGAGATAGAGTCTCTCTGTGTAGCCCTTGGCTTGCCTGCAGCTCCACAGGTAGGCCAGGCTGACCTCACACTCAGAGATCCCCTGCCTTTGCCTCCGGGGTGCTGAGATTAAAGGTCGTGCTAACACACTTAGATGTTAAATTTGTTTATTCTTACTGTTATTCTTATCATCATCATCATGCCTATCTGGAGAGGAGTATATGTGGAGGTCTGAAGGCAACTGTGGGGATCAGGTCTCTCCTGCCAGCATAGGTTCTGCAGATTGAATTCTGGTTATCAGGTTTATAATACAAAGCTCTTTTACCTGCCTAGTCATCATGCAAAAGCTTTGATAGTGAAGTGTCTATATTGAAAGCAAATAACAAACTCAAATGATAAATGTTAATAAGTGAAAAACAGCCATAATTATGGCCAGATTATAGCATACTTCCTGTTTTGTTGTGTTATTGTGAAAGTGAATTCTAAATGTCAAGAGGAAACTCAAAGTATTGCATTCCACTAAATGATCTCAGAAAACTGTGGTGAAGATAGAAAATGATGTGCTGGCTACTTGCCTAGCAACCAAAATGCTGTTGAAGCAGGGCTTCACCATGTAGCCTTGGCTAGCCTAGAACTGGCCAAGATTCACCAGCTTCTGCCTCCCAAGTGCTTGTATTAAAATCATCCCTGCACCTGAATGCAAGACTTTAATATGATGCCTTATAAACATACATAGTTTTTTATTTGCACATTTTATGGGGAAAATGTGTCCCGCAGTGTGTTATTAGTTATGTGTTGTTAGTAACACATAAGCATGCTTCTTTTAACATTTCCCCACAGGAAGCTTCTCTCTGTCTGTCAGAGACTATGACCCCATTCATGGTGATGTTATTAAGCACTACAAAATTAGAAGTCTGGACAACGGTGGTTATTACATCTCTCCACGGATCACTTTTCCCTGTATCAGTGATATGATTAAGCATTACCAAAGTAAGTAAAAAAAAGAAGGTTGGAGGAGGCAGATTGTTTTCATGATGATTCGTGTAAAGTGAATGAAAATTATTCTTTCAAGTGGTGTGGTAGATAGTGCTGTATCAGCTGTTCTAGCTTAACTTAATGTAGATACTTCTTGGCTTCCAGTGATCATGTGTTTTAATAAGCCTGTTGTGATTTGAAATGGTGCATGTTTAAAATGCATCCCATTCACCTTGTCTCCCAAACACCCCAGTTTAATGTAGCCACCAGGAAATGTGCTCAGCTACTGAAATTTCCACACAGTTGGACAGAGTGCCAGCTTCATAAGCTACATGCACTATTGGTTTAGACAAGCTGTCAAGTACTAGACAGGAGGTGAATGCAGATCGGTTGTGTAGACACACTTCCGTACTATATAAAGCTGAGAATGTTATGCTGAGGGCTGTCAGTAGGGGCTGTCACACATTCACAGTGAGATTGCTGCTGTGATGGCTGGGGCCTTCTTGCCTCATGTGAGCTATTTAACATTCAGTGTTCCCCGTCCTGTGAGGAAAGTATATATTATTTTTGCACAATGCATATTCTTTTTAAATTTAATTTGATTTATTAGTAGTAGTTATTATAATTTATTCACTTTGTAATCAATTACTTGTAATAAATACCCAGCTGTAGCCACCTCCCTCATCTCCTCCCAGTCTTACCCTCCCTCTTCCCCTATGTTGTTCCTCCCCATTTACACAATGGAATACTACTCAGCAATTAAAAACAAGGAAATCATGAAACTTGCAGGCAAGTGGTGGGAACTAGAAAAGATCATCCTGAGTGAGGTATCCCAGAAGCAGAAAGATACACATGGCACATACTCATTCATAAGTGGATATTAGACATATAATATAGGATAATCATACCAAAATCTATACTCCTAAAGAAGCTAAACAACAAGGAGAACCCTGGGGAAGATGCTTAACCCTCATCTAGAAGAGCAAACAGGATAGACATCAGAACTGGGAGAAGGCAGGGAACAAGACAGGAGCTTCCACAGAGGACCTGTGAAAGACTCCACCCAGCAGGGTATCAAAGCAGATGCTGAGACTCAGAGCTAAACTTTGGGCAGAGTGCAGGAAATCTTATGAAGGAAGAGGGAGATAGAAAGACCAGGAGCTCCACAAGGAGAGCAACAGAACCAAAAGTCTGAGCCCAGGGGACCCTGCAGAGACTGATGAATCAACCAACGACCATGCATGGAGAGATCTAGACCCCCTACTAGATGTAGCCCATGGCAGCTCAGTCTCCATGGGAGTTCCCTAGTAAGGGGTGCAAGGGCACAATGCATAGTCTTAATGTTTGCAAATGTTCAAAGTATGAGATGTACAGATCTGCGACTCTGGGTACATGTACATGTATATATAAGGATTATGTGCCCATCGTAAGAGTGTGCAACATAGCACCATGGGCTTATTAAAAAGCATCAAATCAATGCCTTGTGCCCAGAACCAGTTTCTGCCTTGTGAAACTCACATCTGTGGCTTTAGGTCCTTTTGTTTTTGTTTTTTGTTTTTTGGTTTGCTTTTTTTTTTTTTTTTTTTTTTGGCTGACATTGGATGCAGGAGCTGCTGCAGCTGGTTCCTACTGCCTGCTCTAAGAGACTATGAGAAAGCTCTCGGAGGGTTTGCTTAGACCCAGAAACATGAAGCAAAGGGCAGTATAGAGAGAACAAGAGGCTGGGCTTGTGGAATTCCCCCACCCTCTCTCATGTCCATTGTTTTATGCTTCTGGCCTTGGTGTTGGGGGCTTGCAGTGCTGTGGCCCTGTGCTGGAGGACAGGAGTAACCTGAAGACATTCTTGTCCATGTGCCACTGAGCTTATGAGAATTCAGGAATCAGAATATGTTTACTAAAGTGTGACAGTCCGTCAGTGTCTTTACTGTTGTTTTTTTGTTTTTGTATGCTGGCAGCGTTGATGAATAAAATAGCAGGTTTCAAATTGTCTTCTAGTATAACCACAGTAGTGGTTACTCAAAAGGTACCCCCCATCAGCATTTTAGATGGTGCCATGCTGGATATTATAAGAATAACAGATTATTAAAGATTTCCTGTGTCAGCACGTTTAAAAAAAAAAAAAGAATGTACTGTATTGGTTCTGCATTAGAGATTCAGTCAGCCAAATATGTTTAAATGTATCTGTACCAAGTATGGACAGTTGGCTTTCTTGTCAACATTCCCTAAGCAATACAGGGTTACAACATGCTGTTTACATTGTATTTGGTAATATTAGTAATACAAAATGATTTAAATTAAGGTGTTCACATAAAGTATTGCATTATTATTAGATCCATCTGCCGTGGCTACAGACTATGTTGCTTGTATTTCTTTTTTTCTTTTTCTTTTACTTTCTTTCTCCTTTTTCTTCTTCTTTTTACATTGTGTGTGTGTGTGTGTGTGTGTGTGTGTGTGTGTGTGTTTTGGGGAATCCAAGATTGAACCTATACTATTAACATTTGTTCTTTCCTTCACTTTAGAGCAGTCCGATGGCTTATGCAGAAGATTGGAAAAAGCATGCATTAGTCCCAAACCACAGAAGCCGTGGGACAAAGATGCCTGGGAGATCCCCCGGGAGTCCATCAAGCTGGTGAAAAAGCTCGGCGCAGGACAGTTTGGGGAAGTCTGGATGGGTGAGTGTCAGCTAGTGTCCTGCTCTGGAGAGGATGATGCAGGCCTCTGCCAGCCACTGAGCCTGGCACTGTGCTGCTCAGAAGCACACTTTCTTGCTTTCCTGTCTGTCTTGGGCCAAATTCTGTCTGCTTTAATGCTCTTTGCTGTGTCTTGGTATTCCCGTTTCATCTTGGGTAAGCATGGGTGCTTACCCAAATCCTCCGTCTTCTTGCATCAGTCTCTCATCCTCACACTATGGCTATACACTTGAAATCTCAACTCTGTGGAAGCTACCCTCAGGCTTAGGACCTACTGGCTTAACAGAAAGCTTCTAATTTATTCAATTAAGGGGTCGCCAGCAAAGGATGCCCAAAGTCCCACCATTAATGAATCCTTCCTTAGAGCCAAATATTATCTTCTCAGACTGGAAGGAAGTCCACCAAGACTGGAGCAGAGGCTGGCTCCAGGAACTTCTTTTTCATTTAGGTTTTATTTTGCGTGGGTGGGTGTTTTGCCTGAATATGTCATTTTCATGCCTAGTGCCCACTACAGACCAGAAAAGGGTATCCCCTGGTACTGGAGTCACAGCGTGTTGTGAGCCTCCATGGGTGCTAGAATTTGAACCCAGGTCCTTCTGCAGGAGCAGTAGTTGTCATTAACCACTGTGGAGTCTCTCTAGCCCCCAAGGAATTCTTGACCACCTCCTATGTAAATTTATTTGTGATAAGACAGATATACGTTTTTTAAGTCTCACTTTTTTTTTTATTTTAGTTCTTAAGAATGAAAAAAATAAAAGAGTTTGTCTTGGCCAGGGTAGCATGGGAGGCCACATATGTCTGACTGTATCGCTCTGTGCCAGCCAGCTTTGTGTGGATGAAAGTAAAGTCAGTTTCTAGGTAACAGGAGCAGCTAACATTTGAAAATGCCTCAGGCTGGGCTGGCAGTAATGGCGGATCTCAGCCTGTAGCCACCACAGAGTGGCATGCGGAAAGCAGGAAGGGATGGAGGGTTTTTCCCTTGGAAATCCATGTTCTGCTAGCTCAGCTGTGTACTTTGGCCTAGTGACACCCTCATCGTAACTATGCAAATACTGACCTGGCTGCAATTCATTGATATTGCAACGTAAGTCTGAACTCCCAAAAGGTATGTAGCTTAAGGAAATGATGACCACACGACTCTCTCTCTGCTTTCCTCATTGGGTCAGCTTGTCCCAGAACCTTTGGGATTGGGCCTTAATTGCTTGCTCTTCTTCTGGTTGCCTGTGTCACAGTAGCATCTCTACTTTGCTGTTCTTTAACAAAATTAACATGCTATTCGCATAACAAAATTAGTGCTGGTAACAGGACAATTCTGTGGCAGGTTCATAAGCCATAAACCGCCCCAGTCTAGTTGCAAATGTTTTTTTTTTTTTATCACCACCAGGTAAGTATCACACCCAGTAATACCCCCTTTTAACTGATACTGATAAGAACACGCATGAGGACACATTTTCACGTCTCTCCTTCATATACCAGGAATATTTACTGGTCTGTCTAATTTGGAGTCTGAGTTTGGCTGCTGGTTAGGAATTTTCTTGGCTTCTGGAAGAGTTCATCCTGCTGAGCATTAGCAGGAAGCACAGGGAGTGAAGCCAAAACACTCATGACTGCTGGTACCACATGAGTGTCTGTAGTCGGAGGTTCTCTGCCTCATTAGAGTGTACGCGCCTGCACCTCCGTCTTGCCAGCTGAGCCTTGGTCCAACAGAGAGCCCGGAAAGCTTCCCAGATTTAGCTGGATTTTTTTTTTTGGTTTTTTTTTTTTTTTAAGATTTCTTTTCTATTGTTTGTGTGTATGACTGTTTAACTACATGTATGTCTGTGAAATGTGTGAATGGCTTTTATGCAGGAAAGTCAGAAGAGGGCATTGGATTCCCAGAATGGGAGCTAAATGGTTGTGAGCTACTGTGTCAGTGCTGAGAAAGGAACACAGGTCCTCTGGAAGAGCAGCAAGGGCTCTTAATTGCTTGGCCATCTCTCCACCCCAATTCCCAGATTTAGGTTTTAATCCTCAAGAAATATGTGAGCTAGTTTTTCACGTGGGTACCCAACAAAATCCAGCCAATTAAAATTATGTCATTGTAAGCAGGTAAATTATTTTCATTAATCACAAGGGACTGTCCACAGACTGCCTCTCGCAGTGTCGGACCTGAAACGCAAGGAAGGGATCCTCAGATGTTACCTGCCCTCTGCAGGAAGAGGCCATTGAGATGAAAGTGAGAGGTGTGCTGGCCTCAAGCTGTCTCCTCTAGTTCCTGTGACCCTGTCGTGCTGAGGCTGTGAGTGCCTTCTTCCTTTGCGTATTGTTAATATTTCCAGAGATTTGACTGTACAGTGAGGAGGAGAAGGAAGAGGAGGAAGTTTCTTATTACAGCTTGGTCTCCTGGAGGCTTTAAGAAGTGAAATTTTTTAATTGAGTCTTGCTTGATACACTCTTGGTTTAGTTTTCTCAGACAGGGTCTCCCTATGTAGTCCTGGAACTCACTATGCAGGCCAGGCTGGCCTCAAACTCAGAGCTCTGCCTGCTTCTGCCGCCCAAGTGCTGGGATTAAAGGTGTGCACCACCACTGCCTGTCTTTTTTTTTTTTTTTTTTGAGCTTTGGCTTGCATGTATGTTCACTATGTGCATGCTGGGAAAAGGATTCTATGCCCTGGAATTGGAGTTACAGAGTGTTGTGAGCCTGCATGTGGGTCCTGAGAACCGAGCCTAGGCCTCAGGCCTCTTTGCAAGAGCAGTCGGTGCGTGAGCCATCTGTCACCCTGACACATTCTTACTTAAAAGCAACTAAGTCAAAACTAATCATTAGCCAACTTCCCAAATCAACCATATGCTTTTTTGTTTAAAGTAATTCTCCATCTCATCGTATATATGCACCTTTAAGCAAGCCATGCTAGAAGAACTCTCTCAAGTTGTTTTCTTTACCTGTGACTGTGTCACTCTACAGGAAGTTCTTTATTACTCTGATTTTTTAATCTTTCTATCTATAACACAAATTTCTGTGACTAGGTCTATGGACCCCTCAAATGACTGGCTTTTTTGTGGATCTGCTGCTGCTCTGGAGCTGTGGACACAGCTGTTTAGCCACTGTTGATTCTGAATTCTTTATCAGCATCTTCAATGTCTTTTGCAGCTGCATTATTTCCTGACGGCTTTTGCTCTACCTCTGGAAATCGTATCTTTCATCATTTCAAAGGAAGTAAAAGTTTCCAGGCTCCATTGTTTTCATGATGATGAGTGGGAGCGACTTTTGTCTTTGTAACTTTGATTCTAGATGATGTAACAAGTCCAAAGAAAAGCTACTGCAGCAAGAGCCTCAAGTAATTACAAGCTCTGCAGAGGAAACTGGTCAGACATAGAGTCCTTCCTGTCCTTTCCCAAACACAGCCTCACATAACCCCAGGAGCAGCAGCTGTTCTGACCTTTGTCATAATTTCATGACTTTTCCTCTAAGGTGTTGGAAGTGGAGCTATAGTCTTGAACATGCAGGCAATGCTTTAGTGCCACACACACATATGTGTGTGTGTGTATGTGTATGTATATATGTCATACTGTCACAGTTAAAGGAAACATATATATATATATATATATATATATATATATATATATATATATATATATATGGTTTCTACCATACTTTTATGTATGGTACAGCATACATCAAACAGTATAGTTCAGCTTTGTCTGGGCTTAACATAAACAGGTTGTGCTGAATGTGTTCTCTTACTCTTGCTTCTTTTGTTAGACATTTTTAATGAATGGATCCGTGATTTGGACAGTCATAACATTTAATGCACTGTTGTTGTTACGTAGCGTTGTTTGTGTGCATGTGCACAGCACACAGATTTAATTCATTCATTCCAATATTCACTGATGAAATCAAAGGTAGTCTCGGGTTGTGGGTACTGTGAACGCTGTAGTTTTTGGTGGTGCAAGAGTGCATGAGGTTTTTTTCTAGGAGGAATGACTTTACTGGGTCATAAAGTACAGTCAGGCCTCCATGTCTATAGATTCAACCTATCTTAGAGGGAAAATATTTGAGGAGAGGGTTGTACTTACACTGAATAGGTACAGATTTATTTTCTTTGTACCTAAATAATACAGTCTAATAACTGTGTGCATAGCATTTGCATTTTACTAGATGTCATAAGTTATCTGGAGGTGATTAAAAGTGTCGGTAAGAATGTGCACAGATTAGACTCAAATACTGTGCCATTTTATGCTGAAGATATGCTCGGATTTGTGTATGCTCCAGGGTCGTAGACTAAACCCCTGTGGATGATGTAGCTGGGCCAATCCTCTATGGATTATATAGCGAGCACCATTTATGAACCATTGTCCTATTAATACTGTCAACAGGTCCAAGTTTCACTTGTTCCTCCCAATATTGTCATACTTTTAACTTTTGGCTCTTTCTTCCTTTCCTTTCTTTCTTTCTTTCTTTCCTTCTTTCTTTCTTTCTTTCTTATTTTGGTTTTGTCAAGACAGGGTTTTTCTCTGTATCCTTGGCTGTCCTGGACTCATTTTGTAGACCAGGCTGGCCTGGAATGCATAGAGATCTGCGTGTCTCTCCTCAAAGCCATTGTCATACTTGTTGATTTGGGTCAGCAGGGACTGATTTCTCCTTATAGCTTCTTTTGCATTTCTCTGAATTCATTTTGTATATCCGAGTCACTGGATTTTCTCCTTTAGGGAATGTGCATTTATACCTTTACTGCTTTGCTACTTAACTGATTTCCAGGAATTACAGATTCAACCCCCACCTCCACCTCTTCTCTTTTACCCCCTCCATTTCCCTTTCCCCTCCCCCTTTTTCTCTCTCTCTCTCTCCTTCTGTGTGTGTGTGTGTGTGTGTGTGTGTGTGTGTGTGTGTGTGTGCGCGCACAAAGGCCAGATTCTGAAACTGGGTATCTTCCTCATTTGTTCTCTACCTTATTTATTGAGCCAGGGGAATAACTGCACCTTGAACTTGTCTAGTCTCACCGGCCAGTGAGCTCCAGGAATCCTGTCTCTGTCCCATCCGCACTGGAGTTGCAGATCTTTCCCAGCCTTTCATGTGCATGCTGGGGATCCAAGTCCCCATACTTGCAGTCATCACTTTACCCTCTGACCTGCCTCCCTATTCCCAAGAGCATATTTTCTTATGTTTGCTGTCAGTCTTCAGGTCGTATAACTGAACACTTGTTTATAAATTAACAAAATACTCATGATACAATCTACGGTTTGTTGTAATTTATTTTTTATAGATTTGTCTATTTCATTTAATGGTTAAGTGTCTGACCTGCATGTGTGTGTGTGTGTGTACTTTACACAGACTTCATGTTCCCAGAGGTCGTAAGAGGGCATTGAATACCGTGGAGCTGGAATGATGGATGGTTGTGAACCACCTTGGGGTGCTGGGACTCAAACTTGGGTCCTCTGTAAGAGCAACAGGTGCCCATTACCTTTGAGCTTCTCAAATGTAATTTAAAAGACTTATGAATAAGATCTGTTTTTAAATTGCTCTTAAGGTATATAAAAGGCACCATTTTTACATGTAAATGGCAAATCAACATAATTTATTCAGCATTCTGTGATGTTTAGGTGGTAGCTTTTGTTACCTTTCCTATTATTGTCTTCAGTATGTTTTAAAACTTATTTCCACTACATTATTCACTTTTCTTCTACATGGTCTTACACTTGTTGATCTTATTACACTATAAAGTATAATAAAGTGTCATATAGCACAATAAAAGGTAAATATTTTAATAGAAACAAGCTACTGCCTCCTCTCTCTCCCCCTCTTCCTCTTTTCCTCCTCCTTTCTTTGTGAGGCATGGGGTGGAACACAGACCCTCACACATGGGCACTCTACCACTGAGCTACATCTCCACCCAGAGAACTCATTCTTAACGACCAGAAGAAAATTAGCTGCCTATGGGTACTCATAGAAACTAATGCTTTTTTCCTGCTTATTTTGTAAATATTTGTTTAAAATAACAACAACAATAATAATTTTGTTTGTAAAAAGATACACATTGACAATTTTAATAAAGATGGAGAAGAGCAAAACCAAGTAGAAGCCACCCCAAATGCTTCCACCACTGTTTGAGCCTGCTGCTTGTCACAGAGGATTCACTAGCCTAGAGAAGGGCCTGTCCACTCCCAGGCCACTGTCTGAGGGTGGCTGTAAAGGTGTGTCCCACCAGATGACACCTCAGCAGTTCTATAGGGTGCTACCAGCTGAGCATCCCTCCTCAGCTTTACTTTTTTTTTTCCTACACTTCCAAGAGAACTATGGAAACAGAGGCCGGGAAAAGGGAATTTCACTTACTGCTTACATTTCTGCTTTGCCAAATTACTAAAAAGAAAAAGGGGTTCCTAAGAAAATCTGTATTAAGCTTAGGTATTTCACAGAGGCAGTTTCCAAAATAGAGAAACCTTGAAGGAACTGCATTAAACAGTTATCATTTCTCAAGGGGTTCTACGAGCCGATGTTTCTGAGAGCGTGGGAAACACTGCAGAAGGCATTCAGGTTTCTTGCCCAAAGGGCTCTCCTCTGGAGAGGTGGCCAGGTGTGACCCCTGGCCTTCAGCAGCAAACCCTTTCTCACCGAGTCTCTGCAGTCCAGTCCTCGGAAAACCTTGGGAAATATTTGTTTGACTCTGGCATAGTATACTTTCAAGCATGTATATAAAATGCTTTCATAACTACTACACTTCTTCCTGATAGTAAATGTGGTACAAGCCAGGCATTGGAGGCTCACACTCAAATCCCAGAACTCAGGAGATGGGGTAGGAGGAACACTAGGTTGAGGCCAACCAAGGCTACATAGTGTCTAAAAAAAAAAAAAAGACTGTAATTGTTCCATTAATAATAACCAGTGATTAATTAATATGTGTGTGTTGACATATTTTCTTTTACATAGTCCCTTGCATGCTCTCTCACACTGTCTGTGGTTTTCATTTTTATTATAAAGGGTTGATATTTCTGTTTATTTTGCCTCGAATAATATTCTGTTAACTAGAGGAAAATATTAGTCCTCATGGTAAAATTCATATGGAATTTTCACAACTGTTGTTTTATAAAATTGTTTTGCAATAATTTTAAACTTTTGTGGAAAGAGTGCAAAAAGCTCCACACACCTTGCAGTCATCATAGCTTTGGGTTTTTTTATTTTTTTGATTTTTATTTTCATTAGTTACAGTTTATTCACTTTGTATCCCCCCTGTAGCTCCCTCCTCCCCTCCCAATCCCACCTTCCTTTCTCCTTCTCCACCCATGTCCCTTCCCAAGTCCACTGATAGGGGAGGTCCTCCTCTCCTTCCTTCTGATCTTAGTCTATCAGGTCTCATCAGGCTGCATTGTCTTCCTCTGTGGCCTTATAAGGCTGTTCCCCTCTCAAGGGGAGGTGATCAATCGGTTCAAGTCAGAGATAGTCTCTGTTCCCATTACTATGGAACCCATTTGGACATTGAACTACCATAGGCTACATCTGTGCAGGGGTTCTAGGTTATCTCTATGAATGGTCCATGGTTGGAGTATCAGTCTCAGTCTCAGAAAAGACCCCTGTGCTCAGATATTTTGGTTCTGTTGCTCTCCTCGTGGAGCTTCTGTCCTCTCCAGGTCTTACTATCTCCCCCTTCCTTCATAAGATTCCCTGCACTCAGCCCAAAGTTTGGCTATAAGTCTCAGCATCTTCTCTGATATCCTACAGGGTAGAGCCTTTCAGAGGCCCTCTGTGGTTGGCTCCTGTCTTGTTTCCTGTTTTCTCCCTCTTCTGATGTCCATCCTCTTTGCCTTTCTGAGTGGGGATTGAGCAACATAGCCAGAGTCCTCCTTCTTCATTAGTTTCTTTAGTTTTGCAGGCAAATGGTAGGAACTGGAAAAGATCATCCTAAGTGAGGTATCACAGAAGCAGAAAGACACACAGGGTATATACTCACTCATAAGTGAATATTAGACATATAGGATAAACATACTAAAGTCTGTACACCTAAAGAAAGTAATACCTTTGGTTTTCTACAGCACAGTGTGTTTTATCTTGGGCTTGCTATGTCTGTAAAAAGCCTCCCAACTCGGTATTTAGGAAGTACAGCATTTGAATTCTCCCTTTGAACACCGTGCGTTGCTTTCTTTCGTCTACTCAGGTTACTATAACAACAGCACGAAGGTGGCTGTAAAGACCCTCAAGCCGGGTACCATGTCTGTGCAGGCTTTCCTGGAAGAGGCCAACCTCATGAAGACCCTGCAGCATGACAAGCTGGTGCGGCTCTACGCCGTGGTCACCAAGGAGGAGCCCATCTATATCATCACTGAGTTCATGGCCAAGGGTGAGTGGCATCCAGAGTCTGTGCCTAGAGGAGGGAGTCAAAGTGTTCAAGTGTTCAGTGAACGCTCACTTTAACGTGAAGTGTGCTCAGTACTGGAAAGTCAGGAAGTAAGCGAAGGAGGACATTTTCAGTAGCGTAGTCTGAGGGCAGCATTTTTCTAATATACTTAAATATGAGTAGTCATAATTCTAAAACTGCTTATTTTTCTTTAGCATTATTGAAATTTCTGAGTGTTACTCTGCATTGTCAATGTAGAGTCTGAGAATGTGGTTCAGGTGGAGAGCTTTTGTAGTACACAAAGTTACTCTTTTTTTTTTTTTTTAATCCATGGAGGTTAAATCTCTGTATTGTGGAATCTCTGAAGAAGAGGTTTTTGTTTGTTTGTTTTAAGATTTACTTATTATTTGTACAGTTTTCTACCTGCATGTATGCCTACACACCAGAAGACCGCAGCAGATCTCATTATAGATGGTTGTGAGCCACCATGTGGTTGCTGGGAATTGAACTCAGGACATCTGGAAGAACAGCCAGTGCTCTTAACCTCTGAGCCATCTCTCCAGCCCTGAAGAAGAGGTTCTAAGTAGCCATTTTTCCTTCTACTAGCCCTTTTTCAGGATGGCTTTCAATCGCTATTCTTTTCCTTGTCTTCATTCTCATAGAGATACTTATAAACTCTCACATTTTTTAAAGTCTTTGGAAGTATGCAAGAAATGAAGAGAAAAGCAGCATGAGCAATAACCCTAAATTAATAATTGCTCATCATAGCCAATACATTAGTAATTGGTTTTAATGCTGGAGATCATACCTAAGTCCTCACAGTATACAAGTATTCTAGCATCGAGCTAATAGATAGGAAGTCTTACTAGTCAATCGATTAGTAGCATGGACATTACATATGTTTAACTTACTATCTGTTAATAACTGCTATTCAGAATAGCATTTACTCAAAGTGTTCCCTGGAAGAGGATATGTGTTGTTTTGTTTGTGTTTTGCTTTTTCCAAAGGCTGGGAAAGTGTGTTCTGATTGAGCCTCAAGGATATTGTTAAACATATAAACTAAACTATATATGACTTTGGTTGCTGTAACTGAGAAATCATACGCTGGACTGGGTGCTTTGTGATTCCATAAATACTGTTGGATTAACTAATAATATTCCAACCATAAATACAAGCATGGAGTTTCCTTTAAACAATAATGTTGACTGGGTATTTATCATCTTCCAGTGCTTTCCCTGACAAAGGACTATGTCCTATTCCATGATTCTGTGTCATGGGTGATGTAGTGCAGTGTCTACTGAGCACTTACTGCCCGCCAAGCCCCATACTGTATACCTTAAATCCCTTGCTTACATCCTTACAAAAACTCCTCCAGAGCTATGAGAACCGCTCTGCAAAGACTTGGCAATAAGGAGTAGACCAAGGCTGGTGCTTGTAGTTCTAATGGGAAAGGAGGTCTCAACGATACGAAACCAGAGGAAGTAGGAGGGGTTGCTGTCCACGCTGTATTTAGTAAACCAGCTTGTCCCCAGTGCAGTGGCTGTTCCAGAGACTTTGGCTCTTCTGAGGTCTGTACCTTTGCTGGAATAGATCAGGGTAAGCTTAGCCTGATGCTTGCAAGTGAAAGGCTTTTCCATAAGGACATGTCTCTTGTCTTTCTATCCCAGGAAAGCTGACTAATGATCAGGCAGCTGCAGAATATTAACATGCCGGTACATTCTCCGAAACAGTTTCACATACGTGTAGATAGGAGATACCACACACCATTCTCTCTACCCTGAGTGTAGCCAGTCAGCAATAACAGACTGAAAGGCGTTGTGTTTGACCCATCTAAGGAAAAGGTTTTCTAGCCATCCAGAGCTGCAAAACCCATCGTGTCACGGGGTCTTCTCCCTCGCAGCAATTTTCTTTTTTCAGCACTGGAGATAACAAACTCTAGAGTTTTGAGCTGGAGGAGCACTCCGCCCCAAAGCTCTGCTGCAAGCCCCTCAACGGGACTTTTTTTTACTCGTGTGTTTCAGCTGCTTTGACTTGTCATTTTTCTGTCTGCAGGCAGCTTGCTGGATTTCCTCAAGAGTGACGAAGGTGGCAAAGTGCTGCTCCCAAAGCTCATTGACTTCTCAGCACAGGTGAAGTATTAGAAAACCCAGTGAATGTGTGCTTTGCAGATGCAATGTCACTTCCCACGGAGAAGGGACTCCCCTTGAGTGCTCCAGGAGTACAGTGTGTGTGTGTGTGTGTGTGTGTGTGTGTGTGTGTGTGTGTGTCCCAACATGCTGGGACATCAGTCTGTGAAGAAACTCAACCTCTCTATTCTGGATTACTTTCCTATCATTCATAGCAATGGTGCTCAGCATTTTGGAAAGGCAATTCCACATTGTGTAAGTGCAGCAGCTCTTAAATCACACAGATGTTTAATTAAGTCATGACTCTAATACGCTGATAATTTGAAGGAGACCTGTATTCCCTGCATGCCTCTCCTCTTCTTCCTTCCAGTTGGTTGTCTCATCAGGATTTTGTGATGTTCTTATTCATTTGTAATGTTTCCAGTACTAACCCGAAAGTTGCCTATTTCCTTTGGAGTCCCATACTTCCTAAAGTGTGTTTATAAGCAAATGCAAATCAGCCAGAAAACAAGCAACACACCTGGTGCATCAAGGAAATGTGTATTTGAGGAGAAGAAGGGAGAGGAGCCGGTGGCTCTGGCTCTGGGGTGCCAGTGCAGGGCTCCATGCATTCAGGACCACAATATGAAGACTACTGTCCTGAGGTAAAGTCCAATATTGCTGGGTGCAGCTAGCACCCAAAGCTAGCACAGGAAGCTGAGAAAGCAGAAGTCTGATAAATGTATATCACAGATAAAGAACCTCGCTGTGTTAGTGTGTGTGAGGTTTCCCACTAGGCCAGACATTAGAGGATCACAGTAAAGGTTTGCCACATGGGGCAGGGATATGGAAACATGGCCCATGTGGCCTAAGGCCTACAGAGACTCACTCTTCATCCTGCCTGAGGGTCAGCCTGTGCCCATAGCTCTTTGGATCAGACATTATACACAGCAAGTGTATGCTCTTTTTGCAAGGGTATTTGTATTTAGTTTTGTACATCTTATTTGATAAAATGTTATCTTGTTCAAGTTTAAATTTCTGAGGTCTAAGTCTGGGTGTCAGAGGCTACCAAAATGGTAATTTTTTGAGACTTATAAATAAGATGAGGGAATAGTTGCATTCTGGGTCTTTGTTCCTTGCAGGCATGATGCCCATAGAGCCTGTTCTAACTGTGGCTGTGCAACCGGACACCAGGCCTATTTAGGGGACTCCTTCCTTCCATTCTTCCTTCCTCCTTCCATCCCTACTTCCCTCTCTCCTTTCTCCCTTCCTCCTTCCTTTTTTCCTTTCATCCTCTCTCCCTTCCTCCTTCTCTACCTCTCTCCCTCATTCCTTCATAGGTTGAACCCAGGACTTTGCACATAAGAAGCCTGTGTCTGTCACTCAGCTATACCCTCATCCCTATGTGTTTTCTTCATAACTCAGCCCTAGCTCCTTTTGAGTTCGCAGTCGTTCAAGACAATAGCCTCACCCAAACTCTCTCCTGCTCTTTCCCTCGGGTAAGAGCCCCTATTGTGCCTTTATTTATTCCCTTTACTTGGGATTTTTCTTGCAGTAATTGAGATGGTGGGCTCACCACTGGCAATAGTATGAAGGTGAATCCCTTGCCCATTGAATTCTGCAATGTCACCGATACCATTGTGATGCCCTGGGTTCCGTTTATGGTGGCATTATCCAAAGTGCTGTCTCCTCGTTCATGTATTTTTTTAAGTCTTCATACCTATATAAGCCCTCTCTTAATTTTTCACCTGCCTCTAGTTAACGTTGTCCATTTTCTGAGGTGAATCACGTGATAATAGTGAATGTTAATAAGCTAATAGCTGGTGGCCAGATACTTGGCTAATCCACCCTTACACCCTTTATCTTCTCCCCAGATTATTTCTTAGGGTACAAATTAGGTGAGTGCACTTGTTATTTGAGCCCTAACTTAATCAGTTAGTAGGGTGTATAATATGTCAATTGTCACTCTGTCCCATTACCATTGTCATTTGCCTCCAAGAGTGCAGAATATTAGTGTTTACCGTGGATAAACCTTGGAGGCACATCAATGGCAGAGATTGGTTATCAGGACAGGAGACAGGTCTGCTAGCAAACATAGCCTCGGAAAAACGGGGAGAAGTATGAGGGGCAGAGTTACGACATCTTTACTTTCTCCTCCCCACCCTCCTTGGGTGTCCAGCTGAGACAGGAAACCCATGGTGCACATGGCCACCTCCCAGTTCATGTGAGAGCTGATTTCATTACTTCCTGTCTCAGGGAAGCTCTGAAAAGTCTCATGGGGCCCAAGTATAGCCCAAGCTCTTCAGCCACTCTACTCAGCCCATGTACCTCCTGCTCACCAGGTAGAGAATGAAGAAATGTTTTACTAGAACAGATTTCTTCACAGCTTTTCTCCTTGTACTTAATGAAGCGGTTTTGTGCTTTTCTTGGCTGAGAGAGGAAAGTGATGTCTTAGGAGAAGTTTGACATTTCTGAGCAGAATAACTTCACTTAAATTCCAGGTAGACGAAACACGCTTAGCAGAAGGGATTGACATTAGTTAACATCCTGGGGCAGAACCAGAGGTGGAATCACAGGCTTGAGAAACTGAGAAGAAAATAAAGTACAAAGTTCAAAGGGCCATATGGTGATCAGATAAGACCTGTTGTCTTTCTGACCCAGTGAAGCAAAGCAGTTTTTTGCTACTTGGCAGCAGCATCTCAGAAATGCAGTTTTACCAGAAGTGAAATGCAACTATCCATGAGCAAAGTTGCAAAAGTCAACTTGTTATGATCATGGCAACAACTGACATTTGTTTTAGTTTCTTCTAGGTTATGAAATCCCTCCCCCATGCCCTTATTCAATGAGAGCCGAACAACTTTGATGCATTTATATTGCTTAATATGTTCCACAAATGTGTGAGTAAACTTGGACTTGCAGGTAGAATTGCCAGGCCTTAATCCTGGGTTTTGGACTACAGATAATTGGCTCATTCACCTGAATTGCATTGTTGTTTGGTGGTCAGCATCCATCCTACCAGCACAAGTGTTTCGCCTCCTTTGCAGGTAGAAAGAACAGCTGCCTTGCTGAGTTAATGATTTCTTTAACCCCTTTCTTCTGTCCATTAATTGTTACTGTCAACATATATCTTTCTGTCTACTGAGGCTGGCTGGCCTTGAACTCCTGATGTGTGTTCCCGTGGTGGGAACACACATGAGTACCACCGCACCTGACCAAATCCTTGTGTGATGCAGTCATTATCCTCAAGATGTATCGTGCTGCTTGGTATTAAGTTTGAAATCACAATTTACGTTTGAAACTAGTAAACTGAAGAAAGGCTCAAATCTCAATCTTAGTATCTCTCAACCTCTTTCAGAATCTAGGAGACTGATTCATTGTCATTTTGTGATAAGTTGGCTGGAAGGGTCAGGATGGGAACGTCCTTAGGAAGCTTCTAGAGTATTTAACAGTATCGTCAAATACAATACGATATTCATGTTCTGTCTTTCCTCTGTCTTGGTGAGGAGTCGAAGCCAGGTTTCACTTCCCAACTCATGGCTGTTATCCAGCATCAGCCCTTCATCACCACTGTTGCTCCTAAAATATCCTAATCAAGCAGCTGTGGACCTCTCTGGGAGACCAAACGACCCTTTCATGAGGGTCGCCTAAGACCATAAGGAAACACAGATATTTACATTATGATTCATAACAGTAGCAAAATGACAGTTATGAAGTAGCAATGAAAATAATTCCATGATTGGTGCCACAGCAACATGAGGAACTATATTAAAGGGCCGTAGCATTAGGAAGGTTGAGAACTGCTGGAATAAAGGAACTGCTTTATGTTCAGAGCCTTATTTCAAATTTAAAAATAAATTCAGCACCGGTGTATGCAAGGCAAGCATTGTATCACCAAGCTACACATCAGCCCTTCAAAACTGTTACCTGTAGCCTGGTTGCTATTGCCACCAACTTCAGTTTATTTCAACACAGAAAGAGGCACTGACAGGTAGCATCCGGATCCCTGGCAAGTAGAAGCCTTCAGCCACTGGCTTGGCTTGTGCATCTATGACAAGGCCACATTCAATCCTGCTTTCTTTCCCCTTTCCTGGGAATTTTCATGAGTGCCTCTCTAGCACAGCCCTGGCATGGGAAAGGACAGCGATGAAGTGAGGAATAACTAATTCCAAGAGAATATTGTGATCTGAAAGCTGCTATAGATAAAGGGGCTGTGGTGACCAGGACAAGATGCTTCAGCATGCAGCATTGCCTGGAAACCATGATTTCTCAATGCACAGTAAGACTACACAACTGGTGTTTGCCTCAGCCCATGAAACAGAAGGAACACCACTGCAGTTTTGTAAAGAGCCCTATAGATAGTGCTAATGATTTAGAAAGCATTGACCTATGGGCCAAGAAGTGTGTTCCTCCCTGGAAATGATCTCTCCGGGGCCCCAGGATCTCTCGCCTGTAAGATGACGCGCCCAGGTTAGATGTCCCATAGTCTCTGCATTGATATTCCATGACACAGAAAATCCTTTTCTACTGAGACTACATGAATTGCCACTCTGATATAATTAACTATTTTGATGTTCTAAACAAAGGGACATAAATATATCATATTTGGTAGACAGATTCAGGCATGGCAGTATTCTCCTTTCAACATTAAGAATGTTTTAATTGAGAACAATTATGCATATTTATAATACACAGTGAGATTATTCCTGTCTGTCCTATTTGAGACAGCGTCTTGCTCTATAGCCCAGGCTGATCTCCAGCTCACCATCATTCTGCCTGTGGTATTACAGACACATGCTATTGTCCCCTAGTTCAATGTGACTTTAAAAAAAAATCAACACATTTTTCATTATGTGTACATGTTCGTGCACACACATACATGTAAAGATCAAAAGGCAGTCTGCGGGAGTCTGTTCTCCCCTTCCGTCATGTGGGGTCCTGGCATCAAATTCAAATCGTCAACGTTGGCAGAAGCACTGTTACCTGCTGAGAAACCTCAGTGAACATTCAAAATCACTGCCTGTTTTGAGATACACAATAACTCACCGGTGACTGTTGTAGGCCTACAGTGCTTCCGAACACTAGAATTCACTCTGTATATTTTACTGTAATTTGATCCCATTCCTTTTTATCCATTTTGAATGATGAGTTTCATTCAAAAACCATTGTAAGCCTGTGACTTTACCCATAGGGTCATGAAAACTTAGAAAATGGACAAGTGAAACTGGGGACAGTGTCAGAGTGGCAAAACTGAGTAATATGCAGTTTTTCCCCCAGGGTGGAGGGAATAGAAAAAACACTTAACCGTCAGTTAAAAATAGTATAAAACAGGAACTCTGGTTTCTGTCTATGGGGGTAGGGACGTTAGCATAGTTAGGCAGAGGGACCGTGGTCATGGGCTGCAAAAGAAGAAAAGAGTCTGGCCAGAGAAACCTTCTCTTGTTTGGTTTTTTGTTGTTTTGTTCTGAGGGCTTGATTGTTTTATATCTTTATTGTTTTGTTTTGTTTTGTTTTGTTTTGTTTTGTTTTGTTTTGTTTTGAGAAAGAACCTCACTCTTTAGCCTAAGCAGGCCCCAAACTTTCAATCCTCCTGCTTCCAGTTGAGGGTGCTGGGATTACAGGCGTGTGATAGCACAGCTGCCTTCTTTATTTTAACCTGGTGAGAAAGCTTCCTCGCACCCTCAGGAACCTATGAGTCAGATCAGCCTCGAGTCTAGATACTGTTTTGTCCAGGGATGACAGTTTCTAGTTTGTATTACGGTAAGTCACAAGCCAGCTTCTTTTTTTGGGAACTTGTCATGGTATCCGACAGGGCTAGATTTAAATGGAGTGGCTTAGAGCCAGGGTGGGTCATTACCAGAAATTACATACAAAGCAGAGGAAAACGTACTTTAAAAGAAGCAGTTTTGTCGACCCTGGGAAAGCCTTTCTTAGGCTGTGTTCTTTCTGTCTTTTCCAGGTGAATCTGTCTCTCTTCTCTTTCAACCACAGCATTCAGAGAGCACAGCGTGCATGGAGCACAGCCTGGCTCCTTGCTAGGAATGGGAGCAAGACACACTCTGCTTCCCAGAAGAGAATGGCTTAGTGTGGGATGCCAGCAGGAGAGAAGTTGATGAGGACAGGGTTTGGCACTAGGAAAGTGGCCAGGGCCGTCTGATTAAGCAGCTTATGTTGCTCTCAGAGCACTGTGGACGGGGAGGCTGGGACCCCATGAGGCAGGAGAGCTGGCTTGGGGGACAGGATGGCTCCATCAGCCTGGGAAAGGCTGTCGACTGCGGAAGTGAGCTCTGACTACAGGAGGAAGTCAGCGCCTACAAAGGAGGGCAAGAGGGTGGTAAGTGAGGCATGTGGTGAAATGAGAGAGGCCAGTGAGCAGGACAAAGATGTCAAGTGAACTTGCAAGTGTCAATCAGAGTTAAGAGGAGGAACAGTGAAGTGTTTGGAGGTGACTGTAGTTTAAAGCTGTGTTAGGACTGTAGCAGTTTTGCCCTTTTAGCTAATAATATGCCACTTCGTGATGGTGTTTGTAGTCACTATAACATCTATGTATAGTCTCCATACACCACATGCAAACCAGTATCTCTTCACAAAGATTATAATGTGTTGATGCAGGTTTGTTTTGTTTTGTTTTTTCCTTTATATCTGGACCAGGAAAGGTGGGATGGAAAGGAAATGAGGGTTTGCCCCTCCTTCCAGAACATATCCTTAAAGACTTCATTCTGAAACAGCTGCCTCACACACACACCCCCAGCCTCTGATCCCTACCCGCTATCTCCTCTAAAACCAGAAAGCACTTCTGTCAGGGAGACCTCAGCCGAGAGTAGCTGACAAAACTTGGACACAACTGTAGCCAGGTGGATTCCTGGTGACAGCACAAGCTCCTGGGGTGCGAAACCATGGCTGGCTGCTTGGCATGAGCCTGCTTCAGAGATTCATTGTTCAATCTGGCCTTGGCGTGTTGGATACAAAAATGGTTAGGAGGGAGGACCCATGGTTTAGACATAATGTGAGTGTGGCCCCTGATGAGTCCTTGTATAGTGATGTGTTTAGAGATTTTGAAGGTATGGGCACCCTTCCCTGCCCTCTGATTTCCCTTTGCCACCATGACTAGTACCTAAAAGAACTGCTTAAAAAGAGCAAAAGGGAAATGGGTTAGTTTGGTTTATTTTGGCTCATGATTCCAGATACTTCAGTGAAGGTCAGCTTGCTCTACTGCTGTGGGTCGGTGGTGAAGGAAAACACCATGTCAGAATAAACTTGCTTACTTTATGCTTGCCAGGAAGCAGAGAGAGATAGAGAGAAGGGTCCCCAGTGACCTCTAGCAAGACCCCACTGGCTCATGTTTCTCTCACTTTCCAATAATGCCATCCATGACCATTGTGAATTCAGGGCTGGGGACTTAGCTCAGTGGTGGTACATTTGCCTACCATACACCAAGTATTAGGCTCCATCCCTAGTGCTGTAAGAAAAAAACTACTAATTCACAAATGGGTTAATCGATCCATCGGTCCTCATGGTCCATTAACCTCTCAGTAGCACCACCAACTAAAGACTCGTGCTTTAACACACATGAGTTTTGTTAGGGGACAGTTCTTATCCAAGATATAGGAGGAGCCCGAGCCAGATCTGGCACTATGCTGTCAACTAGGCCTTCCTTTCCTCAAAATTTACCTTGCCTCCAGTGTTTTATTACAGTAATAGAAAAATGAGTAATTGAGAAAGAACTAGAGTTTGGGGGAACAGTAGTCCATGAAGAATATGCTCCACTGTCTACACTGAGCAGCTGAGGGACTGGCATCCCGGGCACTGGAGTAGGAAGAAGGTTTAGAGTGCTCTGAGCACCAGCTACAGGCATCCTAGGTCACAGGTGCTTTGTTTCACTTTCTGGGACTTGGAAGGTGGGTGGAGCTGAAGAGGTCTGGGAGGTAGGGCTGTAGACCCATCTAAAGGGGGTTTCTGGAGACTGTGTGAAGGTACAGAAGGTGACCCTGGGCAGAATCCCAGGAATGGTGCTGAGAGAGGAAGTATAAATGGTGTGGTATCCTTGTGGAGCAGGCAAGGCCATGAGACAGCTACAAATGGAGGTCGGATTTACTGAGAACAAAGAAACTTGCATTGCATTTTGGGGCAAGAACACCCTCTGAAAACTATGCTAGACCCTTCTCAGTACACTGGTTTGGGGGAAAGCCACAATTGGCTGTTTCCTTCCTTCATTCCCAGGCTTCCTCCCGCCTCCTGTTCTCTGCCTGATTGTTCTTCCTGGTCTTTCCCTTCTCCTCCTTCTCTCCCTTCTTCCTCTGGGTCCTCCCCAGGCCCTTCCCCACACCAGACTTCCAGAAAAGAGCTTACTTATCATTTTCACACAGAGGGAACTGTGCAGTTTTTATTTCTTTTAAAAGCAGGCTTACATTAAGTCTTTTCTTTGGAAGGTAGAACTGAAAATGAGAATATATGGAGAATGACATTTTAGTTATTGGTCTTAAAAAAAAAAAGTTCGCATTTGTAGAGAAGTGTCTCTACCCCAGTTTGAGGATCATTTGACTTAAATGCTTATCTTGAAGTCATCGAGTCCCTGGAAGACATTCTCTTGGGTTTCCTTGAGGTGTAGGAAGTATGTGGGGGTGGGGAGCATTCCTTAGTTCTGCTTACCTGCTGGAAAATTTTTCCTGGACTCCACTGGCATTCCTGAGGCAATCTGTCCCACAGCACCTGAATGGCTGCCCAGAAAATGTAGACACACCACAGAAACCTGCCTATTTCATTTTCTGCCCATGTCTTCTTCCCTTTCCAGCTTCTGCAACCACCATACCACTCTCTGAACCCATAAGATCATTTTTAGTTTGCACATTTTAGAATGGACGGCATTTTTCTTCAAATATTTGAGGCAATTGGTATGCTGGCTAGCCTGGTTTGAACATTACATTCTGCATACATACCTACAAATAAATATAATTGTGCATGCATTGAGAAAAAAACATTAAACAAGGTGCCCAGTCACAGTGGTTATTGTTTCTTTTGCTGTGATTAAGCACCATAAACAAAAACAACCTGGGGAAGGAAGGGTTTATTTCATCTTCTACTTCCAAGTATACTTCTAGTCTCCCTCACTGAGAAAAATCAAAGCAGGAACTCAAGGCAAGAACCTGGAGGCAGGAAAGAAAAGCAGAGGCATGGAAGAATGTTGATTCCTGTCTTACTCCCCATGGCTTGCTCAGTCTGCTTTCTGATACACCCCAGGACCATGTACACGGTTACAACCAAATCAAAATAAACCAGAATTCAACAATATAAGTTCAATGTTTGACATCTGGTACCAACTTCCAATATTCTAGGCTCCCAGAGACCTAGGCAGCAGCACTTCTCTGGTTCTGCCCTCTGCTGCACACACACAGCTTGCCTTGTAGGCTCCAGCCAGCTCTACTCCATAGCTGCTGCTGTCATTGGTGGTTGTTCCATGGCACCAGCATCTCCAAGTATTGGAGTCTGTACTGTTACCGAGCTACACCTACACCAGCAGCCTCTCCTGGGCTCTCTTCAGGGACTTCGACCCTGCCACGTGCCAAGCCTCACCTCATTTCCTTCGACCCTGGGGCTTCTACTTCCAGGGACCTGAAAGGCAGGAGCTCATACTGAACTCATGGAGGAGCGTTCCTTCTTGGCTTGCACCTAATGGCTTGTTCGGTCTGCTTTTCCGTACCCCAGAACCACCTGCCTAGAGGTGGCACCACCCACTGTGGCCTGGGCCCTCTTACATCAATCGCTCCTTTTAAAATGCCCCACAGGCCAGTCCGATGGAGACTCTTCTTCAGTTCAGGTTCTCTCTTTCCAAATGACTCTGGCCTGTGTCAAGTTGACATAAAAGCTGGCCAGCACCCACGAATTCCAGACAGGGAGTTGGCTCCTGGCTGTTCTTTCTCCAGTCTCCTCCGCTTCCTTCCTCACGAGCTTCACTGAGTAGGTAGGCTGCATGGCTTCTCCTCTCCCTTCTTTCCCTCTCTTCCTCTTCCTCTCTTCTCCCCCCCCCCTTTTTTTTAATGGTGGTAGAATAGGGGCTTAAAGATAGCTTGGTGTGTAAAGCACTGGCCACTCATGCAGGAAGAATGAGTTCAAATCCCCCAAACTCAGGTAAAGCTGAGGTAGAGGCTGAAAATCTCATCAGGAGAGAACCTGTCTCTGACAAAATGGAAGGCAGGGACACCTGAGGTTTCCTTTGGATCTCTACATGTGTTCTATGCCCTGTACACATCAGACATGCATAGCCAACTGTGGTTAAAATATATGTAACATCATATTTAGTGCTGTCCACAGCATTAACACCATTCATGTTGTTACAAAACCAAAAGCAATTCCAGAGTCCTTCTTCCTTCCCTAGCCAAAATAATGCACCCACCAATGCCATGTCCCCACACCCCTTCTCCACGTCTTCTGCCAAAACACTTCTGTTCTCCATCTTTCTGAGTCAGGGTGGTGAATGCATCTCACCACCTGGATGACTTTCATCCCTAGCAACTCTCCTCGGTGGGTTCTCACCAGACCTAGAACTCCAGTGGTCAACAGCACCCCCTTCCTCAGCTCTACAGCTCACAGCTGCTTTGTTGCCTCAGAGCCTTTCCCAGATTTTCTTCCTGGGAGCTACTGTCCTTTGCCTCATGCCTCATGCTTAGCATGTGTCCTCCCACCTAAGCCATTTCTTCTCAGACCCTCTTTGTTCCATGATGGTTCTCTGTAGTCACCTCCGAGCATTTCTTCCATAGCATGTACAATTAATATTTCAGCGAGCTCTTGCTGGTGCTAGTAGCGTCTGGGTGTAGCGACAGAGCCTTGAAGAGAGCAGGTGCAGGGTAAAAACCTGCTGAATCATGTTATTGACCCATATAGCAAAGCACACCTCTCTGGCGTCACAGAGCTCTGAGCTAGCACCTAGAAGAATGCATGCCATCTGGAAGGTCATCTAAGTCTCAGACACGAACAAAGAATTTTCACTTTTCCTCTTTGGTTTATTTACCTTCACAAAACCTGCTTAATTGGTCAAACAAACATGAGGGAAGAAGGAAGTAAAATGTGAGTATCTGGGCTGTCAGAGAAAACAAAGAGTGACTTTGTTCACATCCCCTGTGGCATAAAGAACACCAGGAAGAATGAGAAATTATAAATGAGCTGTTTGAAACTGAAGCATGGTGTGAGGAGGTGCACAGTGGAACAGGTGTTCTCTCTCGGGCCTTTCTCGGCCTTTCCCTTGGCACTGAGTGCCACCTTGATTCTGGAATTGACATGGTGAAGGCACGCTTCTCTACAAAATTGTGATTCGCAGTTGGTAGAAAAATTTCCAGCTGCTTCTCCAAGTATGTTTAACCATTTCCTGGGTCATGCTCTATGGTACAAAGCCAACCCCTTGTTCCTTTAAGATATGACTACTGGTACAAAAGTGTTTCTTAGCTCAGATTTTCTTAGTGCATTCCTACACTGGGTAGGGATGTAGTCCTCTTACTGATTGTAGACCCTCTGCTTCATTCCCAGACCCTCGACCCCCTTGAAGCCCTCACCATCAGACTCTGCTTACTGCAGTAGCCTGCCTCCTCACCCCACCACCACGCATCCCTCAGTGACACAGAGCTCTGGGTCACTAGCTGACTCTCAGCATGCCTCCCATTATTTCCAGCAATCCTCACCTTCAAACTCAGGCCTGTTTCTTGACTTCCTGCTCTCCAGCATTCTGTCTTATCTCCTCACTGAGCATCTGTGCAGTGATAGCACTCCATTGTACCTTTGGCCCCTCTGTCTCTAAGGTTCTAATTTGATTTTAGCATCATTCCAATTCTTCCGGCCACTCACATCTTATTTGTCCCCACACCTCAGATTCATATTCATACTCATATTCTCTCTTTTCTGGTGTTGCACATACCCCTGTGCTGTCCCTTCCTGGTAAAATCATTCCTAGTCTTCTGCAGAGTCAGCTCTTCACCTCGTTGGACCTTAACTTCATCTATGTACAGCTGTCTTTTTGCACTTAGTGTTCAGGACCACTCATCTATGTGCCCAATGGTTCCACTACACTTTCCAAGCCCCAATCCCTTCATTGAGTCCTGGCCAACAATGTTTCTTCTTCATCCACACACTTGCCCACCCCCTCGGGGCTCTCAGTGGACCACCTGACTGGACCTTTCCTTGAGAGCCCCCTCGTCCAGCCTCAAAGTGCCTGACTTGATATACCGTGTTACTCGTTGAGCCCGAGCCTTGCCTGCTGTTTTCAGACATTGTTCTGGAAGCTCTGCTTTAGTCTTGTTCTTCATTCCTGTGACAGGGACACAGGAGCCATAATAATGCTGCCCCCTTCCCCCTTCCTTTCCAGCCACTTCTGCCTTAGGGCTTCTTCTCCCTTTACATCAACTAGCATGAGGATATGTACCAACCCCCCCTTTCTTCTTTCACCCAAAGCCACCATCACCCTAGCCAAGGCAGCTGTTAGGTCATCTGCTACTCCTGGATGCTGAGTGCACCTCGGCACCTCCCTCTCACCTCGCTGGCCATCTTTCAAGCATTTAAATGTGGAATGTTCCAGAATTCAAGCCTGCTGCTCCCTCTTTCTCTACATTCATCTCCTTGGTGACCCCACGGGAATCATTGTATTCCTGAGGCGCTACTCAGCTTTAAATGATGGAAATTTATCCTCTTCTTAAACCAGAGTCACAAGTCTGGAATTCAGTTATCAAAAGGGCTGGCTTGCTCTACAGCCCTAGGGAAGAATCTTGCCTTGCCTCTGCCCATTTCTGGTGCCTCCTGGTACCCCCTGGTTTGAAGCAGAGTTCTGTAAGCCCTGCCCACCCCTACCCCCTGTCTTTGCCAAGCTTTCTCTGAAGGAGAAGCAAAGCCTCCCTCTGTTGTTTCCTTAAAGGGCCACCAGGCATTAGACACAGGGTCTGTCCTGAGCTGTGGCTGGCATCTCATCTCAAGATCTTTAACTTACTAAATCTTCAAAGATTCTATTTACAACAGTGGTTACTACTTCAGAACTGTAATTGTGCTACTGTGATGAATTGTAATGTAATTATCTGTGTTTTCCAATGGTCTTGGGTGACCCCAGTAAAAGGGTCCTTCCACCTCCAACCCTCCACTCCCCACTCCACAAGTTGAGAACCATGATTTACAGGATTACACTGTTTACATTCTGAGAAACTGTAATTTGGGGGGCACTATAGGTCTAGTAATGCTGTGCCTACCTCTGAGCACATTGTAGCTCTTCTTTCTAGCTCCATGGGCTCCCTCCAGTCCACTGCCTTCTTGGCTTCTCTACACAGATGTGTGTTAGTCACATGGCACTGACCATGCCCAGCTGAGTGCCTTTTCTTCCTGCTCTGGAACCATTCCCATTCACAGGCCCATCCCCTCACACTGGTTGCAGTCCCTAGAGTTGCCAAGCCCAAAACCCTGCTCTCCTCACTCATTTACTCACCCCATCTTGCGCAGGAACCTACAAGGCTACCTCCACAACCTTACCCTTCTTGATGATTTATGGAATAACTGCCTGGCTGGTCTTTGCTTCCCGTTTCTCTGCTCCTGAAATCACTGGTCACTGGCCAGAGCACTGTAGGATGACAAGAGTTGAGGCGTACCTTGCTTGGAGCCCTCAAGAGCTTTTGTGCATCAATCAGGATATGCCGAGCCCTGATAAAGGCCATTGGTCTGCAGCTTTTCTGCTATTTGAAAATCTGTGCTGTAGGGTCTTATGTCTCATATTCCAAGTCTCATCTTAAGTGCTCATTTAAATCTACGTATACCTGGTCTGGTTATCTGTAATTAAGGACAAGCCACAGGTATCCTTTGGACTGTTGGGAAGTTGCTGGGTGGTCCTTTGGCAGGCTGTCCTGTCAGAGGTACAGGTCTCTTCCTCTCCAAGGCGCGTCTGCTGAAGGAACTAGACCTTTGTCATTCTCTGAAGTCAGGGAAGCCCAGAAGTCATCTGCCCAATCCAGTGGGCTCAGGCAAAAAGTACACCGCCTCTTCCAGTGTTATTCCAGCCTTTCTCCTCCTCCTGCATCCATGTTTGTAAGGAAAAGCTGGAATGGCGGAGGGGACGCCTTTCCAGGCTCCATCCATAAACACAGATTATTTTGAAAACTCACTTCAAAGAGGGTGAAATCTAAATAAAGACCTGAATCTATTTCAGGTTTATTTGGAATTTATTAGATCTTGCTGCAAACTTCCCTGAAGTCCATCATAGGGTGAGTGAGTTAGCAAGCACTTGCAGAGCATAGCTTAACCACTTGAAAGGCGTTATGTCTGAAATGTTTCCTTCATTCCTGGCTTGGTGTCTGTTTGCCAAATTTTTACTTTCTGTCTCTTGCTTTCTTTACTAGGAAGTAAACATGGCCAGGCATGGTGGTGCACACATTTAATCCCAGTACTCAGGGAGCAGAGACAGGCAGATCTCTGTGACTTTGAAGCCAGTCTGATCTACAAAGAGAGTTCCAGGACATCCCTGGCTGTTACACAGAGAAACCCTGTCTCCAAAACAGAGAGAGAGAGAGAGAAAGAGTAAACATTGATAGGCAAGAGCTGTTTTGAATAGACCAAAAGGATGGAGTTTGTAGGCAGGAAGGACTGTATCAGCAGACAGATAGATGGGTGAATGGATGAATAAATGCAGTTCTCTCAAAAAAGGAAATCTCCCACCTCAGAAGGACCTCGACCTTCAGTCCGTTGATACACTAAGATGGAGCCACCATAGCTCAGTGGCAAGACTATTGTGTTCAATCCAACAACAATAATGATAACAACTTGCCCAGAGTAAAGGTACCAAGAGCATTCTAGGAAAGCTACAGTGACCAGAATGCCAAAGTATACCCCAAGCTCTTTCTTAAAGTCCTAATACTGATGTGATTATATAAAAACGAACAGCCTGGCAACTAACACTGGAAATCCTTCCAAGCTAATATAAAATGAAACAAGTGTCCATGCTTTGGTAGGTTCTGGGAAAATATGTTCAGAATTTTGATTAATTAAAATAGTATTTTAGCTTGGTCTGGTTTTGTAGGAAGGTAAAGGAACTTTTATTCTTCTGTTTCAGGTGTTGTCATGGAGGCTTACTGCCTCAGTCTGCTAACCTAGGCCTAGTCCTGGAAGTGTCTAGCCTCCATACAATCTAACCTACGTCTAGAATGTTTTTAGTCTGAGACTTACTGCTTAATAAGCTCACCCTTTCTTGTTCTTTCTAAACTTTGGGCTGGCTGGTTCAACTCAGCAGTTCTGCCTCAAACTTCTCTGCCAGCTAATTTATTCAATCTGGCTTCTCTCTCAGCCCCTGAATTGCTCTGTTTGGCCTCAAACTAACTCCAGCAATCTGCTCTAATCTCCCGGCTTTTTCTCATTCTCTGGATCATTCGGTCTTCACCTGAGTTCTCTCTCTGCCTCTGTCTCTCTCTCTTTCTCTGCAACCTCTCTCTCTACTGTCCCAGTAAAACTGCCTTCTGTCTCTCTCTCTGTCTCTCTCTCTCTCTGTATTACCCCTTAAGTAGCTTCCCTTTTCTCTCTTCTGGTGAGAGTTGGATGTATCCTATATTCTCAGATCTTTCTCTGATACGTCATCTTTTCTGCCACTCAAGTAGACATCACTTTTAAACATGGGTGCTTCCTTCTACAAACCGACTTTACCTTCATTGCTTGGGATTAATATGTATGCACCTCTACACCTGGACCTAACCTTTTCTTTATGTGAAACTTGCTCTATACCAGGCTGGCCTTGAACTCAGATCCACTTGCTTCTGTCTCCTGGAATATAGGTGAGTTTTTATTTCAATCAGATGTGAGATCTCTTGCCAAGCAGCCATATTCCAAATTAAAATTCCTCTGCATAGGAATGTAATCCCAGCTGCTTAGCAGGCTAGGCTAGGCTCAAATTCCAGGCCAGCCTAAACAAGTTCAAGGTTGGTGTGAGTAATTTACTGAGAGCCTGACTTAAAATTTTTTTTAATAATAATTTTTAAAAGATATAAAGTAGCTGAAGAGATGGTTCAGCAGGTAATAGAACACTTGTTGCTCTTACATAGGACTTGGGTTCACTTCCCAGCACCTACATCACAGTTGAGAACGTTCTGTCAACTCCTGTTTCAGAGGAGCAGAGGGTCACTGTGGGAACTGCATGTGTGTGGTACAAAGACATACAGGAAAAACACCCATACACAAAATATAACAAATAAATTTTTAAGGTGTTAAAAATAGGCCTGGAGTTTCTGGAATAAATCCCGATACTTAGGGTGCTCAAAGCCATGGGTTCAGTCCCCAGGATCAAAATAATAGTAAAAATAAAACCATTATGGTGTATTGTTTATTCTTTTTGTTTGTTTTTTAAAGACAGGGTTTCTCTGTGTAGCCTTGGCTATCTTAGACTTGAATTGTAGGCCAGGCTGCCTTCAAACTCACAGAGATCCACCTGTCTCTACCTCCCAGAGTGCTGGGATTACAGGCATGGGCCACCGCACCCAGCCAGTGTTGCTTATTCTTGCCCTACATTTTTTATTTTGTTTTGGGGCAATATTTTAGGTACTAGCATTAATAATGAATAGTGGATACTCTAATTAGTGATTGACAATGGCTAAAAAGAATTAAATCAACTACCTTGTAGTTTATAAGCTAAAATATATTTCCCAACTCTTCCTTTCAAATGCAAGGATACATTATATTCTCCTCCCGTGCATGGACTTGTGCAGCTTCATCAATGACTGTATTTTGGGTACTTTACATGGCAGCTCTGAGGGATCTTTGCACATCTGTTAGTGAGATTAGCATCCTCCTTTGGCTGTGTCATGGTTTCCCTGGTTCACTCAGTGGCCTCCTCTGTGGCCGTGTTATGATTTCTGTAGTCACATTTTTATTCTTAGACAGTGTTGCTGCTTTTTGGGGTATTGTTGTTTGGGTTGGATTTGGGTTTCCTACTGTTGCAAACATGGATGGCGATATGTTAAGGCCTCTGTGCACAAGTTTGTAAAGTACATTTGAAGGATAAATCCTTGATGCTCGATCTACCACTCCCAAAGTGTGTGTTCATTTTTAATTTGGGTAGTTCTTTATAAAAGTCTTTAAAATGTAGGAGTATCTTTTTGCTCACTTTCTTACCCAAATTAAGTGTTGCTATTCATTCTTTCAGCTCCCATTTCCCATAATACTCAAGACAGCTGATTCCAAATCTCTGATGCACCCTCCCAGTATTAAGCTCTGAGATGCTGTTGGTAATCTTTCCATTTCCTGCTAAACCCTAAGTGTGCATAACACTGTGGAACAGTTTATTTGAAGAGTGGTTGTTACTCTTATTGGGGGTGGGGGGTATGTGACTATGGGTGTGCATATGCCGTGTCATTTGTTTGGAGGTCAGAGGACAACTTTCTAGAGTCTGTTCTATCCTTCTGCCCTGTTGACACAGAATCTCTCTTGTTTTTCCTGCCAAGCTATTTACTACAAGCTAGCAGGCCTATAAACTTCCAGATGATTTCCATTCCTTTCCTCCCTACCCCCTCTATCCATCTATCTCTTTGTCTATCTATCTGTCTGTCTGTCTATCTATCTATCTACCTACCTACCTACCTACCTACCTACCTACCTATCTACCTACCTACCTACCTACTTACATACCTCTGTGTGTGTGTCGGTCTGTCTGTCTAGCTGTGTATGTTGAACTCAGGTTGTCAGTCTTGCAGTAAGCGCTTTTATCCACTGAGCCATCTTGCTGACCCATTTTCAGTTTGGAGATTGGACTGAGGGAAGGGGAAGAGATTCTTTGACAATTTCTGCTTGGTCCCACCCTGCTGTTCCGGGCTTCCACATGGCCCGCCACCCAGCGGCCCTGCCACTCACTGTTTATTTCAGGCATCAAGCACTTCCATACTGCTAAGCCAAGTCTTTCGTTTAACACGCTGCATCTAACTCCCCCTGTTCCTCTCTGCCCAGCCTGCTCCATCATTGTACTTCCTGCAGCTCTGAATTTGATCATTTAAAGCTCCTAACTGGTTTCATTTAGATTAGTATCTGCCAGGTTCGTGTATGCTATAACGTGTACCAAATTTCTTTCCTTTTGTTGACTGAATAGTGTTCCCTGGTATGAACATGCTGCATTTTGTTTATCTGTTCAACCATCAGTGGATATCTGGGTTGCTGTTGTGAACAATGCTTCTCTGAACACGGATGTTCAATTATTTCTCGAGTCCTATAATGGCTTCTTGTGTTGTGTGTGTGCGTTCACATGAGTGCAGATGCACGTGTTCAGGAACATGTGCATGTGTGCCTGAAGGGTCAGAGATAGACTTCATGCGTTTATGAGTTCAGCCAGTTTTAAGGCAGGGTCTCATGGAAACATACTAATTTAAACACAGTCAATCGCTTGGTGGAGCCACCTTTGGAGAGCTTGGTCCTTGAGGGATTCTCGCCTGTGGTGGCTGGTTACATCCGACCAGCCACAGAAGTGGCTTTGCATGGCTGTGTTCCCTTCTCAGCCCTCATCTTCAGCTCTGAGGACAGGCTCACAGACTTTGGGTTTTGCCTTGGCTGGATTTTAAGTGATCTCCTCATCTTCTTTCTCTTCCTCTCCTTTATTCATGCTGCCAACTTGGTGGACACTGTTTTTAAAGGCAGAAGCCAGTGTGAATAAAGAAAGGAGTAAGCCCACTAGACGTGGACTCAAACCCTTGTCTTCCTCGGAGCAGACCCTCTCTGGACTCCGGCTCCTGTTCTTGATTATGAATAGCACCTGCTGTGTGGGCTAGTCCCAACTGCTGTAACGGTCTAGCGGTGTCAGGGCAAGGAGAAGTTATCAGATGACAGCTGTTGTCATCGCCACCATCATCAACATCGAAGCATAGATAATTGTTTCTAGCTGTGTTTTCTTGGGAAATAAGGATACTAACATTTCCAAGACAGTTTGACATACACACACACACAGAAAATGACAGCACCAACAGCAGTGACTGGACTTTTTGAACCATGCTTCTGCCACCCACATTACAGATTGCAGTGTAGGCACCCAGTATGGGGGAATCGATGATGATTCCCGTGCATTGTTTCTATGGCAGTTTAGTGCCAGGAGACAAATGCTGCCCTGTTGGGAACATGGAGAAACGTGGACCCTTGTTTTGTTTGTAAACTCTGTTCTCTCTTCTTATCATTACATGCTACTCCCTGTAAAGATACTTCAGAGACTGTGCTGTGTATCAGTTGCTACTCTCTTTTCCCCTCCACCTTGCAAATGTTGTCTTACCCCAAGGGCTCCTGGTGCCTTGGAATAGAATTCGCTGTATGAACTGTTTCCTCAGCCACAGGAAGAGGAAGAAAGCGGCTCTCTAGAGAGTGAGGTGATTCGCCCCACGGAGCAGGTGAGGCAGCAGGGTAGCTGCTTCCTTCTTCCCTGCCCTCTGGCGGCTTCTATCTTGTTTAGTATCTCTCACCGCTTGTCTGGGTGACTGATGTATTATCACAACCTGTTCTAAGGCTTCCAACTCCTCATTTAGGCTGGAAATTCCTGGGGGAGAATTTAGCTTTGCTTGAGCGATCTCATTCAGCCTTTCATGGGGTGCCTTGATTTCCTGTTTCCTTGAGTCTGCTGTTTCTTATTAAACAACAACAACAACAAAACAAACAAACAAAAGCTTTCGCTTGCTGTTTGCTGATGATCCCAAAAGCTGTGGTGATTAGAACAGACAAAGACACCGGAGAGTAGTCTGGAGCCAGGTCACCTATGTGGCACTTGTGTGTCTGCCTAAAGCATCAGGAAGTTTCGTGGTGACAGCACAGCTAGTGTCTGTGAATACATGAGGGACAAGGTGAGGAACTGCCTGAATCCCTGCATCTCATGGTGGGAGCTAGCTGAAAGCCTGACTGTGTGCTGGAGTTGCCCGGTTCCTCACAGGGAGGCAGATGACTGATTTGGGAACAGGGACCACAGGAAGTAAGTCACCCGAAAAGAAAATTATTTGAGCTCTGCGTGGGTGTGCAGACATAGTTGACATTTCCCAATAGAGTTAAATTTCTCCAAAAAGAAGGCCGCTTGGGTGTCATTGCAAGGCTTAATGTTCTCCACAGAGACATAGCTGTCCTCTGAGCACCCAGCACGGTGTTAAGTATGTACAGTGGTGATGTGATGCTCAAGTTCATTGGCAGAGAGGGACCAGTGCTGCCTTCCTCAGAGAGATCCTGGCACCGTGTAAAGGGGCCCTGGTGAGACAGCTCACAGCATGCACCCCTTGTTTGGGGACTAGGAAGACAAGCTTTCTACATAAGCGTTCTTAGTGTGTGGAAGAGTCTTCTAAAATCTTTAGTCTGGTTTAACATTCCTGATGGTGTATCCTGCAAGAACATTATTTGCAAAGTAATAAGGCCCTGGAGTTTATACTCTGTCTCCACCCTGCCCTCCATAAGTGTGTATGTACGTGTAAGGCTGTGTGTCTGTTAATTGCAGGGAAATGAGAGAGAAAGAGCTGCTGTGCTGGAAGGACCACTTAGTGTTAAAAAACAAAAAACAAAAAAAAAACAAAAACAAACACCACACCATGGTATGCATTACAACTGTGTCAGTCACAGGCTGTCATACAACCGTGGTCACAGACTGTATCACCAAGTGATGTCACCACCTTAGTTTATGGAAGTATAGCACATGATGCTTGAACAATATTAAAGTTACTTAAGGATGGATTTTTCAAAATGGGTCCCTGTTGCTAAGCAACATAACTGTGTAGCTATAAATATACTAAAACTTGAAAACAGGGTAGCAGTCCATAGTGACTTCTGGGATTCTGACCAAAGCCTAAGGTCCACCTATGACCCAGCACACCCTACCACCCCTGTCTTAGGGTTTATATTGCTGCAACATAAGCAAAAAGCAAATTGGGGAGGAAAGGGTTTGTTTGGCTTATACATCCAGATTATAGCCCATCATTGGAGGAAGTTAGGACAGGATCTCAAGAATAGCTGGACCTGGAAGCAGGAGCTGATGCAGAGGCCACAGACAGTGCTGCTTGCTTGCTTGCTTGCTTGCTTGCTTGCTTGCTTGCTTGCTTGCTTGCTTGCTTGCTTGCTTGCTTGCTTGCTTGCTTGCTTGCTTGCTTTCCCTAGCTTTCTCAGCCTGCTTTCTTATAGAACCCAGGACCATTAGCCCAGGAGATGGCACCACTCACCATGGTCTGAGCCCTCCCCCATTGATCACTAATTAAGAAAATGACTTATAGCTGGATCTCATGGAGGCCTTTCCTCAACTGAGGCTCCTTCCTCTCTGACACAAAACCAACCAGTACAGGACCCCAAACTGAGCCTCCACCAGCAAGAAGCAGTACTTGTTTTCTGCCTGCTGCAGCTCTTTGAGTGACTTCTGTGAGAGGCAGATATTTCCTGTCTCTGACAAGCGTGCTTGGCCAGACCGTTCGCTCTGGTCCTATGGCTGTGGAGGGGAAGGCCGTTCAGCTGATTGGTGGTTGAAGATATTCAGCTGGTTGGCTCTCAGTTGAGGAAAGTCAGCTGACTGATGAATGAGGAAGACAGCATCCCTGAAGCCTCTCTTCTTTCCGAAGATGCATTAGAGAGGCTGCATCGCAGGACTCACATTTCCTGACACTGCAAGTCTGTTCAGCAGCTCACAAGACAAGGCTGTCCTTCACTCTGGGTAGCATCATTATTGCCTTCTGTGGCTAGGTTGCTAGGACCTTGTGGCTCACAGTTCTCTGCCTTGCTGGCTAGCTCTGCCCTTTTCCCCAGGAGAGCAGCATACCCGGCAAGGGTGTTTCACAGCGTGAGCTTCAGTCATAAACATTTTTAAGTGAAGGTCATGATGCTGGGCGGGGTGTGGTCACAGAGCATGATTGTCATGTACCTCCGTGGGCTTCCTTCACTCTGGTGTTTTATGAAGCCTTAATCTCTCCAAGCTTCATCTGCATGTGTTCAGCAGAAGTAGAACCTGCCTAGTGGTTGTTATTAGGGCCAAACATGAATTAATCTTAACGGTTGTAAAACATCGTAAATGCCTAACTGGTGGGGGTCATTAGTATCTCCCTCACCACCTATTTGTCCTTGTCATCATCATCATCTACCTACATAACACAACAAAACCACTTCCTAGTCAAACAGATCCTTTCTCACTAGAGCTGACATCTCCAGTAGCTGCTACACTGGTGACTTTTCTGAAGTTGGGGCATAGGGAATGAGAGGCTTGAGCTCTTCTTTCTTAGGATTCCCAGAGACAACCCTGCCTTGGCTTGATGTATTTATCTGATGGTTCTTCCTGTAGTGCCGAAGGCTAAGTGTCCTGAAAGAGAAAAAAGGTATCCTATGAACGAAGTACTGGACCAGGAAGAGATGGCTCTAGTTTCTTCCTGATGCTATCAAATATAGCCAAATTTTCTCTGAAGATTGGTTTATTTTTTTTTTATTTGTATTTAGAGGACAAAAAAAAAAGTACAACACAGTTAAGATGGGGGCTAAAGAGAGGAAGTGATTTTTCAGGAAAGATGAGTTGTGATGCTTGGGAGCCTTTCACATTTCTGGGTTGTCTGCTATTTAGTCGGCTCAGCTAGCGCTATCATTTAGAGTCTCCTCTCAACACCCACATCAATGTTTGCAAGCTGAGCTCAGGAAAGTACTCTGCCTGGAATAGAAAACCAAAGCCAACGGGGCTTGTTTTTTGAGACTGTCACTGTGTCAGAGAATCACTTCACAGCACTTTCAGCAGGCGCCTCTCTTGAGTAGATGTGATAGGCACACTCCTGGAAAGTTCCTGGAATGTTCTGAAAATGAGCTGACCTTGGGGAGGGTGAGCTTAGCCCTTGCTGTCTGGGCTCACAGCTGTGCCTCCTGCACAGGGCTCTAGCTAACCCCACTTCAGGCCTCAGTTGGGATTTTAGCCAGCTTCAGCTTCTTTGCACCCCTGGCCCACGTTCTATAATGACTACACCATTAGCTAGGTAAGTGTGCATGGCCTAGCATTTTTAAGAGGCTCAGTTACCAAGGAGAACTGGCGAGAGGCTCAGACAGCGTCAGTCGTGACGATGCTATTGTTTGTGTCCCTTGGGGGCTGTGGAACCGGCCTCTGGCTCACTGCACCTCACTGTCTCCTTAAGCCCAAACATTCCAGCCAGCTGTCTGACAACTGCCTGTCCCCATTTTTCTACTTAGTCCCAGCATGCTCTGCATCCCCCTGGCTGTATGGCCCTTCCTAGTAAGGCTGGTTGAGGTTGGTGTGCCAGCAAACCAAGAGAAACCGAGGCCTGCCTCCTGCCTCCCAACCTCTGCTCCAGTTCCTCATATTACATCACCCTCTGCCCTCTTTGTCATGCCCCACTGGTCTGGGTGCAGAGTCTTCTAGAGGAAGTCATGCATGCCAGCATGTCCTCACCAAGGCTGTCATTCTCCCCCAACTTCTGTGGACTTCCTGTTGAAGCTACTTTGAATATTTCCAAAAAAGGGCATGCATCTTCTGACATGTCACTGACAGGGCCACTGACAGTGGAGGAAAGCAGAGACCACCCAGTCATTGCTCTCTAGACCATCCTCACACTTTCCCTTGGTCACCGCCTGGTCCCTGCTTTGTTTGCTTAACAACTGTCACATTTGTACAATGCCTTACGAGGTCAGGCTCCCCTGACATTGTGCTTTGAATTGCATGTAGAGCTGGCTGCAGCTCACCTGTGCCCAGGGATGTACACGTTTGGACAGGGCATAAGAGCCGGGCACATGGGTGGAGTGGGGAGCTGTATTAGCTGTGCCCTGGGGTGGACACATGCACACTCTTGGAGTGGCCACACAAAAGCACATGGTAGAGCAAGGAGCCGTGGAGATGCACATCTTGGAGAAGGCAGCATGCTACTAAGGCTTCTCGAAGAAGTATCCTCTCAGCTGAGACCTGGAGAATGAGTGAGCCGTGTAAGAGGGAGGGAATGCTGCATGGAGAGGTTTGTGGGTGGCAGCCAGGAGGCTGTGGGAGTGGTCATGGGTGGGCGAGAGGCAGGAGGATGAAGTAGAGTTAGGCCTCATAGAAACTTTGTAGTATTGTGAAGACATTTTGACAGCGTTCCTTGGTGCCCAAAGGGAGTAAAATTCTGGGCTAACTGTTCTCCACAAAAATGACACCTGCCAAATCCTGTGTGCTAGCAGCATAGCTTCCTGGTGCTATTGAGACTTCAGCACGTTTTTCTGAGGGAGATTGGTGACAGCAATCTCCACTAGATAAAGAGTTAGAATAGAAAAGATATACAGTGCAGCTTTTGCCTCAGAGGTGTTTATTATCTGGTTGCCATGTCAACAGTAAGCACCCTGAACAGAATAAAAACAATGACCAAGCTACATCCCTTAGCTGCAAGTGGTGTTTGTACAAACCAACACTGTAGGACAGGGAAGGGAAGTTCAAGAAGGGTTTGGATAGCTCTGGAAAGAGAACCAGGATGTGGCCGGGAGGGAAGGGAGTGCTAAAGAGCAGCTCCTTTGCTGAGCAGTGGGGGAGGGGAGGGGCTTTGTTCACCCTGAGTTAATGAGGATGCTGTTGATGGTGATGGGGGAGTCAGGTCCTCCAAGATGAGCTGCTGTAGTTCAAAACAGAATTTGGCAGAATCGATTCACTCTGTTGAGAAGTATTTCTAATTAGAGGTGACTCCTCTCTGACACACTCATGTGCATGCACATAAACACATATACATACATACACACACAAACAGGCATACATACAAAGAGACAAACTTACACATATACACACACATAAAGACACACATACACAAACAGAAACACACACACAAACATACACACACAAATACATACACACACATACACATAAATACACACACAAAGAGACAAAGAGACAAACACACAGACACATACTTTCTTCCTTCCTTATCCTTGGCTGTGTAATTTGACAGTACAATCCTTTAACTGATTTTGGATCTGTGACACATTTCCTAAGCAGTCACTTTTCCTACTATTTATTTGAATCCTTCCTTTTTCCCATGGTCTCACCCTGCTGTCCTGAGAGGCTGTTCGCAGAGACTCTGGAGAGCTGGTACTACACCTCTTCCTAAGCAAGATCCTCACAGAAAGGATCTTCTAACAGGAACATCCCTCATGCCCTGTCCCTGGTGCCTTATTAATGTCTTAGCATGTCACTTTCCTCACTTCTTTTGTCTTAGTTCTGCCTTCTACCACAATTTACCATGAACTGAATGGCTCAAACAGCAGGAATGGAGAAGACAGCAACACAGTCAGTGTTGGGCAGAGGCCCATTCTTCTTCACAGCCCCTTAGTAGCTGTGGCCGCCCAGGGTGGAAGGGCCCAGGAAGTTCCCTGTAGCCTCCTGTGTCACCAAGTCTGTCCTGCCCTCCGGACCGAATTCCTTTAGAACTGCCAACACATTAAGGATCATACTGAGGGTCAAGGTGTCAATACATGAATTTGGGGGACACAAACATCCAGAGAATAGGATGTTTCCTCACTTAGAATCTAAGCTGATGACATGTGCGTATCAGCAGGAGCAGATTTTACAGCTCTTAAAAAGAGCCTTCTCACTTTTTTTGTTTTCTTTTCTTTTGGGTTTTGAGGTGATTTTGTTTGTTTGTTTACAACAAGGTTTCTCTGTGTAGCCTTGGCTGTCCTAGACTTACTCTGTAGACCAGGCTGGCCTCAAACTCACAGAGATCCACCTGCCTCTGCCTCCCTGAATGCCAGGATTACAGGCCCAGTGAGCCTGCACACTTTTTAAAATGTTGAAATACGTTGTTATTTAGAAAACAAAATGCTGACATGGAGCTGAACAGAGGGGCCTAAGTTCAGCTGCCAGCACTTATGCTGGTCTGCACACAAATACCTGTAACTCTAGCTCTAGGGGATCTGATGCCCTCTTCTTGCCTCCAAGAGCACCTGTGCTCAATTTTTATCCCCCACACACACTCACACTCAGAAGTGATGATAAGTAAAATTAAAACCTTTTTTTAAAAGTTGCTATTAGAGACATTAGGAGACATATTTCAGAAAAGATCCTAAGGGTAACTTTATCACTATCTTAAACACTTGAACAATCAGAATAGTGCACATGAAAGGTTCTCAATGACTCTAGGATATTTGGGGGGGGAGGGGTTGTTTGTTAGTTTATTTTTCTAGATGGCCGGCCATGACAGCCTACCTAAAATACAAACCTGCCTCCATTCTGTCTGCAGATTGCAGAGGGCATGGCGTACATCGAGCGGAAGAACTACATTCACCGTGACCTGCGAGCCGCTAATGTGCTGGTCTCTGAGTCCCTCATGTGCAAGATTGCAGACTTTGGCCTGGCGAGAGTGATTGAAGATAACGAGTACACAGCGAGGGAAGGTGTGTACATGTGCTGCTTGGGGGAGGACATTTTTATGCAAGTCTGTAATGCACTTTCAGCACCTTTCACCCCGATGCCTGATGCCCTTCCGTTCCTCCCCACCCTCCGCACCTCCGTCCTGCCATGCGTTCACTCTGTCCCACCAACCTTGCATCTGCTTTTCAGACAGGGTCTTTCTGTGTAGCCCATACATGTATGAAGATGGGAAATTTACTAGCTACTGACAGAAGGTTACTATCTAGAATACACAAAGAACTGAAAAAAACTGCATAACAAGAAATATTTTATTAATTTTATTGCCTCGTTAAACTTTGTCTTTAAATAAAGTGTTTACCAAAAATTCATCATTTTGAAAAAAAAAACTCTTATTTGGTACAATATTGAAGATGTGCCACAATTGTAGCTTACTTTCTAAGTTCACTTGGTCAGTGCCGCTTACCGCTTTAATAAGGTTCATGAACAGTAGCAACTGCCGTCTTCTTTGCTGATTTTGAGACAAGGCAGGAGTTGTTTGTTTTGTTTTTTGGTGCTGGGGATTAATGAACTAGGGTCTCAGGCTTGCAAGGCAAGAGCTCAACCATTGAGTTGTAGCAGGCTCTTGCTGTGTAACCCAGGCTGACCTCACACTCTAACCCCTGCTGCCTCAGCCTTCCAAGTGCTGGGATTACAGGTGTGTGCACTACACTCCCGGCTTTGTATTCCAGTTAGTCAAATCAAGATTCTTTGTTTACCCCTAGTTGAGTTTCTTCACACAATGATAAAGTGCACGTGTTTTCTCTGAACTGCAGAGATGTTGCAGATGAGAGACCTCCGAGGTCCCTCAGCAATGGGCTGAGCCAGGATTCAACCCGCGGAATCCAGCTTCAGAGTACAGGAGTGAGAATTGAATCCAGTGGTTTGGTGACACCAACAAGCATTGAATCTTTGAAAAAATACCAGAAAGGCACAAAGACAGTAGAAGAACTTGTTGGGATTAGGTCAAAAAGAAAGCAGTAGCACTGAGATGGGCTGGTTTCTGCACCTCTGCCCTCCCCTCGCGCACCACTGGTCCAGGTGGTCCAGGGCTGATGCAGGTATCAGTGATACCGCCCAGAACTCAACAAGGTGTCGTCCAACTGTCCTTACTGTTCTTGTAGGGACATGCAGTTTTAATAAAGCACTGCAGAAGAAACCCCATGCAAAGACATAGTAAAAGTAACGTTTTCAAGCGATGGCTATGAACCCTTAGCACTTCCACGGTGCTGGAATTACAGTTTATGCTAGATCTTGCTTTCCTCAAGGCATTCTGTGTGTTTTCCTGGCTACCTCTGCCTGTTCCTGGTCCCTCCATCTCACTGGAAACTCACAGGAACTTCATTTCATCATTGTCTCATTCTAAGTAGATAACTGTTTTCAGTCCTGAATGTTTAATATGATTTGTCAGTGGAAGAAGGAAACATGTCATTTGTAGCATCATTTACAATTGCTTGAGCACAGACTTACATGTTTATATGTATATTTATATTATATATACATATATATAATTCTCTGCATGTATACATACACACATATAATTATATATTATATATATTATTCTGGGTGTGGGTATAGTTCAGTGGTCAAGTGTGTATTTAGTATACATGAGGATCTGGGTCTGATCCCCAGTACTAAAAATTAAATAGGTAAATTTAAATGAGATGAAAGATGTATCCATGCAAACTTAGAATAGGCTCATTTAAAAAAAATCTGAACTGTTTTGTGGAGAAATGTTTGTGCGACAGTTTGTTATGTTTGTTTAGTTTGGATTTTTGAGATGGGGCCCTGCTTTGCTGACCAAGTTAGTTTTAAACTCCTCAGAGAAAGTGATCCTCATGCCTCAGCTGAGACTACAGGTGCACACCAGTATGATCAACTCTAGATACAATTTTAACATATAAGAAACA